>JAWNPA010000012.1:20615000-21165000 GCA_035045345.1 Drosophila hamatofila | reverse complement strand
CGCAACGACGAGCCGGCATTTCAAGCAGCGTCGACGTCAGCTGCGACGTCAGCGGCGACGGCGACTGCGACGGCGACTGCGTTGCCCGACAGCCCGGCAAAAAAGTTTGACACGCGTCCGGCGCTGCACAAATTTTGATATACAAATACATATATCATAGAGATAGATATATATATCCGTTTCTATATCTATATATATATATATATATATATCACGTAATTGTTGGCCGCAAGAAAAAAAGGAAAAACTTTTGATTTTTACGTTTTAGTTATCAACTTTCGCTCTCAACGCGCCCGACATTTTCATTTTCATTTTTCTTTTCGTTTTTCGAGAGATTTTTCCCCAACAAGATAGATTTTCTTTCGAGCGCGCGTTTCTTCTGCTGACGGCGAGTGGCAGCCAAGGAATGGGCCATGAGCTGCCTGCTCCCAGCTGCCAAGCGGGCCACACAAATCTGTGGCACAACGGGGCACGTAAATGGGAGAAAAATAAGAAAAAAAAATCGGGAAAAAAATAGGAAAAAAGAGGAAAACAGCAAGAGGAAAATGTAGAAAAACTAAAACAAGCAACAGCAACAACGGCAAATACAATATGGGGCATTCATAATGAGGCTCGTCTGATGATCGTTTTAAAAATACATGAGGCGCTGTCTGGTGGAGAGCGCAGCATGCGCCTCTCAAGTAGTGGGAGTACTATGCGTGTGGGGAGGGGCCAGGCGGGGGTGGGGGCGTGTCAGTTGAAGGAGTCATGTGTCGAGTGCTAAGCAAATAGGCAGCAAGTGCCGTGTGCTGTGTGCTGTGTGCTGTGTAGTCATGAGCAGCAACTCAACAAACAACAAACATAAACAAAACAGCTCAAAATCAAGTCCAAGTCACGTCAAGTTCTCAGGACTTGAGGCACACGCAAAAACTCAAACAACAACAAAATATTCAAATATATATATAAAAATAGGTATATATAAGAACATACTATATGTATATATAGATCCACACAGATTGCCTGCGGTTATAAACAAAATCGAAACTGAGTTGTTTAGAAAATGCTTTTGCGCCTTCGTTTTTCGTGCTGCAAAATAATGTCATATTTAATTATATTTTTGGCTGCGTTGAAATCTCTGCAATTTTCATGTTTTTATTTTCACTCTGAATGCCAGAAAAATAAAAGAACTCAACTTTGAGATGTTTGAACTTTTCAAATAAACAGAACAGAACAGAACAGAAGCAGAACAGTTTCAAAGGCAGGCAAATATTTTGATTGCAAATTTTATAACAGATCAAAATATTTTTGCTTCAAATGGATAATATCAAATATTTAATATAATATATATATATTGTATATATAATATATATTCATTGTGTATCAGTTTAAGCGTTTACGAAAAGAATATCAGTAAAATCATAATCACAGTAAAATAAGTACATTTATATATTAAAAGAATATATATAGAAATAATTTAATATTAAATTGCAATTTTATTTTAATTATTTTAAATGCTTTAAATTTATTGTAAATAATATTTATTTTAAATGTTTTTATACCCAAGCAATGAGCTTTTCTGTATATTTTTATAATATTTATATTATCATATTTATAAATTTATATTTGAGCTATAAAAATATTTCATATTAAAATATTTTTTTATATTTAAAATAATTTTAAATTGTATTTGATATTTTAAATGGTTGAAAATTTTTAAAAGCATTAAAAAATTATTGCAGCCATAAATATTTTTCATACTCATCAACTTTATTTCTGTTCAAATAAAAAAAATAAAAAAAATTTTTGAAATTAAAAAATTGTAATTTTTTTTAAAAATCTTGTTTATAAAAAATAGTTTTTATAAGTTATAAATTGTCATAAAGCAAACTTCTTCGAATGAATGGATTTAAATTGAAAAATAACTTATCTTTATTTTTAAATTTCTTTCAGCTTTCATAATTAATGAGCAAAATTTATCTCAATATTTTAAAATTTTCTCGAAATTGACCAAATTTTGTTCCTGTTTCTATAAACTTGAAATGTTATTTATTATCTTTCTTATCTCAATTTAATTATTTCTATTTTAAGTCATTCAAAAGTTTTGTATTTGTTGTTTTTGGAAAACACGAAAAATGTTTATTTCTTAAATCAATTTGATTCAGACAAAACGCTGCCTCTACTCTGTGCGCCGCCTCTAGAACACCTCAACCAATATGCCCAAGCAAATCGCTTGAGTTCCACACAAACACACTCACACACACATATAGAGACTGCAGTCGAACGTGTGTGTGTGTGTGTGAGTGTCTAACTTATGGCATTTTCAAGATATTTTTTCGTGCGTAATTTCATTCGATTTGTTTTTAGCTTTTTTTTTTGTGTCTGTTCCCTGTTCTGTGTTCCCTGTTTTTCAGCTGTACACTTGAATAATTTTTACGAGTCGAAATTGAAGCACTTTTTTCCGACTGACAAAGTGTGCCGACTGTATATAGAGAGAGTGTATATATGTATATAGAGCTATGTATCTTCCACTGGGCCATGCGGTTAGTAGTCGTTGATTTATTTATAAAAAAAGTACTTAATGGATTTTAATTTCTTGACTCTGCTGCTGCTACTGCTGCTGTTCTTGCTGCTTACTCATCTCTGTGGGCGCAAATAGATCTGTGATGCCTTTCCCAGAGCCTGTCAGGTGGGATGGGATGAGACAGACAGCGATGTGTGAAATGTGCACGTGATGCAAATGAACTGTGCCTGAGGGGCGAGTGGTTGGAGCGGGTGTCTAGCACGAAGATTATGCAACATTTCTCTGTCTCTCTCTCTGCCTCTCTATCATAGAGGGAATACACACAACAACAATTATGGGCAGAAGAACAGCACAGTGGTGCACACTTAACATTTGCTACCTAATTAAAAAACTATTAAAACGGCAATTTCCTCTCTAGGCTGGGCAGACATAAAAACTCAAATAACACCTTACAAGAAGACTCGGAGCTGTCTGTCTCACTCTCACACATTATACTATGACTTTCTCTCTCTCTCTCTCTCTCTCTCTCTCTCTCTCTCTCTCTTGTTTATTTTCTTTGGTTTCGCTTCCGTTGCGTTAGACTTTTTTGTGGTTTTCTACATTTAATGTGCCTAGCCTATTATCATATTATCATTTCACATGCCCTATTATATATCGCATGTCCAGCTCGGTTGGGGTATATATTATTTTTCTATATTTACGCAACTTCGATAACAATCACATCAACAACAACAACAATCAGCACTTATTGCACTAGATATGCATTTCATTTTCTCAATAAATTTTTTTTTTGTTCAGTTATCTTGAAATTTTTCAACTGATAAAGATACAATTTTGTGTTGAACTGACGTTTCTATTGTTGGTTAGGAAATTGTTAAGATATCTGAGAATAAGGGAATTCTTTGAAAAAAATTATATATTAATATCAGATTGTGAAAAGATTTTTTGTAGCATATTTTAAGCTGTATTATTTTGAAAATATATATTTTAAATATTTTTTTAGTATTTTGAATATATTTTGTTTGTATTTTTAGATATATATTATTTTTATTATATTTATTAAAAATTTAAAAATGCATAAAAAAATATTTGTTTATGTTTTTTTTTTTTTTTTTCATTTTGTTTATTATTTTTGTTTTATAATATCATATATATTTATTTATATTTTTGGTTCATATAAAAATTGAAAAATATTTTAATAAATAAATAAAATATATTTTATAAATTTGTACTTCATTTTTAAAAATAGTTTTCTCTAATTTTTGTCTAAATATTATTATTATTATTATTTATATTTTTTCCAGATTTAAATATTTTTATAAAGTTTTATCTTTGTTAATTACTTTTCTCTCTCACTTTTTGCCTTTGTTTACATTTAATATATATATTAAGTAGTGTATAACGCGCATTTTTAATTTAGTTCAATAGAGTGTGATTTTAACACTTAAAATTTTAGCTGAAATTATTCTAAATTTCGCAAATAGCATTTAAATAAAATGATGACTGATTTCCGCCGGGGAAAAACAAGTATATTTACATTAAACAAAAATCGTTTGTGTCTGCTATATTTCAATTTAAATAATTGATCTATTACAATCAACAACTATATGATCTCTAACTCTGTATCTAGCCAAATGTCTAACAGCTCTCTACCTAATTAAATAGCTATTTAAATAATTGTAAATAATTTTTCGTAGATAAATAAAGATTCATATATCTATTTCTCTTACAGCAAACCCATTCATCAACATATATACATATCTATCTATATATCTGTTAAGTAAAAATCTATCTAGCTATCCATCTATCATCTATCTGTATGTCTATCATTCTATCTATCAACTTATCTTCATCAGCATATCCCAACCCAACTAGCCATCTATTTAAGTACATATAAATCTATGTATCTATCCACAATAATTATTTTTCTATCAAATATTCTCTAAGCTCACATTATTTTAGAATTTCCGCACCAATTCCAACAACAATTAAACTATTTTTTTTTTCTTTTTTTATAATTCTATTTAAGTACCAATAAATCACAAATTCATAAAAATTTCTTTCAATTTACGCACAATATATCACAATCTATTAAAATTCTTTAAAATTGCTCTAAACTTTACAGGGGCTTGCCATGAGTCGAAATGGCCTATTGATTTTATTTGCTCTTTGTCCTTGCTTTTTCTTTTGTTGTTTTTTCTTCTTTTGATTTTTGTTATTGTTTTGTTGTTGTTGTTGCTATTATTGTTGTTGCTAATTAGCATCGTATTTTAATGTTGCTTTCAAGCATTTGTTTTGCTGTTGTTTGTTGGCTCTTCATTTGCCTACAATTTTGGTGCTGCAATTGTTGTTGTTGTTGTTGTTGTTGCTTTACTGTTTACGTATGCTTAATTTATTTGGGCAACATGCTGCACTCTCTCTTCCTCTTCCATCTTCCTCTGCTTCGCTTTATTTGTTTTTTACACACACACACACACACACAGACAGTGACACGTAAACACAGTTGTAATACAAACATAATTAATTTATGGCTTGCTGCAGCCACCCACAGGCAGCGACGCCAACGGCGACTGCGACTGCGACTGCGACGCTGACGTCACGAGGTCAACAGGCGGCAAATCACAAAAAGAAATCGAATTGAAAGAACTCAGTAAGCAAAGCTTTGCACTTAGCGCTCAATTAATTGCAAATTCGTCGGTTTATATCAAAGAAATATGCCGGTGTCTTCACAGTGTCCCCCCCTCATCCACTGTGCCCACTGTGCCCACTGTCTGTCCGCTTTTGCCCACTGTGCCGCGTTCCTTAGTGCAACGCGTACGTGCGCCAACTGAATTTGTTGCATTGCAAAATCTGGCTGAATATCCAAATGCGAAATGCGAAAGGCGCCCTAGAGTTGGGCGGGTCAACGACTGTGCCGGGGCTGTGCACAGTGGGACCAGGCACAAGCAACTATATATATATGTATATATAAGTATATATATCACATATATAATATATCAATGCCTAACTGGCGAGCTTGTCTTATCTTCGTCTGAACTTAGCATAATAAATTTGTTAAGTGGCTAAAAATCGACAAATGATCTCAGCGTCTCTCTTTACTTTTCCTATTTTGTTTTTGCCAGCCGTGTGTTAAACTTGACGCTCAACTGCAATTTTGGCCAAGTTTGGCCTAGCCAGGCTAATTAGCGTCTGCTACTCGTCTTCTTCTTCGACTGCTTCCAAACACTCTCTCGTGTAAACACACATTAGGACCTTAAGAAACTTTCAGGGCACATTGCGTCAGACGCGCAGCAACAACAACAAACTCAACACACACAAACACACACACATATAGAGTGGGAAACGCTTTTAGCTATGCTATAAATAGCCAGCAAATGTCTTATACTAACAACGGTATTGTGTAGCGCAGTGTAATTGCTTTTGTTATACGTTTCCAACTTTTTTTTTTTTTTGGGTTTTTGTTTTTGTTTTTGTTATTTTGCGGAACGCGCTCGCGATCGCACACAGCGTCAAAGTCGAAGTTCTAATGGCAACTGAAGCTTCGCAAGCTTCACACAACGCGTCAGCGACAAGCGACAACAACAACAACAACAATAACAACAACAACTAAGAACAACACTTTGTCACCTGGCAACCCGGCAGCTACTTTTTTATATTTTTTGCTGCTTCTATACACAGACAGCGAGCCGGCCCCAACAACAACAACAACAACAACAAAAGCAGCGAAAGCAAAAAAAACTGCGACGATAAGTTTGCCAAAGTTGTTAACTGTCTATTGTTGTTGTTGTTGTTGTTGCTGCTGGTTTGCGGTTTTGTGCTCAACAAAAGCTAATTATTGTAGCACTGTGCTCTGTCTCTGTCCCACACGCCGCCTCTCTCACTCTCTCGCTCTCTCTTCTTCTGCCTCTCGCTTGAGCACACACACACACACACACACAAGCACACACACACTCACACTGCTCATTCGTTTGCTCTCTTTGCATTCGATTTCCTGCTTGCTCAAATCAATCGAATTCACCAATGGGAAGCTTGTCTTTTTTGTTATTTTTCAATAGATACTCTAACATAGAGTATAACTCGTTTTCTTATATTGTTGGGGACATTAAGAACAGTTGAGTAATCTTTGAGATCAATGGATAAGAAGTATGCTTAAGCAGAGGTAAATACTATATTTTTAACTGACCTGTAGATAAATATATATTACATATATTGAACCTCTTTTCTTTAATATATTTAAAGTTTATTAAACTTGTATTATTATTAGTTGTAAAATTACTAGATTTAATTTAAGGATAGATTATTTATTTTTAATTTTTATATTTATATATGTTTTTGAACTTAAAACAAATAAATTGCATCATTTTAATTTGTATACTTCATTGGATTTTACTGGTGGTAAATTTATTTATTATATTTTATTTTTTATTTTTTTTTTTTTTTTTGTTTATTGATTTAACAATTTTTTTAAATTTAATTTTTGATTTTTATGGTTTTTGTTAATATTTTATTTGCCAATTTAATTTTTAAGTATTTTAATTTTATTATTATTTAATTTTTATTTATTCATTTAATTTATTTTATTTTAGTTTTTTTTTACTTTATTTTATTTTTTCATTTTTTTTTATATTATATATGAATTTTTTTAATTAATTTTTTTTACAATTTTTATATTTGTTTTTTTTTTTATTTATTATTTATTTATTATTTATTATTATTAATTAGTTTAAATAAAATTCAAGTAAAATTTAGTTACAATTCAACTCTCTCTCTCTCTCTCGCTCTCTCTTCTCTGTCGCTCTCTTTCTCTCTATCTCTCTCACTCTTTCTCTCTCTCTCTCTCTCTCTCTCTCTCTCTCTCTCTCTCTCTCTCTCTCTCCTCTCTCTCTTTCTCTCTCTCTCTCTCTCTCTTCTTCCCTTCTTTCTCCCTCTCATAAACTCAAATATTTTTTATATTAGAGCATTCAATTTTCGCATTGCTAACAAAAATAGAAAAAAAGCTTTGATTCTATTTGCGTTTTGGACGCTGTTAGAACGAAGCCCAGCTGTTTGCTGTTTTGCTGGGCACCTGGTGCCTTCGAATAGAAGGTTTTGGCATATTGCCAATCTGCTGACAGCTGGAAACAGCTTTCAATTTCAGTCACTCGGCAGCTGGAAGTGAATGCGCAAATCTCGCAACGCTGAGCAGCTTAGAAAACAACAAAAACAAAAACAAACAAAATCCAAACACAATTAACACTCGTTAATCGCGCAACTTTTGCTCGAACGTCAATTGCGAGGGGCAACTTATCGGGTTTCTTAGATTTTAATTGCTTTTTATTTTCCTTTCCTAATTTTTTTTCCTATTTCCTTGCCAATGAAATCATGCGCATAAATACAAAATAAGAAGTTCAAAAGAGCAAAAAAAAATATATATAAATAAAATACTTGATAAAAGTTAAAATCAAATTCTTATCAGGCATTCAAAAAAATGTATATAAATATGTACATTTATAATAAACCACGTTTAACACATGGCCATATCTATATCTTAACATGTGTATATGTATATACATTTATGCATATATATATGTATGTGTTTATGTGTACCTTTATCAATATTTAATCAAGCATTTGAGTATGATTCCAAATAATTACATAGACATTGCGTGTTATGGTAAAAATAAGTTAGAACTAAGTAAGCAGAGAGAGGAACGACTGCAGCATACTCGTTCATTAAGATAGAATATAGAATATAGAATATAGAATATAGAATATAGAATATAGAATATAGAATATAAAATATAGAATATAGAATATAGAATATAGAATATAGAATATAGAATATAGAATATAGAATATAGAATATAGAATATAGAATATAGAATATAGAATATAGAATATAGAATATAGAATATAGAATATAGAATATAGAATATAGAATATAGAATATAGAATATAGAATATAGAATATAGAATATAGAATATAGAATATAGAATATAGAATATAGAATATAGAATATAGAATATAGAATATAGAATATAGAATATAGAATATAGAATATAGAATATAGAATATAGAATATAGAATATAGAATATAGAATATAGAATATAGAATATAGAATATAGAATATAGAATATAGAATATAGAATATAGAATATAGAATATAGAATATAGAATATAGAATATAGAATATAGAATATAGAATATAGAATATAGAATATAGAATATAGAATATAGAATATAGAATATAGAATATAGAATATAGAATATAGAATATAGAATATAGAATATAGAATATAGAATATAGAATATAGAATATAGAATATAGATATTAAAAATAAATTATTATTTTATAGAATCAATGGGCGTAGCATAAAATTGATAGATTTGTCTTTATATAAAGACAACGATGTACCATCTGTAAATCTTAATGAATATAGCTCCAAATCTGAGGCAGATATATTGAGATTAACATATATCCATTAGCCATGTCCCCAATGGGCGTATGCCAAAAATATTAACACTTTATCAGATGCACAGACATATAATAAAAATCTTTATTCTCTGGCTTCAGTGATTGCCAAAACCTATCTATCCTCTTCACTTCATGCTCAAATATATATATATAAACTATATATATAAAATATGTGGGCGTTTCGGTAACGCCCATCAATTTGCATTTAACAAAATAAAAAAACGTTTGCTCAATAGACATTTGAAGATAACAAATTAACGCTAATTGCATTTGAAATTCGTTTCACATTAAAATTAAACAGAAATTGAAAAACCATTTCACAAATACTCAGCCAAAGCATTTGTCTCTTGGCTTCTGAATCATATGCCAGCATTCAAAATAACAATTTATAAAGCGTCTTGTTTATGGGTTATTTTTCAGTTTTTTGGCAACCGAAGTGAACAACAAAACCCAAATTCAAAACAAGAACTGGAAACACAAAAGCCCACAAAAAAACAAAAGTCAAGAAAATAAATTTTAAATAATACAAAAAAGTCAATGAGGCGGCATCAGCTGAGCGGCGCTACCTAAAATAACAACAACAATAACAGAAACTGAAATAAAAATAAAAAGCAAAACATACTTATAGATAGCCAAAATAAGGTAGAAGAAGTAAACTTGATTCGTTTGTGAGTGACTGACTAGGAAATACCCTCGATAAGATATTTATTTCATTATTATTTTCTTTATAAATGAATAGAAAGGAGGAGAGGCAGGAAAACTGAGATAGAAAAGTATATATATCTGTAGAAAGAAAAATAGGGAAAGAGAATGGAAATAAGATATAAAGAAAGAAAGAGAGAAAGTGAAAGAGAGAGAGAGAGAGAGAGTTTATATTAATATAGAGAGAGAAACTGATAGAGTGAGAGAGAGAGAGGGGGGGGAGGGAGGGAGAGAGAGAGAGATAGAGAGCGAGAGTAAAAGAGCGAAAAAACGAAAGAGTTACAGAAAGAAGCAGATACAGATAGATAGACAGATAGGGAAGGAGACAGAACGACAGAAAAGAGAGACAAAGATAATGGGAGAGAAAGACAGAAACATGAGGGAATGAGATACAGCTGCAGAGGTAGTCAAAAGCGAATGAGACAGAAATAGAGAGAGCACACGATAAGGATAGTATATTAGAGAGAGAAAGAAATAAAGAGAGAGACATATAAAGAGAGATCTGGAGAGAAATTATAGAAGAATTTAGATGGTACTTAATATTAACGAATTAGGATTACTAAAGGTAAGCATACAAATAATCAGAGTATTAACATTGTAGAGGTAAAGAAAGAGTTTGAAGTCAGCAGCAGTAAATTATATATAAGCTCTCTATATACTATATATACAATATAGTCTCCATATACTCTCTACATAATCTCCATAGACTCTCTCTATATACTCACAGCTCTTTTCCAGCAAAACATTTAAAGGTGATTGATTATTCAAATTACAGTTCCTATAATTATCTTAAGAAACTGGCATAGAAACTTGATATCGACTAAGCCATATATAACATCAACTGGACAAGATTAATAAACACATGTTGTACACTCCCTTGACCTTGAGCCACAAAGCATTGTTAAGTGGCAAGTGCTCAACTTTCAGTTTAACTTTGTGTTATTTATTTGTTCTGGGAAGAAAGGAAACGTCAATTTAGTGCTTAGATAGATGCGAGTATACGTTAGCAATCGATAATCGTAATTAGTTATTGATAATGCAAACAGAGTGTGGACAAAGTCATTTTAAATTCCTGATACAGAGCAGCTGAAACAATTCCCAAATCGAAGCGTGAAACCTTAAACTGGACATACGATATGGAGCTATCATAATAGCTCTATAGCTCCGCGGTCAATGGCATTCTGAGCGAGCGAGACATTTAAATGCCTTTTGGTCATTCGTCGACAATCCGACATTGTCGTCGTCTCCTATTACCTGGGCAAAGGGCGGGGAGGAGGAGCGGGAGGGCAGGTTCAGTCCGGCAGGTGTCGCTTTAATTAAGTAGCCCCACGAGCATTAATTGGCCGTGAAGCATGAATGAATGATTAAGTTGCATGTGCTACACGTAATTCAATATGCCACTTGATTTAAGCGACTTGAGAGTCTCTCTCTCTTTCTGTCTCTCTCAAAATGTCAGCTAATGGGCCCTGAATAGCGCCCACACTGCCTGAGTTTTGGCCAAAAAACTCGACAGCTATTAATGTTTTATAATCATTTGCCGTCTTTATAGTTTCGTGGGAGCAGTGAATATTATTAAATTGTCACGAAATGCTAATTATGCCAGAAAGAGAGAAAGAGCGAGAGAGTGGGAGAGGAAGAAACCATAAATTATGCATGCTACTTATGAGCTATTACCATGCAAAATAGTTTCTAAAAATTTGAGCACAGAACATAATTGGCTAATTAAATTAAAGAGTCAATTATTTTATTTTTATTATATATAATTATTTTTAATTTTTTTATTTATTTATTTAATGTATTTTATTTTTTTAAATTTTAAATTTATTTTATTTTTTTATTTTTCTTTATTTATTTTTAAATATATATTATTTATGTATATCACATATTTTTCTTGGAAAATTGAGCTGATTATTTAAGTTGATAATATTTCAGTTCAGTTTATTCAGTTGATTTTATATAAAAAAAAGTTAAGAGGGCAGCTTGACTAATATAAAAAAAGTTCTATGCTTCAGCTCAAGACTTTTAGCCAAGCTTAGACCACTACTTAGAAGTTTTTCTTATGAAGCAGTTTTTTATATAAATAAAAATTTGTAGACCCTAAACGCATTGAAAATAGTAAATAATTAATTTATATATCGCTTTCGACTGAAAATATTTTTGATAACAGAATTTAAGTCTTATCTAAGACAAGCTGCCTATTATAAGTCATAATTTGGCTATACTAAATATTTTTATGTATAAGATTATAGCCACAACTGCTCAATAATTGTTGCTAAAAGTCTCGTACAAATTTATTTACATTCTGTTGAGCTTGTCTTGAGAGAAAACCTACTTTACTTTTTGAATGCAATAATCTTACTTGTTCAATTCCACAATGTGATTAAATAAGAAATGTAAGAGTTGTATTTATCTCTCTCTTTTTCTTTTTTTAAGACTTTAGCTTTTAATTCAACTCTTTCTAAATTATAATATAAATACATGTTTTGTTTAACAAACGTCCTCTTAAATTATGTATGTTTAATTGATGTTTTATTTTTGAAAATAAAATAGAGTTTTTTTTTAAATTTGAAAAGCATAAAATAATGCTTAATTAAATAGCTTTGCTAACTGTTATTATATACAATGGTATTATATAAAATTTTATTTTGTTTTAATATTAAATGTTAATTATTAAATTGTTTTTTTGTTTTTTTTTTTTTTTTTTGCCTGAAACGCAGCTGAAGTGTAAACAATTCGTCAATGCTCAACCACAACAATTGCCATTTTATGAGCTCTAAACAATTTGAGGCGCTTTTGTTGCTATCGCACACACTCACACATACACACACACACGCATAATTTTATTGACAACAAATTCTGAAGTTCACTTTCGTATGTGACATATATGTATGTACATATAGACATTTGTATATAGGACTATATAGTGCGAAAAACTTAAAGTCGGCTGTCTTATCAGAAATGTTGTGACATGTGGCTCTTGTAATTGTTGTTGTTTTTGTTGTTGTTGTCATCGTAAACAAAAGCGGAATAATAAATAACTAAGAATAATAATAAAGACACATTTACATTGTAAAGCGTACGTTGCGTATGCTTAATATGCGTGAATTGCGCTATTTAATGAAAGTTAGTGATTTATATGATAGTATTTTCGTGTGACAGGTGAAATTGTATAATTATTATCAAAAACAATTTCTAATAAATTCAACAAAAAAAGCCAAAAGCCGGGGCCAAAACTTCATTTGCATGGCATGTCCCATGCATCCGGTCATTAGAAAATTAATTGAACTATGACCAAAACTCGACTCGAACAACCCGGCCACACTATAATTTAAAACGTATTAAAAATCACACACACACACACAGACACATACTAGATATACTCTCTCACACACACACACATTTATCTAGATCCATATATAAATAGCGAGACAGACAGCAAAAACACAATTTGGAGCGCATATTTTGCACCATTTTCGGTTGGGTTATTGGGCATAAAATAATAAAAATAATAATATATACACATATACATACATATATATATATATATATAGTATGCATATAGTATATAATGAATTATCATATCATATGCGGCGAGCATTTGGTCTATCTTCAGCTTATTAATATGGTTTAAAATATTTCCTAATAAGTGCTTATCGCACTTGGATTTAAATATTTAATGAAGCGAAGGTCGCTTTGCGTATAACAGTTTGTAGCACAGCTAAGATTTGTTTTGGCTAAGCATAGATTCAGATAGTGGAGGGGGGAGCCAAACAAATTAAAAACTCAACTTTGAACTTGCGATCCAATTTGATAAGGTTAATTAAGGGCAAGGGGCATTGAAATTAAAATTAATAACTTACGTTTGTTTTTTGTCTCTCTGGTAAAGTCTTCAGCTGCAATGCACACACACGCACACAAACACACACACGCACTTAACACGCGCACTTGCAATTGGTAAACAGTTAACAGTTTAGCGGTTAACGGGTAGCGGGTAACATTTAGCGGTTAGCTATCGATGAGCCCAAAGATACAAAATTTCTCGCGCGCGCTTCTTAACTGTTGTTACTTTCTTGTTGTTATTCTTGTTGCTGCTGTGATCAGCATCGTTTGCTCGGCTGTTGTTGCTGTTGTTGTTTTGTGCAAAAATAACACTCACGTAATTCGCACTCGCGCACTTTCGCACTCTGTCTCTCTCTCTCTCGCACACTCGCACACACGCCGACAACTTGACTTGGCAAAACTTCTGTAGTAACTAAATAGCAGCGGCCTACGGTATCGTATAGCACAAAACAACGGCGTATTTGGCGACAGCGACGCGCACGCTGGCAGCGGCAGAGCCAGCGTCTGCGCGTACAGTGGTACGCAAATGCTAAAAAGTTGCTGAATGATGTACGAACAAATGCATTGTATAATTAATCTTATCATAGTCATTTCATTTCAATAAAGATAATAGACAAATAAATGTGTATATTTAGAATATCTAAATGCTATATGTGTTTATATAAGCATGTGTATTTAGGAAATCAACATATGTATTTATGAAATAAATCTGAATGCTATGTGTTTATATAAGCATATGTATATATGAAATAAACATATGTCTTTATGAAATAAATAAATGCCCTATACTTCTCACTCTCTTACCCCTATCTGTTACTATGCCTTAATATCTCTCTCTATATATTTTCTTTAAACATTTTTCTCTTCGCTCTCTTCTTCATCCCTTTCTCATTTGCATTCACTTAAGTCTTTTATTTGTTCGCTACCAAATTGAATTTGTGCCACTGTGCGCAGCTTGTCGTAGACTTGTTGCTGCCAGCGTTGACTGCGACGTCAGCGGCAAGTGGTGGGTGCTATTTGGGATTGAGTCTCTGTCGTCTGCCTCGGTCTCTGGGAGCTGCGCTGAAGCCGGCTTCAGCTTTGGCTTTTGGCGTGACTTGTTGACGATTTGTTTGTGTTTTGTTGTTGTTTGTGTTGTTTGTGTTGTTGTCGCTGTTGTTGTTAGTTTCGACGCGCTCAGCGCTTGGCGGGCACGAACCACAGATCCGATATATACTATTTTCCAATTTGTATGCATAAATTCACACACAGATGCACACACGACACAAAAAGGGTGCGGAGCCAAAGCCGAATATGCGATGAGGGGGGAGGGGGACGACATGTTGTGTGTGTGTCTGTCTCTCCCCATCATTCTCGACTGTCCAGAATCAACGGGCTGCGCTGTCCAAGCCAAACAAAAGAGCCCAAACAAACAGCACACACATGTGAGCACGAGTACACACACTCACACTCACACTCACATACGCAGCCGCTGTCGCAGTCGCAGTCGCCGTCGCCGTCGCCGTCGCCGTCGCACTCGTACATGTGCGCATCTGGTTTAGGGGCACCAGGCTTGCAGCTTAAACAACTCACACATGATGTGGAGTGAGCGGAGAATGATGACAACGATTGGAATATAGCGGGTGGTGCTACCAGCTGCACGGGCTGTACGAAAAGTTTTTGTATATATTCAAGAGCAAAAATCTGAAGGAAATTTCGAACTAACTAAAAGTATATGTATTTTATTAATTACAATTTTTATCATATATATTTATTAGCTCATATAATTTGTAATATATTTTTTTAATATTTTTTAATCACTTTTTTTATATATTTATATTTTACAAGAGCAAAAATTTTTTAAAATAAATCTTTACTAAAAGCATGTATGCATATTCTTTTAATTTTTATAAATTATAATATGTATATTTTTTTTAATATTTTTAAATCACGCTCGCTAAATTTTCACATCCTCATTTATATTAATATTAATTTATATCCAATTCTCATTATTCTGTTAATTTATTTAATTTATAATAAATTTTTATTATACTGTTATATCATATTCCCTAACTTTTCACACCACCCTCGTTTATCGAGAAATTTAATAACGTAAGCAACCGACTCATATTTTATTTTACCAAGAAATCTTCATTACTTCGATTTTCCATCAAATTTCTGACTCGCCCTTGAGCTTTATCTATTTCTGTTTTATGGGCTGGCCAATTTGCGTATATCAAGTTTTATATGCTTTAGATAGATAAGCAATACTGTCATATATTAGGCATATTATTGGCTTCTATCAAAACAGATTTCCGTTCGCTTAAAAGTAAATAGAATTGACGTTGTTACTTGGCAATAGTTCTTTGGAAAATTACACAACATACCCTCGCGAATGAACTTAAGTAATTTGAAATCTATTAAGGGGCTCTTAACCTAAAAGTTACCCATTAAATTTAAACAGGCTTTGAAAAAGGAAATTTATATTAATATATTTTTTTAGTATATTAAAAAATTTAATATAATACAAAGTTATAAGACTATACAAAATTACATATATATATTTTTAGAATTATAAAGAAAAGTCTAAGTAAAGTAACGTTAGTTTTCATATTCATAAAATTTATTTAAATGTATTTTAAATATCTAAAAATTAATTTTTAGATATATATATACCTGTATATATTGTGTCCTTTAAAGTAATCCCCAAAAAAAATTTAATTATTTTGCCTATGAACTTTGCAATGCTCAAATAACATTAAAAAAAATAAAAAGATCGAATATACTTTTAGAACAGACCTCGTATACTATATAAACAGAAAATTTAATAATTTAAATAAATCTGTTGTCTACTAAATTTATAAAAAATCCTAAATTTCTACAAAAATTTATATAAATATATATAAGTATCCTACATATTTCACTCAACTCATTACAACAGCCCTATATACCCCATTCACTGGCTTGTTTAAGTGGCATTGAAATTTGCCTGTTGCCGGCTTTAGGCGCTCTCGTCTCCGCTCTGTTCACATTTCCCTTTCATTCACATAATGCCACAAGTTGACGCGTCAAGCTCCAACAGTCAGCGACAGCGGCAGGGGCGTGTTCCCCTATGTGCCCCACCCTCCTTCCTACCCCTCCCCTCATCATATTCTACTCTGCAATTGTGCCCGTGCCTAGGCAACTGAGCACACACATCGTACATGAAAGGGGCCTCGGGGTCAGACAGCATATAGACAGACGACAGTTATTATTGCCCCAGCGAGGCGAGTGTTGCATAGTTTTTCTGTTTTTCAGCTTTTCTTATATATGTATGTATATATAGTTTTTTTTTATGGTTTGCTTTCATTTATGCGCTGAAATGTTCGCTGGCAGCACATAGGATTAGGGTAAGAGGAAGAACGCCAGAGCGAACAGCAACAGCTTTATGACATTATTGACAATACAGAACGAGAGAGAGAGAGAGAGTGAGGTAGAGAGTGAGGGAGAGAGAGAGGGGTAGGCAAGCGACTAGTTAGGGCTCTTCAGTTGTTAATAATGAGCTCACTCATCGTGCCACTGGACAGGACTTGACTAGTGCAGTACCTGCAGTCCGAGTGCCTGTCAATTGACTGACAATCCAAAGGACAGTGAAGCTTTACAAATGCAGTCACCAGGATATCAGTTGCCTGTCTGCAGCGATAGCGTCAATTGCTGTCAATTGTGATCTACTTAAAGCTGAGAGGCCTATATTTTATATATATTTAAGTTTTATTTTTAAAAACTAATAAAATAAAAAATACAAAAATATAAAATCTTATATCTTCAATATTATTTTTGATATATGTTATATAAATTTTGTAAGATATTGTAATTGCAGAATATTAATGTTCTTTTAACAAAACATATGAAATATTTTACATAAATCAGTAGAGTCTGAGAGAGAGAGAGAAAGAGAGAGAGGGAACGACCGAACAAGAGGTAGTTTAAGGAACTGAGTAAAAAAGAAAATGGCCAGCAGCGTATACAAACATTTCTAAAGAGTGCTATCCCAATCTATCAACTTATCGTAAATTGATAAAATTTTAGTTAAGTCTATAAATTTCAATAAAAAAATTTTAGTTAAAAAAAATTTTTTTATCCAAAAAATTTGTACCTTTAAAATTAAAAAATTCTTATTAATTATTTCAAAACTAATTTTAATTTATTTTAAATTTTTTTTTTTTTAAATATTTTTTAAAATTAATTTTTGAACTAAACATTTTTTAAATTATTTAAAAAAAATACATTTTCAATATTTATTTTCCATCTTTGCTTTAAGTTTGAATATCTAGCAAGCTGTTCTCTCATATATATGATCTATTAATAATATTAAAAGAAAACGTGAAGCGGGCAACACTAGATCTTCTGCAAATATATATTTATGTATGTATGTATGTATATATTTTCAATATTCATTTATATGCTTATAATCTAATCGAAATTCAGTAATAAGCTTGTTAAGTAGAGCTAGTATATAGGACTAAAACACAATTAGTAAGCGCTAAAGCATGAGCAAAAGAAGCAATCAAAACTAACACACACAAAATGTTAAAGTAAATGCCATGCTGTTAACTCAAACAGAGTTCTGTTAGTGCGCTTTTAACAACATTAAGTGCTCGCCTTAACGCTGTTAGTGCGCTGTTAAGCCAATGCTAGCTTACCTGCTGCAGCTGTTGATGTTGTCGCTGTTGTTGTTGTTGCTGTTGTTGCTGCTGTTGTTGTTATTGCTGTTGTTGTTGTTGTTGCGCTGCCATTTTGTCGAGCTTGAGTTATACGAGTTGAATATGGCTTGCCACAATGCTTGCAAGCCGCCATTTCCGTTTCCTGTTCCACAATTTTCGCTGCTGTTGTTTGTGCACTGAAAGCTCATTAAATTAAGCAAATGCGTTTTCGATTTATTGTTGCTGTTGGCAGTTGCTGTTGTTGTTGTAAGTTGTTAGTTGTTAATTGTGGCTCACCTGCTGAGCGCCAATATTAAAGGACCTCGCGCACGCTGCGCCTTGAGCACACTTAAAAGCTGCGCATCGCTCAAGGCGACATCCTGCAGGCGCAGCGAGGACTGCAAAGGCCAAAATGAAAGCAATTTCAGATTTTGTATATATATATATATTACATATATGTATATATATATTTTTTTTGATATATTTCTATATATTTAAATAACTTAAAGCACATTTGATTTGTTATTTTAGTTTAACTTAAGCACAAAATTTTCCCATACACTTTTGGACACACGTTTGGCGGGCAGAGGCGGCGCCAACGACGACGACGACGACGACGACGGCTTCGATTGCCCGCGACGCAGCGAACAAAACTTAAGCATGTTGCGATTGCCAGAGTTGATTCCAGACTGGACATCAGCTCAGCACTTAGCACTCATCACTCAGCACTCAGCACTCGACGCTCTTCCGTTGGGGGCGTTAACGCCAAATGCTGATAAGGCACAGTTGGGGCTACGCCAGCTGGCAGATGCCATGTCGCTCCATGAAGACCTCGAGGCATGTGGCATCGACGCGATCGAAGAGCAGCGAGCCAAAGCGTCGCGCCGTGTAGTCCACAATCAGAACCATTTTGCAGTTGATGCACTTGTCGCGATAGTGGAAGAGCAGCCCCACCGTCTGGTGCACGATGTGATCCACGTAGCCGGGCGCCGAGCGATACACCTGATGGTTGCCCATCTCCACAATGCCGCGTGTGTTGACGACGACTTTGCTCCTGATATAGGCGGGCAGCACCTCCAGCGTGCGACGCACTTTGGACTGGGTGTAGAGCACGCGATTCATGACGTGAGCGGGGGCATTGAAGGTGTCGTTGCTGTCCTTGCGATAGAAGAACACGTTGCGAAAGACAAAGCCCGAGGTGCGGCCCTCGTCGCACTGGCGCAGATAGTCCGCCAGAGAGTTGTGCTTCAGGGGCATCAGCACCTCGTCCAGGTCCACGACAGCCGCATAGCGATGGTTGTCCACGACATTGGCGCGATAGACACAATCATTGAACTGGGCCACAATCCCGGCATAGTGCAAATCCTGCAGATGGGACTGCACATTCCACTCGAAGACATCGGCCAGGCCACGCAGCCGATAGTGCTCGAGGACGCGACGCACCTCCTCGCTGGCCTCCACGTAGTAGAAGTAGAAGTGCGTGGCGCCCTGCAGTCGATACATCTCCACGAACTCGACCAGGCGCAGCACATTCGAGTAGTTCTCCTGGATGGGGCCGACGCACACGGAGATTGTGGCACGAGACTTTGCAAACATCTCCGACATATTGCGTGGATAGCTAGGAAGGAGGACTAAATTAGCTGGAGTTTTATGCATATATATATCTCTCTCATAGCTCACCTGATCTGCACGTAGCTCGGACTCAGGTGACTCAGCCGATTGGAGGCGTAGCTCAGGGCCACGGCCTGTGGCAGCTGCACGGGCGAGCTCTTGGCCACATGCAGCGGACACATGATGCTCCAGGCCGCGAAGCTGTTGTTGTGCACGTCGTGCATGGCGCCCGCCTCCTCGGCCACAATCTCGTAGCTGCTGAAGTCCGCGAAGCGCACGATGCAGCTGATGCGAGAGTCGCGCAGTCGCTCCGGCAGAATGGCGAAAACTCGCAGCGAACCAACTGTGATCTCCTCATCCAGGCGAACGTGGCCTGTGAAGTGAGTGCGAGGGTGGTTAGGTGAGTTATAAGTCAGAGAGTAAATGTGTAATGGAAGAGAGGGGGGTTAAATGAGGACAATTAAAGTAAATAATTAAATGTGAGGTTGATTAAATGAATTTGAATGTAATTAATTAAATACGAGGGTGGTTAAATAACTTTAGGTGTTATCAATTTGAAGTAACTATGTCTAGAGATAATCACACATTGAGAGCTTTATAGGTAGAATATAGAACTGTAAGTTAAGAATTCTTAAATTAGCAAATTTTAGTTTCAATATAAAATATAGGGCACATTTAATCACAGTTTTATATTAAAGCTAAAGCTTGCTAGTCTAACAAGTCTAGTTTTTAGTTCATGGGTGAAGTTTTGAAGTTGATTAAGGCACATGTTTGAGCTGATTGCATATAGAAAGAAGGAAAAAGAGATATTGAAGCAGATTAAGCAAGACTAAACAACATTGAGAAGAGAGTAGAGATAAGGACAGACTTACGCAAGACTTTGACACTTTAGTGTATCATATCTTGACTGTATATATAAAGAGGGAGAATGAAGAGCAAAGACCTTCAACTTTAACTCAGAGAATGATTGAACATTGAGAGTAGTAAGAGAGAGACGCACATAAGCAAGTCTTAAACAACTTAGTAAATAGTAAAGCCATTTGAGTACATATTTGCAGTGAGTGAATATTGAGAAAAGGAAAATGATCTAAAAAGAGCTTAAGCTTAAACTTTGACTAACAGATATACTTAACAGCAAGAAAAATACTTTTGAAAGTGACGAAGATGGACTCTAAAAGAGTTGGAAATCTAAGCAAACAATACACTGACGACATATATTTGTATATATGTATATATTTATAATACTCAAACTATTTCTCTACTCAAATATATATATATATATATATATATATATATATATATATATATATATATATATATATATATATATTTTTTAAACATTTTATTACACATATTTTCTATCTTTCTATTACGGCCATATCAAAGCTCTTCCACTCAGCTCAACTCCACTCCCTAGCCCAAGTTCTACTTCTTCTGCTACCTCCGCTAACTTTGCAAATTATTTCGACTATTTCTCATAATAAAACTTCCCAAGTTTCTCAGTCAGCAAAATAATTTGATTTTATTGTGATGATAAATGAATGTTTTGTTTTTTTTTTTTTTTTTATTATCTACTAAAATTTACATATTTACACACTCTCTAGTGCTAAGCCCTAAAAAAAAATATGCAAAAGATGAAAGGAAAATATTAACTTTTATTCTAAGCAAAATTTCTTAAGTTAGTGAAGAATACTCCAATTAATGTTGATGACCTTTTGCATTTCTATAAAAGTTAGAAAGTTTTCATCTGCTGCTTCTTTTTTTTTTTTTTTGCAAACAATTTTGGCAGATCTATTTTTGTTTTCAGCTTTTTAGTGAGTCAGCAGAAGCTGCTTTAAAATCAAGTTTAAATTCGCAGCAGTGACTAAATATAGTCTAAATGAGCTGCTGTGACTATATATAGTAGAAGTGAGCTACTAAATGTCATTTGAATATTTTTTATATTTATATTAATGACGTGAAGACATTTTATTTTTATTATATATATATATATTTTTTTTTTTTTGAGTAGTTTTAAAGAGTTTCAGAAGTTGACTGATTGATTGATCTAGAGTGAGTTTTATATAGTTCTTTCTATATGATTTGGCAAGTGCATAACAATAAGTCTACTCAGCAAATGAATTGCTTTAATAATGTCGTTAGTTGCTTTAAAACTGTAAGGCCTTAACAGTAACTGTCAAACGCTGACAGTCAGTGCTACAGGTAAAGAACATCAACAATTAAGTAGCTGACCCATTTGTTGGTTTTAGCTTAAAAACTGCAAAAGTGTGAAAATTGTTCCGTATCTAATATATATTATTATCTATTATTATATTAGATATTGAAGATATTATTGCTTGAGCTCTATCTAGTTAACAAATTACAAACTCACTGACTTATCAAGACAGCCTTCGTATATGCATACTAGAAAGTCTTTTAGTATGTCTTGGGAATGCCTTAAAAATTATATTAAAAAGGGAAACACCATTGTGGCTAACTCTTTAACTTCTGATACATTATAATATCAATTTCACTTTGGATCACCTCTTCCACTTCAGATTTTCAAATCCTTAGTCGACTCACCCACAATATCCGTCCGTGCATCGAAATATGCCGAATAGATTTCATGCCGCAGCGAGGCGTTGCCAATGCGTCGCCAGCTGTTGTTGTAGTTCCAATGCGGATTTGGCTTTGGGTAGAGCAGTTGGCGCTGCATCAGCTTGAGATCATCGCGCAGGCGTTCATTCTGCAATGGCAAGTGGCGAGGATTAAGTACAGTTAACACATATATATACACACACACACACACACACACTTGGAAGCACTCACAATGGTTGTGCGCATTGAGATATATAAGAGAATCAGCATGGTGCAGGCCACCAAACCGGAGAGCGTAAAGTAAACATATTGAAAACGATTCTCTTGGGCTGCCAGCATTTTTAACAAATTTTATATATATACTATATGGTATATATATATATGTATATATCCGATTTTGGCTGCGACGTATTTGTTTTGATTATTTTTAATTTAATTATTTTATTAGACCGCGCGACCTTGAGCGCTACGCACGCAGCCGTAGCAGCTGAGCTATAGCCTAGAAGTGCCTATCGAGGAGGCTTCTATTGAACGCTTATCCTGCGGCCAGTGTCCAGGTGTGAATTACAGTTATGCGACTTGTGCGCCAAGCTGCCTACTCGTGACTACAAGTGTCATGCTGTTTAGGAGTCGCCACAGCACGCTCGCCTCTGCTGCGCTGCTGTTGCTGCTGCTGCTGCTGCTGCTGCTGTTAATATATATATATTTATATATATTTTTTCAAAGTCGACGTCAGCGACGACGCTGACAGCGCAGCCAACCCCAAAAGCGTCTCCTGTTGCTTGTTTGCTTTCAGTTTTGTTGATGGGCGACCATCGATTAACGATAACATGCGGCGCAGGGGGCGTGGCGGAGAGGGGGGGGGGGGGCGTTGCTTAGAGGGGCTAGGGCTAGCTCAAAGCAGCGCGTCTTTCAGTGTCATCATCGATGGCTGCCCTCGACCTCTCTACAGACCCTCTCTAGCTATTCAGCTACACTCATAAAAATAATTGAGCCAAAACACTCAAAGAAAAAGAATTGGTAAAAACGAACTCATTAAAAATAAAGCAATTCAAGGGAAAAGTTTTTTTTGGGGGGCAACGTGGAAAATGGGAGCTAAAAGTGTCGTAAAAATGGGGTAAATGTGTTAAATAGGGTAACAGGAGCTTAAAACAGTGTTGGATAATGGGAGCTATGGATTAAAACTACTTTAAAGTTAAAAAAAAGATAATAGAACATAATTTGAATCATCTATTTCAAATTCTGTTCTATTATCTTAAAAAAGCCACTTAAAAAGGTGATATAAAAAAAATTAAAATATTTTGAAATGGATTAAAAATAAAAATTAAATTATAGAAAACATTTGGAAGTAGATTAAAAGATTTTTAAAAATAGATTAAATATATCACAACATTTTAATAATACATCTAAAATAAAAAAATACTACCTTTAAAATAGTAGATACAAAATAATGGAAAAATTTTAAGGGGAATAAGTGTTTTTAAATGTCTGTAAAATGTGGGAGAGAATTTGAGAAAATCCTTAATAAAACTATTCAGTAAAGATTGGCTATAGCTATATAGCTCTCTATATATTTAAAGCAGACGCTGTATAAATTGCATAAAATACTTGATGAATCTGTATATCAAAGTTGCTTCAAGTACTAAATAAATTAATTCAGAATTAATCACAAATTTAAAATTTTTATTTAATAAATATATTTTTTTTTTTTGGTTTTATTTATTTATTAATATTTTTATTAAATTTTTGATAATGATTATAAGTACATCTTTTTTTGTGAGTGTTTATTATTATTATTATTTTATTTTATTTTTTATTGTATTTATTTATTTTATTTTATTTTTTGTCAATGATTTTGTTTGTTTCATATTTTATTTTTGTTTTTCCATTCTCCACGCTCAATTCACAATGTTTTTATTAAATTTTTGATAATGATTATAAGTACATCTTTTTTTGTGAGTGTTTATTATTATTATTATTTTATTTTATTTTTTATTGTATTTATTTATTTTATTTTATTTTATTTTTTGTCAATGATTTTGTTTATGTTTCATATTTTATTTTTGTTTTTCCATTCTCCACGCTCAATTCACAATATTTTTGGTCGCTCGCCCTTTCAGCTCGTGTCATTGGCCACATGGTAATTAGTATTTATTGAATCAGAACGCGTATTTCAATTAAGTGAGTTATTTTTGTGAGTGTTTTGTTTGTGGTTGCGCCACGCCGCAGGAATCGAGACTAGAGCAGCAGCAGCAGGAGCAGCAGGAGCAGCAGGAAGGACATTTAGTGGCGCCCGCAATACGCAAATGATTATGGCACCCACGCACACACACCCGCACACCAATACACACACACACACACACACACACACAATACGACACACAACAAGTGTCTGGGGCAGGACTCGGGCGACGCGTATGCAACAAGTTAATCAACGTACGTTTCGCATGAAACTGGCGCCGTTCGCAATGCTGTCGCCGCGTCATCAGCAGGCGGCAAGCGTCGACGGCGCAGTCGGCGTCAGCGTCGACGTAGCTTTTCCTATTACTGTGTGTAGGTGTCTATGTGTGTGTGTGTGTGTGAGTGGGTGTATCTGTGAGTGTCTGTGAGGTGGCATGTAAACGCACTTCACTTTAACATGAGTCGACTTTATAAATTGTATGTTTTGTTTCTCGATTAAAGTGTCCCACTGACTATATATATATATGTATATATACACACACATAAATATATAAATGTTTTTGTATGTATGTGTATCGTGGCACTATAAATTAAAACTATTTTCAACCAAAAATACACGCTAAATCCGAAGAAAATACAACATATATATAAAATATATATTCCAAAACATTTCATTTGTCTGGGCTGTCCAAAAGAAAATAATAATTATATTATATACATATATACCTATATATATTTTTGATATGTATGCATATATACATACATATATAAACGATTTTTGAACGAATTTAATTTTGTTGTTTATCAATGCCAAGTGGCACAGTGGTTTTATATTAGTTCGATTTGACTTTTGACACATACAAAATTATATTTTTTGTATTATTTGTTGTCTGAAACATTTTATTTTGTTTGAACATTTTTATTAACAATAATTTCAAAAATTTTAATATTTTATAATCATAAAATATTTTCATTCATATTTTTTCATATTTTCAGTAAAATCTATTTTGGTTTTTGTATTCATATTTATAAAAAAATATTTATAAAAAAATAAAAATAATTATTTTTTCTTCTATAAATTTACTTAACTTTATTCATATTAATATATTTTTATTTATTTTATTTTATGCTCAATTTTTTTTATATATTTTAATATATTTTTGTTTTAATTGGTTTTATTTTATTCGGCCATAACATTTGTTGTTCTTTATAGATATAGAACGTTATATATTTTTTTTTTCTCTTTCTTTTATTTCGTTTATATTTTTTTTAATTTTTTCCTGTATATTATATAAAAATTCATCATATATAATTTTATATTATACACATATATGTTATTTTTATTGTTATGCCAAATAAGGCATTATTTTGCTTCTAGCTTAGGCACACACTGTGCAGTGACCGCTGTTGAACGTTTTCCACGCTCTTTCCTTTTGCTTTTGCTTTTGGAGCTGTCTCTGCTATACGCTTTATTTGCCTTTTTTCATTTTCTTTTAATTCCAAAAGAAAAGCATTTTGCTTCGATTCATTTCAATTAATTTTTCATTTCATTAAACATAAAAAATTATTTTTAAATATTCGTTGTCATACAGAGAGAAGGAGCGATAGAGAGAGAGAAGGTCGATAATGTGTTCTCTATCAAATATATGTATGTCAATTAAAGCACTCACTTGTAGTATTAAGTGCTCGAGGAGTAAATATAAATAAATAAATATCACAAGGTATATAAAATGTTGTACTTTCGGTCGATACGACAAACGAAACATTCTCAGAAAATAAAAAAAATAAATCACTTTGCGATCGCAACCGGTGGACGGGCAATTGAGAACTGGTTAACAGGTTTGGGTTTAATATAAAATTGGGCGTGTTATCTCATTGCTATACTGATAAGAGTTTGCTTATCGCCAATGCAGCATTAGCGTCGAATGTATTTAATAATGTCATACCTTAATATCGAATGCTTGTAGGCAGCTGTTCGGCGAAGCCCACTGTTTGACCCGCATGCTACAGTAGCTACTCGCAATAGGCAACCAGCATAATCAGTCTGTCAGCTTGCCCACCGGTAGCCAAATGTCAACCCTATTAGCTCCTGCACCCTAAAAAGTTGCCAAAAATAGAACTCGCCCCTTGACAGTTTCCAGTTCGCATAGACAAGCGTGAGAAAGTTAAGGAGTTCTCGAAATTTGCTTCGAGGATAACTAATTCGTGTAAATCTTAACTGATTTATATGCACTGTGGAACGATATCAACTGGTTGCTCGATTTCCCAGTTCCCAGTTCCCAGACACCCCACACACACACTAAATCGATTTCAACTTCTCATAGATCTTGTGGTGGTGGTGTCATTTACCCACCACCAGCACCACCACTTAACGACTCGAGGGATCTCGCATACCAGCATGTTTATACATTACCATTTCAATGCATTCCCCTATATATAGCATATATGGTTTATTTCTTGAACCCTCCTCTGTTGTTATGACCTAACGGCACGCAGACCACCGGCAAAACGGGGCACGCCTGCGTGCGAAAGTATTTTCAATTGTTGAGCGGAACCTTTAGAGCATTTCGTGGTGGTTGTTTACTTCAGCTCAGCTATAAATACTCGCAGAGATCCATGCAGCGGCACAGTTCCCTCTGGAGTTTTACAAAGTGAAGAACAAAAGTTTTCAATTAAAATAAACTCTTTTTTGTAAAGTGAACTAAAGCTGGGCCGCCACCATCTGTTGGTGGCGGCTAACCCGAGTTGAGTGTGTCTAAAGTACAGTTCAAAACTAAACCAGTTTGAGAAGCTCTTCAAAGTACAGTTAAACACTAGTTGCATGTGATCGCAAATATCGTAAGTATATATAGAGAAATTGTGGCTTTGAAAGGGGCATTATATTAATGAAGCTAATTTTACTATAGCTGGACAAAATTTAAGACGAATGAAAAAGAGAAAATCATCATATAATTTTCGCAATACAATTTTGTAGAATTTAGAAAAAGAGCTTGCTGCAAGAAGAATGCAAGAAAGTTAAACAACGAATTAAGCAAAGCATTTATGGAACATTTTAAAATATATTAAAAGTCTTTTAAAAAAAGGAAAAAAAAACTCTAGAAAAATCAAGCTAATATCGATTGAAAAGGAAAAAAAAATAAAAAATATAACAAATTGTTTACCAAAAGAATTTCTAGAATTTTAATCCAATAATTTAAAAAAAAATAAATAAAAGTATTTCTTCGTCAAGAATGCACTATAATTAAAACAAACAAAAATGTTTAGAAGATTTTTGGAGCCCTTCATATAATTATAAAATAAAATTAAACGATTCTGGAATATATAAAACAAAAATTCTACAGAAACAAGGCAAGAAAGTTGAAAATATAAAGAAATATAAAGAAAAAATAAGCAAAAGTTCTGGTACAAATAATATTATAAAATACTATTATATATACATATGTATATTATTTTATACAATAATTTTCAACAATAAAATCTGGAATATTCTACAATATTTCTGAATTAAAAAATATATTCAAAAATTAAATAAAATAAAAAAAACTACAACTATGTTAAAGAATCTTCTGGGACCTTCCGGAAAACGCCGAAATAGATGCAACTGTAAAACAAATTAAGCTGACTGACAAATAATCAACTGAAATATTCTCTATTTGCTATAAATTCCACAAGCTACAAAATCAGATAGTTCAAAAATGGATCAGTTAAAGAACTCACTACATCAAAATCATCTTTATAGATTAAGCAACGCATCTGGAGAATTGCTGGCAATGAGCTCGGATCACTTACTTGTTGTCCATATCAAATATAAAGAAATATATCATCTTTAGACAAACTTATATCTTATATATATATACATATTAATCAGAGAGAGGCATTACGACAATATCTTCCACTTGCACTTCAATTATTTTGTGACTTTTTAGTTTCATTTTCCTCTTCAGTTTTGTTGCTGTTTTTTCGTTATGAAAGCTATAAATTTGTTGGTCTAACAATATGCTTGTTAAAAATTTCCAAGCAAAAAAATTATATAATTAGTAATACTTAAGAAACTTAGGAAAAAAAAACCCAATGTAAAATCGCGAAATTTTTAACGATCTATATTGCCAATATCAGGCGTGTTTTTGTTATAAAAATGAATTTGTTATTGATTTAAGTTCGTTCAAAAAAGGGTTTCGTTTTTATTTCCAATCATTAGATTTTCATTTCATTTCATTTTCTTTTTCTTTGTTTTTTTTTTTTTTTTTTTTTTTTTTTTGACAATTTGATTTGGTAAGTTTTTGATTTCAGTTTTATTAATTTCCCTTCGTTTTTGGTTCATTAAATATTTTCAATTGGTAAGTTTTTAATTTTAACATTTTATTTTGTGTGTGAAACATTTTCATTATTATTCAGTTACTTAAAATTTTTAATTTGGTAAGTCTAAATGTTTATTTTTAATAAATTTATTTTTAAATATTTTCAAATTTAATTTTAGTTGTATTTAATTCCTACGTTGTTTTATTGTTCATATTTTTGATTGATTTTTATTTTCCTTTTAATCTTTTAATTTATTTTGATTAATTTTTATTTAAGTTGAATATTTACTTTTATTTTTTATTTATTTTTTTTTATTTATTTATTTATTTTATTTTTTATTTTTTTTGTATTTTTTATGACAGTTTAACTATAATATTTTAATATTTTCTTTCACTTATCTATTTTTCTTTATTTATTTTATTTGTTTGCTTATTATTTAAGAATTTATGACTATGATATTTAAATATTTTCTTTTATCAATCTATTTTTTTTATTTTTTTTCTAATTTTTTTAATTGTATGTTTTTGTTTACTAGTCAACAATATTAATATTTTATAAATTTATAAATCATATTATTTCTCTAATTTACTTTTAAATTATCAATATCTAAACTTATTTATAAAATTTTCTTCGTTTTAAATTTCAACAGAATTATACTTGTATTTTATTTTATTTGGTTTATTTATATTGAGTTTAATTATATATTTTTATTATTTGCGTTTTTTTTTTTAATGTATTTCCTATTTTCTTTATATTTTATTTTATTTGGTTTTTTACGGTTATAGTTTATTTAAAAAAAAAATTTTTTTCTGGAGATTAACAAAAAAAAACTGTCAATTTATTTATTATTTATTTTTTTCGATCTTTTGTAATATTTCTTGTTATTTGTATATGTAATTTTTATAATTTTTTTTAAATATATATTTTTTAAAGTTGAAAATAAAGTTTTGTTTTCGAAAAATGAAATTTTTATTTTTTATACTTGTTCATTTTTTAAGTTACAAATTTAATTACATTTTATTTATAGGATATACTTTTTAATCTTTTCATTTACGTTTACCACTATTTTTGTATTATTTTTCATTTACACATTATGTTTGTTAATTTTTTGATTCCATATAAATAATTATTAATTGATTAGTATTTATTATTATTTTTTTTTTTATGAAATTTTAATTTTAGTTTTGATTTATAATTTTATTTTTGTCTGTATTTTTATTTTGTATTATATGTATATTTATTTTGTATATCATTTTTTCTTATTTTGTAATTTTTTGATTTTATATTTATTTCAATATGTAAGTTTATTCTTATATTTTTTTTATTTTTATTTATTTTTAATTTCGTTACATTGTTGCTAATTTTGCATTTCAATATTAGTTTAATTTTATTTACATTACATTTTTAATTAATTCATTAATTTCTTAACATTTTTTATTTTCAAAAATATTTTATTTTTATGTTTTTGCTCATTTTCTACTTTATTTCTTATATATTTATTTTTTATATATTATTTGATGTATTTTTTAATTTCTTTTAATTTTTCCTTTCAATTCCTGCCCAAAATATTCACTTTAATATTTAGCTCCAATTACATATCTAATTATTTCCTAATTGAGCTTCTCTTTACTGTAATTCATAAGTTTTGTGCGGTTAACGCCGACAACATCTGCTATTTTTTAAATAAACTGTACTTCCAATATATTTCTTGTGTTTTATTTAAATATTTATATTTTTTTGAGAATCTTTTGAATGTTTTGTTTATTGAGCAAATCGCAAAGTCGTGGGCATAAATACTTTATAATTGTAGCTTAGGAGTTAGACACATAAATAGATAGAGATTATGTTAAGCCACGCCTACAAGGCGGCTGCTGCGGTCGCGGTCACTGCAGTCAGCAGTCACTGCTGCGCTGCCTTCGTCTGCGTGTCCTGGCCAGGATCGGCCTGAGACTCGCTGGGCTTGGGTGCCGTTTGAGCCGCAGCTGCTGGCATTTGGGCGCTTCCATTACCACCACCATCACCATTTGAGCCGGCTGCATCGGTCGGGCTCTCGGGAACCGCATTGCTGTCCCGGTCGAACAGATAACTGCCGCCTAGAGGGCGTGGTCGGCCACCATAGGAAGAGCTACAAGGGGCGACAAGAGAGCAAGCCTATCTTAATGATTTTTACAGTTCCGCACAGCATCGCATGCAACTAATCTACTCTCAGCTAAACGAAAAACAATCGAAGAGTAGTGGGTGGGTGAGGTACGAAGAGTTATTCGGCTGTGGCCACTCTGCACCCACTGCAACTTACCTCTGTGGATCACGCTCTCTATCACGACCGCCGCCGCCGCCACCGCTGCCACCACTTGAGCTACTGCTGCTCGCACCACCCGCTGAGCTGCTGCTACCAGCAGCAGCTGCACCACCACCACCACCACCGCTACCACCACTGTGGCTGCCGCCCATTGAGCTGGGCTTGTCCTGATCCCCTAGATACGTCCAGCCGCCCTGGCCGCTGGGCTTGCCCATGACTGTGGTGTGGCCGCCGCGATAGCCGTCGCTGTCGATGGCCGAGGAGGAGACCTTGGTGCCACCGCGATTCCCATACGGGCAGTTGCTGATCAGGTGGCCGCAGGGCGTGGCAGAGCCAGAGGATTGGCCGCGTTCGCGATCGTAGACAGGCTGAGCGCCGGAGCGACGATCGTCGTCATCCCTAGCGAAATAATAGCCACGGCCGGAATTATCGAAGCCCGACTGGCCTCTAGGTGCGTGGGTGCAGATTACAAGTGGGACAGAACAGGAGAGTGGGTGAGGTTCAAGTGCAATTAAATCCACATAATCGTATTTGGCGTAGAGTATCCAGAGTTCATGTTGTTGTGGTGTTTTGTGTGTTTAGTTAACGTTGTTGTTGTTGTTGTTGTTGAGCGTGTTGTTGTTGTTGTAGTTGTAGTAGTTGTTGTTGTGGTGTTGTTGTTGTATGTAAGTAAGAGAGCAAGAGGGTTAAATTTGACGACACACAAATAAAAACAAAAAAACGAAGAACAAAGAAATAAGAAACAAGAGTAGTAGAGCAGGATAGCGATACCTGTAGGTCTCATCCCATGGACGATAGTTGCGAAAATCATACCTTGAATAGTAGCGATCGTAGGGATCGTATCTGTCATAGCTGGTACGTGAGCGATCATAATAACGATCTGAAAAAATAGAAATAGAATAGAAGATCTTAACTTTCTTTAGAACATGTATCGCTACTGACCGCGTGAACTGTCACGATCGCCATAGTAACGATCTCTGCTGTCGTAGCCAGAGTAGCCGTAGCCAGAGCCCGAGCTGGCGCCGCGATCATAGCCCGTAGAGCCTCGTCTGTAGTAATCGTCGTAGCCCCGGCCCTCATAGCGATCGTAGGGGCGTGGCGAATAGCGATCGTCGCGACCATAGTATCTGTCCGGCTCACGATCTCTGCCACGATCCTCGTACCGATCATAGGAGTAGTACCACGAGCTGCGCGGATCATCGCCACTGCGACTCGAGTAGCCGCTGCCGTAGCGATCCCGATCACCGCCATAGCGATCGCTGCTGCCATAGCGATCGCCTCCACCTCCGTAACGATCGCTGCTGCCATAGCTGCTGTAATAGCGATCCTCATAGCAGCGCACGCAGCGTGATTGACGACTCTTGCCATTGCCGCGGAGCACAGAGTCCAGGACGCCAGCAGAGCCCGCTGTCACCCGCCTATCATTGCCAGTGGGCGTGGCACTGCGCGCCTCTGGTCCGCGCGACGAAGCCTGGACACAGACAACGGCCAGGCAGAGCAGCTGCAAAAGAATTTCAAGAGTTGAGAGTTGAGAGTTGAGAGTTTAGAGTTGCGTGATCATTAGCTGATTGTTTATGGATAGATTTCACAGTCCAGCGACCAACTGGGCCAAAGCCCTCAGCCTCCAATCATAATTGACGAAAGTACTGGCAAAATGCTGCTCGAAATACACAAAGCCATACATATGTGTAGAAATCATCAGCAGCGTCATTATCATCATTAAAAAATGGACACTCGTCGGCAGTGAGCGTGAAATATGATCAATGGACGGTGCGAGGCTTTTACCTACAGATGTTGCTGTAGCTGTAGCTGTAGCTGTAGCTGTAGCTCTGGCCAGCTAGCTTCGATTATGCAATAATAGAGCATAGATTAGGGCTCAAATGCCAGCCAACACCTTACATATTGTAATAATAATAATAGAAGTTCAAATAGTTAGAAATATACTAATTAAAGCGCACAGTCAAAAACTCATATTCATATGCATAAAGTAGCATTGACATCATTTTATTTTCATTCATGGCTGGAATCATAAAGTTCACTTGTCCACCTACCTCTCTCTGCCCCTCTCTCTCTCTCTCTCTATCTCCCTGTCTCTCTCTCGCTAAAAGAGTTAATCATGAATATATGCTCCGCTACGCTTTGTTAGTCAAGCATCAGGAACAACTTCCGCTTGGCGGGGTTGGCTTTAACCAAAAACAAAAAATATTAAAAAATATTAAAAAAATAAACCCAGCTGGCCAATCGCTGAATCTCGAGTTCGTGACTTGTGTGCAGTCTTTATTAGAATAATTATATATATATTATATATATATTTAAATTTTTTACCAAATATTAACGGTTAGCATATTTTTGGCAGGGATTTTAGCATTAATATGCCATTTACATAATATTCCATAGAATTTCTATGAATATTACATCATGGAGCAACAGTTATGCGTGAGTTCTCTACAAGCTCATTGCACAATGCGTAGGTCAGCAATATGATTATATAACGAGCATTGAAGTGATCTATGATCTGGAGTTATCTATAGACGAGTTCTGCATGCTAAGTAGTCTCTTTGAGCTCTTGAAGTCTTCGAGTCTGCGAACTATTGATTGACATAGTTTATATGAACTGATTCTAAATTCTTAGTTGTATCTGCAGGCTATATTTATATTACCTAGTTCTAAATTACATATATCTCAGCTATATGAGATATTGAAAATGAAGCTGCTCTATTTAAATTTAAAAAAAAAAAAAACTCTATTTAAATTTATAATCAAACACCAGATTTTCTCATATTCTCTCGTTACTACCTTTAATATTTACTATATTATATGTTTAGACAGTCAGCTATTTTAGCTATAATATTATATTAACTCAATTATTCCCTTCATTACGTTTCATATTACTTATATTTTGTCTAAAAGATTCTACCAGGCGCATAAGTACCTGTCTTTTTAAGCCGTGCTCCAAATTCTGATAAATACTCTATTACACAAATTTGAGTTCAAAATTAGCATATTTCTCTGATATAATAATCTAACTAAGACAGAGTAACTAATAAAATATAAAATTATAAAAATAAACCTAAATAATAAATGACGAATAAAAAAACATAATACACCTAATAATTTAAAATACTTAGCTTGACGTCTGACAAATAATAAAAACCAAAATATAATAAATAACTTTGAATATTTTTGCAAATTTTTCAATCTTTGTTAAATATTTAGTCTTCATAATTCAAAATATATGTTTCTAAGATTACATTGAAAAATATATATTTTTAAACATAATATATAAACAAATATAATAATAATATATAGTATATTTATTATATATTTATATTTTATTTATTTAATTTATATATCTTAAAATTTGTTGTATTTTTTTTTTAAATAATTTTTCTATATTTTCTATATTAAAATAAATTATATATTTTACAAGTTTCATACATATTCATACATACTATTTAATAATATTATTTATCAAAGACTAAAATTTTTTTGTCTGTTAAATTCTATTAATTTTTAAAATATATATTTCTTTTGATTTCCCAATCTTTTATTAATTTATCTTCAAATATTGTAAGCTTTCTTAAACTTGATTGATTTTTTAAATATTTTATTTAACAAGTTCTTTTAATAATTTAGAAATATTTCATAACTCACCAATAGCAGCCCATACATTTTGTTGTATATATTTTATTTGGCTCACTTTATAAGTCACTTGCACAAATGTTTTTCTTTTTGCTTAGTCACGTGGTGTATTGAAACTTTAGAGAGCTGGGCTCCCAAATCCTTGGCGCGCTTTCGAACAGATGATATGTGTGTGTGTGTGTGTGTGTGATTGCTTAACGTGTCGCTGGCAACAGAATTGAAAACACGAATGTGGTGCTCAGGTCTGTGGCACGGGTATTTATTTGAAATTCGTTGGAGCTAGAACCAAAGCCGAAACCGAACTCGAAAAAACTCACACTGAGAGACGCACTGAAGCGCGATGTGGAGCTAGCGGGTGGCGGAGGCTATGCTCTATGTAGATCTAAATAAACTCGGGTATTCGTGGTTGAGGTGTTGGCATTTCGTTGGAGCTGGGGCTGTGGCTGTGGATGTGAGTGTGAGTGTGGTTGTGGCTGTGGCTGTGGCGCCGTTTTGTCACTTCACCTGCAGCAACACCTTGGGTGTGGGCCAAAAGCCAGCCTGAATGGGAATCAACACAAAGTCGGTGCTGTGAATCAGTTTTCGTGGTTTTCATGGTCAGTTTGGCATTCGTAGAATGACAGGAGGATGTTTTGTTGCGCACCCACCTACCTGTCATTATTTTTTGGCGGCTAATTAATACACCTTGTTATTTTTCTCGTGCATTGCGTAATGCCCGAAGCAAATTCCTTCCAAGTCTCTGAGTCACATCGGACTGGATAAATCTTGGATTAAAGGCGTGAAATTAGAATTTGCTAATTGCGCTAGTTTTCAATTCATTTTTTCGGCTCTTACATAACCCAAGACCGTGACCATGAAAAGGGTTTAAGCACAAAGCTTAACAAGACCACCGGATGGCATCACTTAATATATGTAGAGTAGATCTACAGATGACACAGCTGCATGCTCTTATAATCAAAAAAAAAAAATAATAATAATAATAATAAAGAGTTGACTGAATGAGAATTGCATAGAAGGGTGAGTGAGGTTAACGAAAGGCTGAATGAAAAAGTCAGTGAGATATTGAATTAAGAAATTAATTAAATGGAGATGGATAGAAACGGATAGAGAGAAGAAAAAATAGATAAATAAAAAGAAAGAGCTGAAAATATAAATGAGAACAGAGGAAAGATATGAGAATTTATAATACAAGTTGAAGTAGAGTAGGGAGAAAAATAGAGGAGATAAAAGACACAAGAAAGCCTGAGAGCTTATAAAATAAATATAAAAGTAGAGAACAAGAAGCGAGAGGAGAAAATTGAGAAAGATAAATATAAAAGAGGACGGAAAAGATGAAAAACGATATAATATAAAAAATTGGCAAAAGAAGAAAGAAAACAGCAAAATAAATGAATGTAGAATAGAGAATAGGAGAAATGACAACAGAGATGATAAAGAGACAAGAGAAGAGGGAGAAACGAGAAGAACCAAAAGTGAAGACAAAAGAGAAGAGAGTATATAAGAGTCAAGAGAGAAAATATCATAATAGGAGAGGAATACAATAGGATAGAATAAAAACTGAAAAAAAAAAAAAATAGAATTAAACCAAATGAATAAGTAGAACAGTTGATTTAAATTATGCATATATTTTATTTCAATAAATTAATATTTACTTTTCCATCTTTTCAACTTCATTTATCCAACATTTTTAGACTACCTCAGATTATACAAAAAAATAACATTAGATAGATATGTCTAGTTAAGCTTATGAAAGTCACATAGAAAAAGAGCATAAATCTACAAAAATTATCAAAATAAAAAAGTCAGGTTCTAATTTCTAAGCTCAACAAAGAGATTGTGATAGCTGGAATGCTCTCGACTAGAGCAGCATTACGAGTCTAGTAAAAATATCATTTAAACTTTACGCTAGAGTGAAATAAAAGCCCACAGCTGCTCCTGCGGCTGGTTTTCATTTTTTTTTTTTTTTTTTTTTGGCGACGTCATCTTTTTCTTCTTCTGCTTCGTCGTCTGCATGTGCACTGAACCCCAAATGGAGGTCGTTGGCATTCACTCAACTCAACTCAACTCAACTCGCATAAGTCCGCACATCTATAAAATTTACAACGGCGACAAGTTTAATTAAACGATTTAATAATGTTTATCTAATGCGAGCAGACGCAGTTTATATATATATATATTTGTATATATATATATAGGTATATGATACAATATGCTAAATATGTTTGTTTTTGTATTTCTGTTGTTGTTTAAGATTGCATCTAGTTTGCTTCATGGAAGAACAATTTGTCATACGATTACGCAGACGTTTACAGAGTAAAGTTAAATTTAAGTTTTAGTTAATTATCTAGGCGTCTAAGAAACAGATTTAACAATTATGCTAGTTCAACGATTGGCTAAATACAAGTTATTGTCACATTGTGGCTAACTATATGGTAAGCAGAGGCCTGAATTTCCCCAAAAGGATATCACGAGTGGGCCATCGCAGCGGCAATCTCGTCCCGAAAGGCCAGAAAACCCAGCTGGGCATGTGATGCCTCATTCAATGCACGCGAACGAATGCAGGCACGATACTGATCCGCACGAAGCGAACCGGTGCAGATCTGCAAGTGGAAATTAGAAATATCCATTAGAATATGTATAAGCAAAGGCTATTCCATCTGACTCACCTTTGTGTGCCAGCGATGAAAGATGCCTGGATCTGTTGCCCTCACAATCTTAATTTTCGATCGTACATATTTGCGATAGAGCATCACATCCTCACCGCCCCAGCCAACGATCTCCTCGTCAAAGCCGCGTATTTGCAGGAAATCCGAGCGATATTGGCAGGTCATGCCGTAGCCAAAGTCACGCCAGAAGCCCGTATCCCTGGAGATGACCAGCTGCTCCTCCTCGCTGGGCAGCGCCTTGCCCTGCAGCGTGTAGACAACGTGCGGATTGTAGAGACTAAATACCACGGGATAGTAGACCTTAAAAAGGAAGCTAGTTAGTCAATAGCTCTACTTCTGTTACCTCTACTTACCTTCTTGCCGGGCGAAGTGTTCCAGCGACAGCGTTCCAGAAATTTGGCTGTAAAGACAATGTCCACATCGCACATGAAGAGCAGCGCATCCTGCTGCATTGCCTTTGCTGCCGGCGGCTGAATGTGCTCGGCGCCCAGTCGCAAGGCTTTGGCTGTAAAGAGAATAGTGAGTGGGTTGTCTAAGAGAGACTCTTCTGACTGTCACTCACCTCTGCTGAATGTCTCGTTCAGGGCCACGAGCTGCACGCGCTTAGCACCCGCTGCAATTAGCTGCGCCTCCTTGAGACCCGCCTCGCCAAAGTAGACGACGACGAGATGCAGTCGCTGATCCGCCAGCTTGTTGAGCATCTGCACAAAGCTGCGAAAGCTGCGCAGACGTCCAGCAAGTGGCACGATGACATGTATGATGGGGCTGGCGGGCACCTCGGACAGCTGCACCGTCTGCAGTGGAGCGAAGGGTCGCATGATGAGCGCTTTGCGCACGACATTTGTCTGATGCTTGATGCTCTGAAAATACAGCTCGTATTGGCTGCCCGTTGTGGGCTCCGTGCGGTAGATGCCTTCGACAAAGTCATCCAACGTGTAGCGGCCCAGTTCGCTGGCTGCGAGTCCTTTGGCTCTGGCACGCGCCGTATGATTGCGATTGAGACTCTCGAGTGCCTTGTTGACAGCCTCCAAGAGATCGCGACGCCTGTAGCCAATGGGCTTCTCCACGACCCGCTTGCCCAGGCCCAGATCAATGGGATAGACGCGCGTAAAGGTGAAGTGATTGAAGGGAATCATCTCATATTCATTATTCAGAGGCAGCCCGTGCAAGATTTCAGCGGCGCCCACCTGTTTGCGTATATAGCTGCTGCAGTCGTAGTGGTGGGTCAGTGAGGCAATTGTGGTGTCCGACTGATGCAGATGGGCGTTGCTATTGTTGGCGGGGGGAGACGATGAGGCGGAGGCGGAGACGGAGGAGGAGAAGTATCCGCTGCCCTGCAAGGGCAACCGGCCCGGTACTCCATTGTTGCTACGATTGCTCTGCAGCAGCACCAGCTGAGCACGCAGCGTGAGCACCTCGTGCTTGAGACGCTCTATTTCCGCCTCCCGCGAGCTCAGTGCATAGGTATAGCCATTTGTCTCGCTGGGATTTGGCGGCGAGTCTTTGTCCGTTTGCGAGGTCAGCTCATCGAAGCCCCATTTTGATAGAATCGCTATCGATATAACAGTTACTAGCGCGAAAAGCAACAGTAGTCGCACTAGCAACCTGGAGGCCAGTGAATTATGCATTTTCCATGTTACTTTCGGCAGTCATTGCTGAAATATTTATAAAATTCAAATTATTCGCCATTTAAAAGATTGTAACGTTGCCAGACTGTCAAAGGCTACTCAAATATGCGTCTGCGCTTAGCGCACTGTTACTAACAGTGCTGCTATTTACAGACTGTTAGCGCTGCTCAAAAATGCGTCGGCGTCGAACGCAATGTTAATTACATTTTTCTGTTCACCTACCACCAGCAAACACCATTTTTTCATTAACAGCCTGTAAAAATTGTCAAGCAAAACACAACGTTGCCTTACTGATTTTTTATTAATCAAAATCAAAAGAAAATTAAAAACCGAGAAACATAAAACTTTCAAACGGACCAAAAACAGCTGAACAAACGCACCACTAACATATTCCAGGTGAGTGTCTTTGGGCTAAATAGGGCGAGGCCGACAGGGCAATGTAAATATTGTGCGTTGGCAGGCGGCTGCGAAAATTTCGACGAGCAACAAGTTTTTTTTGGTGCTCTTAGAGCTGGCACTGCGGTCACTGTTTGCTGCGTCACTGTGAAGAGTCACGGTTCAGTGGGTCAGCTTAATGCATTCAGCTACTTTCGTGGAAGTAATCAAGACAAATTAACAGTTGAAGCGCAATTAACACCAATATTTACAACTATCATTCTTATTGTGAACTTTAATCAGTTCACAGCAGTGTGACCAAGCAGCGATTTAGCCATTTGTCGCTCATCACTATTTTTGTGCTGGCCCAAGTTCGGGTACTGTATGATTCATTTCGTACTGGACAAAATATTGCAGAGATAAGATGTACTTCTACTTGTCAATGTAGTTTGCTGTTTGTGTATAATGATACTCTGTGCTTGTGTGCGTGTTTAACTTTGTTAATCGCAGATTTTAAGTGTGTGCAGCTCTTGCTTTGCATGCGTGTATGTGTGAATGCGAGTGTGTGTGTGTGTATAAATGAGTATTGTATATATTTGTATGTGTCTGCGCTCACCGCAATTAATTGATTCGTATCTTGAGAATCGAGAAAAATTCTCAATGTATACAATATATTAATATAAACTGTGCCCCTTTATGATGGATATTAATTATGCATTTTATATCTTTTCCTGATACCTTAAATATGTAATCGAACTAGAGCGGCTATACTCTATTCCTATCTATTGAGTATAGCTAATTAAGCACATCGAACTATTAGACCTTTCATTTATAGCTAACTCTCGTCATATTCTTTTATATAATATAAATACAGTTTTCGGTAAACAAGCTGAATCAATTTAAAGATGGTAAAAAATATTAATAAATAAATATAAAATATAAATTTAATCACTCTCTTGTAATATTTGTTATACATTTTTTAATATAAAGCAATCTACTTTCTTTTAAATCAATCTATAATATATTTTATTTATTTTTATTTATATATATAAACCAATCTACTTTTATATTTTATATTTATTTATGTGGATTTGATTATATTTAAAAATAAAAATAAATAGCCATTAAATTATTATAAACCAATCTACTCTGATATAATATATTGTATATTTATTTATTTTTATTATTCAATTAAAATAACTTTACTCTCTTAAAAAACTTTCATATATTTATTTTTACTCTTTATAAACCAATCAAAAAATTGCTCATTAATTTGTTTATAAACCAATCAACTCTAGCAATATTTTATATTCATTTATTTGAATTTTATTTACCATATAAAAATTGCAATTCAGCTTGTTTAGCGATAACTGCATTGTAGAAAAATGTTATATTCAGCCATATGTATGCATTCAGCTGAAAGACCTTGAATCTGAGTCAGACTTAAGAAACTAATTTAATATGACTCTTTATATATTAGTTTTTACAGCTAATTTAGTAATACCCCAATTAGCTAGGGTATATATTAGTCAATCAATTGCTCAGCACAAGCTCAATTTTAAACAAAGAATGCTCTGTTTAATATTTGCTCATTTTGTTATTTCGCAGCGCAGAAAACATTTTTAAGCAAGCACAAAGATGGAGAATAACGAGGCGCCCGCACCTTCCGGCTCCAACAACAATGAGTAAGTAAACCGCCCAAAAGCTGGATCGAGAGCTAGACGAGCCGCAGCACGGACAATTGAAATTGAAATTGAAATTGAATAGCGCAACGCACAAATGCCAGACCCTATAAAGCGACTGCGATACTCTGATGTCATAGCATCCAATTATAGTGAATGCATTCCATTCCAATCGTATCGTTTGGGGCTGACATTCGTGCGTGGCACTGCATCGCAATATTGCTTCGCCTGCCACCACATATATAATATTATACAGTTTTCCCATACTTCCGCCGCCGCCGACTGCCTCGTCATCCAACTACAACCCCTACAATGACCCGGCCAACAGCAACAACAATGCTGCACAGAAACGCCTGCAGCAGACACAGGCCAAAGTGGACGAAGTGGTGGGCATAATGCGCGTCAATGTCGAGAAGGTGCTCGAACGTGATCAGAAGCTGTCGGAGCTGGGCGAGCGAGCCGATCAGCTAGAACAGGGCGCCTCACAGTTCGAACAGCAGGCGGGCAAACTCAAGCGCAAACAATGGTGGGCCAACATGAAGATGATGATCATTCTCGGCGTCATTGCCGTCGTCTTGCTGATCATTATAATAGGTAAGACCTGTCGATCAGAAATGATTTCAAATTGCATGCCTTTGCTTTGCGCACAATGCTATATAATCAATCTACTGCTTTTCAACAAACTAATTGGCTTTGAGATGCTTCGTAACACTGCTTTAAGTGTATTTTATCAGTACTTTAATTAATATCAAGTTAAATGGGAATGAGTTTTGTAAACGCTTGAAAGAGCTTTGGGCTAACTTTGCACTTTGCTTAGGCTTAGATTTAAGTTGTATATTAAGTACATACACATGCACCTGATTGTTAACACCTACACATTGCTTAATAATTTGTAAAGGATTTATATAGAGAAAGAAACATGTACAATGGGTAGAAGAATAGTTCTCTGATACAAAAATGTATATATTCATATGCCTAAGCTTAGCTTATGCCTGCTTTTGCTTAGCATAGTTATAAGTTGTATATTAAGTAATGTTATGCAACTGATTATTATCGCCTACACAACGGATTGTGGAATAATTTGTAAAGGATTTGTATATAGAGAAGGAAACGTGTATAATGTCTAAGAATTTGGAGGCATATTTGTAAAATAACTAAAAGTAGAGTAACCAAACATCAAAATGTATATATAATTATATGCTTTATAATTATGAAAGATTTGTATATAAGCAGACACATTTTTATGTAATAGAGTAGTACAGTTTTCTGATATCAAAATTATTATATATTTATTATCCTGTTTAAGAATTTGTAGGCATATTTGTTTCAAAACTAGAAGTAGAGTTCTTAGGCATCAAAATTTATATGGTTTATTATTTATACAAGACTTGTATATAAGCAGACAGATACTTGTATAATAGTTACAGTAGTAGCGTTTGCTATTATCAAAATGTATATAATTGATATGCCTGCTTAATAATTTGTAAAGGATTTGTATATATGCAGACAAAACAATAGAGTTCTCTGACAAGAAAATGCCTAATCAGTATCAAATAAGTCAATGTATATGTATTGTGTATGCACAGTCTTGATAAGAAGTTGCTTTGTCTTCATGTCTGTCTGTTTCTAGGCAAACTACTTATTCTGTCAGCTTAGGCATAGCATCATCTATTTGCCACAGTCCCAATAGAATACTACAGATCAAATCCAAATCAAACTTGAATATACTTCATAATTCTACATCTCTAGTTAGTTTATAATAGTTAGATTATAATATAGTATTTAATGCAGTCGCACTCACCTCTGGAATTGGCTATGAATTGTTCTTATCACACATTTGTCACCTGTCTGCCAGCCGCCTGTTCAAGAGATACAATTTTTCTCTTCTTTATTTAACGTTTATCTGTCTGGGTGATGGTGGAAGTTAATTATATATTTCACTCGATCTAACTGGCGTTTTTTATACTATACGGCGCACAACTAACCCTCATCGAATGCCAACTTCTCAACAATTGTTCCACTTTTATTTACTTGCAGTGTCGATTTACAATTGATAAACAAAAAAGCAAAAGAAAAAGTAACAAAATGTAAAAGCAAAAAATATATGCAGCAGGGCAACTTGTTGCGCTTATCCAATACATACGCATAACTCTAAGGCAGCAATCAACATCAACCACACGTATTTAGACACACACATACATGCATACATATATGTATATTCATGTACACACACAGTGTGTAGAAAGAACAAAATTTAGGTTTAAGCAAAAAAGGTAAAACAATTCGTTGCGTGTGCTCCATGTGCTAATTAGCTGTTTATTTGCCTAGATACTAAGCGAAAGATTACTTTGCTAAACAATCGTGTGTAGTTAATTATAAGAACTATGGACTTTGCCAGCATAACTGTAACTGTAAATATAAACACACTATTGTGTGAGAATGTAAGCGAAGACAACACAACAACAACAACAGCAGCTGCAGCAGCAGTGTCTTAACTGAAGTTCTAAGCCCTAATCAACCCATTTCTTTTGCCTGACATTTTTACAGTATGCGCTTTGCCCTCCGGCAGCAGCAGCAGCAGCGATCATGCTCCAAAATCCGTCACCGAGGCGCCCCATTAGAGGGAACCAACCGCACACGCATCCTGGAATCGAAGACAACGAACAGCACCTGAATGGCAATTTCTGATAGAGGACTTGCTGCTGCCTTCTTCGTATTGGCCTTAAGCGCAACAATTCAATTCAATTTAACACAATGAAAACTGTGTCTAAAAACAAAAACAAGAATTACAAAAAAAAAAAAAAAAGAGAAAGAGAAAGAAACCAACATAAAACACTTAACACAGATTGTTATTTATATACGTTTTAATCCTAAATGTTAAAAAAGAATTCAACATTTTCATACATATGTATTGTAACAAATTGATGTAACAACAGCAACGCACAGGTGTGTGCGTGTACGTGTGTGTGTGTGTGTGTGTTAGTTTTTCCTTATGCATAAAGGAGTCGTTTACTCCGGCACAAATTGAATGTTAACTGTTTCCATTATTAGCCCAGCTAAGACTAAACACACTTAGCACACGTATTACAAAAATAATTAAAGAGTTTATTACTTAAAGCCACACACACACACACACTTTTACACGCACACAGTCACATTTTTTATATGGCTATTATATATATCTGTATAGATCTATTATACACTTATACACATAAATTTATATATATATATATTTATATATTTGTAATTACACCTCTATATGAAATGGCATGTATTTGATATAATTTCGTTGTTATTGTACTCGTGTGTGCGACAGAAATTTGCTTGAACGAATCGCGCGAACATTTTGTACACAAATTGACGTGAAATAATATTATTTACATATTTAATCTACAAAATCTTTGTTACGAATATTATTTAGCATCTTGTGCACTGCACTGCAAACTGTTTCTACTTTACATTTTTGTTATCGATTTTAAGCAACGAAAAACTTCGACAAGGACACCATGATACGCGGACGAGAACGAGAAAAATCCTGCAATAACTCGGTTGCAAATGCGTAACGAACTGGGACACAAATCACAAATTTGAAACAGAACACGAGGATTTTGTTGAATCCTCGTCCTCTAGAAGGAGAAACCAAAAGCAATCAGCACCAGGCAACAAAAGCGTTTCCAATTTGCATTTGCAACGTCGTTCCTGAACTAAATGGCAGCAAAGTTTATGTCGCACTAAACGTGCGCGTGTGTGTGTGTGTGTGTGTGAGATTGTGGGTGTGTTTGTGCAACAGCTGTTGTCGGAGACCTTTTATAGGCGCATGCGCTGTAACAATATAGAAATGGCAACACTGCCAGGGCGACTGTCAGAAGTTGATATCCCATTTGGCCAACTCAATGCCAGCTGCCGTCGTCCACACATAGCTCATGTACAGGGCAAAGAAATTCAGATAATACAGCTGGCCAATGAGTATGTGATCAGCGACCTCGTCAACTTGATAAAAGTGCGGCTTTCGTATAGAGGCAGCAAATATAATTACAAACTGCAACAAAGATAAGACTTGAGATCAACTTACGATTTTCAATATTCCAAATAACACTAGCCGACTGCGACAATATGCAAAAGCTTTATGGAGCTTTGACTTGTAAATTTATGGGCAATTTCGAACTCAAGTTATTATTTTTAAGTATAATGAAGCTTTTTGTGAGATAGGCGTAAAGCTTGACTATGAACTATAGACCGAAAGCTCTTTTGATCTGCTGCTACTACTTACAAATTATAAAGCTTTATGGAGCTTTGAATTTTAAATTTATAAACAATTACATCATTTTCTCAAATTAAGTATAAGCAAGATTATTATTATATTGAAATATAGACCTAAAGCTTATTTGATATCTCACTAGGAAGATATTAAAATATAAAGCATTCAGTGGGATAGTCCTGAAGCTGTTTTTAATATAAAAGTCTTTCAGCTTAAGCTAGGTATGCATTTCTCATGATATAGCTCAATTAATCTTTAAGCGATATATAGACTATAAAGCTTGACATTCGTAAAGCTTGAAGAGAGATTGCCTTAAAGCTTTTTCTAATTTGCAAAGCTAAAATCCCTTTCAGCTCAAGCTTGATATGAATTTGAGGTGATACACATAGATCGAGAGTTTAGTTTATTTCTAAACGATATATATGTAAATCTGACTAGGGAGCTTTCGTGTCGCATGCAGCTAGTGTTATTTGGCTGGCACTTACAATATTGGATATGATGGTGTAAATGAGGAGCGTCGGGAACTCAATGGTGATACGTTTCATTTCCGCACAGATGATGATGCCAAAGCATGTCAGCACATAGATGCGCTCACTCCAACGTATTACATTGTGGCGTGACACCTGTGAAAACAGGTGGTGAATCAATATAGTAATACCTAGAAATACTTGGATTTAGTTACGAAGAGTCCACGCTTATGCTTGATAGCACAATTGCCATAGAGCACACTGATGCCCATCATTATGAAGGTGAGCACCCAGGATGAGATGAGGCAAATATATGGAGCTGCTTTAGCGGGCTTCATTATCGAAATGGTGTTGACCTCGTACTGTAGAGAGAGAAAGAGAGAGAGCGAGAGAGTAGCAGGAATAGTATTGCTTAAGTGTTAATCATGTATTCATTCTAACTCACACTCCTATCTTTCTATATCTCTCCTCTCTCTATTGCTTACCGTCCAGATTCCGGCCACAAAGCGTTTCCATTTTGCTTTTCGCTCGAGAATGTGATAGAAGAACACGTACAGCTGTATCGATATGAAGCTGACAAAGAAATGCAGCAAGCTCACATAGTAATGCTTCATGAGAAACCGCTTCAATGGCTCACTGCAGGACACGTAGCATGGAATTAGAATCATTCGGAATATATGTATGTTTAATCGTAAGTCGCTCGCTCACATCTCCATTACGACTATGACCTGAAGTTGGCCGAGTAACAGCATTAGTATCGTCACAATATACGTTTTTCTCAGCTTTTTTTGCGCAGACAGCTTAACTGCAGATTCACTGATATCCATTAGTGGATAATATTTTTATTAATTTTAGTTTTTAAAATCAACTTTGTAATTTTAGCAAAAAGTTGAGCGCCAACAACAAATTCAAAGTATAAACAGATAAGAAAACGCCAACTCTGCTTCAAGCCAAGACAAAAAGAAGAAAGTCATAGTCGGAAGTGCCCGACTACAAAATACCCGGAATGCTTGAAATGTCGATCTATGCAGACAAATACAGAATTCACAAGGAATTGCCAGGAGCCGAACCTGATGAGATCCATCGTAGCTACTTCATTGCCTATTTAAGTAAATAATCAAAAAAAATAAACATAATGTTTTTTCAATAACTTCTGTATAACTAATCGGATTTTAAAGAAATTTTCAGCATAGATCTAAAAATTCTTTTAAATATGTAGCAATCATAAAAAATTCAAATTCTTTACAATGTATTCGATTTATTATAAACGTAATCAAAACTGTATGAAACATACAAAATATTATATATATAATATTATATATATATTATATACGCAAACAGACAGACAGACGGACGGACGGACAGGACTAGATCGATGCAGACTAAAAATATATATACTTCATGAAGTCTGCCATATCTTCTGATGAATGCTACAATATAACTCTGCATTGAACCATTTCCATGGATTTCATATATTAATTAACATATATCTAAATATGATATGTTATAATCTTAGTATACATATATTTATGTACAATATATATGATATTTAAAATGTTGCTCTAGCCTGCCTGGCCAATCACTTTATACACATATAAACTCTCAAATTTTTGTTTGATGTAATTTTTGCCGTCATTGTTTGTGTTATTCATTTCTAAATGAAACCCTTCTAATAAATTTGTATATTTAGTGAAATTTTAAGTTTTGTTTTGAGGATCCCTTGTGCAGTGTATTCAGGCATGCTTTGATTTATATGACATTGAACATACAAATTAGAAATATTCGTTTAATTTTACTTAACGCCCCCTATTTAGGTAATTTTTTTTATAGGCACACATAAATTCTTTGTATATGTCTAGGAGAGGAGAATTAATTTACGAAAATGGGGGATAACGCTGGAAACTCGGAAACAAGCCGACGAAAATTCGTTGCAATAGTATATATGATGACTCTTGTTGCCCTCTTGCTGGGATTGGCTCAATGGCTGGCCGTTATATTTGCGTAAGTAGAAAGAGAAATCTCACTGATCCATATACATATGTAAATAATATCTCCCATTACAGTGGCCAGCTCGGCTCAGCATTTATAGAATATGAATGGATCAGTGGCATATTCTTTACACTTTCTATAATATTAGGCCTAATCTTTATATTTGTGGAAAAACTTCGTACTATGATAGCTCTGAATTGGATCTTAGCAATTTTAATTGTGAGTACTATTGATATATGAATTTCCACTATATATATATATATATATATATATATATATATATATATATATATATATATATATATATATATGTAATTTGTGCTATTATTATGTTAGATGGAATTTGCTATAGTGGGGGTATTTGCGCTGTGCCCCCGATCGGGGTGGCCTGAACTACTTTTATGGTATTTGATATGTCTGCTTGTGTTCTTCCTTGCAATACTAGTGGGTTCGGTGCTGCCGGTAAGTGACAAATTTACCAAAAACTTAAGAAACACAATTCTAAAATTCTCCCAATTTGACCTTCATCAGCACGATCTAACCCTTGATGTAGTTATATTATTTGTGATATCATTTATCTTCTTAATTGTTTCCGTATTTCTGATAATGTTGCATCTAATGACCCGTACTGCGCATTCGATCATCCTGTATCAGATATTCGTTAGCATTATAATTCTGACGGTAAGTAATCGATACTATTTAGAAAATGCTATCATATGCTCACTCACTCTCTCTCTCTCTCTCTCTGTCTACCTACCTATCTCTTCTAGTTCGTCATGTATCACGCTCAGACTATAAATGGCGGACGATTTGCGGAGTTGAGAACAAATGATTATCTACTTGCTTCCATAATACTCTTCTACGATTTTATTGTCTTGTTCTTGCTAACATTTTATGTGCAAGTTCATTATCCGATTGTCAAGAGATATGATCGAACTACAACAGCAGTACCATATACCACGGTATCTTTAACAACGAAACCAGCCCCAGTTGATCCAGCTGCAGCTCCAATTCCACCAGCTGCAGTAGCCTTCCACTTCATCTAACGAAGTCCGCGTTGTCCATACAGTTTGCATTAGATGCATTTAGTTAATTGTACAAATTATCAAAACTAATTAAACCTCACAAATTATTCATTTAGTTACTGTTTAATATGCAATGTCGATTTTATTATTAGTTCAAATTTCTTTTGCATGCCAAGCTCTCAGGCCGTCCACATCTATATTATTATGTCTTGGAGACTCAGATGAGCTCAAAGTTTTTTGAATGGCTGTACCTTACCTGAAAATTAATTAAATATAAAATTAAATTAGTTAATATATGTGATATCACTTAATTCATCTAAGAATCCAACTTGTAAAAAAAAAAACGAAACATTTGTTTATCGTGTAAATTATAAATATGATTTTATTATTTTTTGAGGCTCTGCTTAGTATTTATTTAATTATTTTCATTATTGTAATATACAAGAATTCTTAAGAATACACAGAAGGACTTTTGTTCTGAAGTCCATAGAGTTTTACGATGAGCCTTGTAATGCCTGCAAGTAAAAAGTTTTAATAGAATTATATAAAATTTGGAACTCATAGTTTATTGGGATTTTACTTACTTATTACCTTTTTAGCATTTTTATGTTCATGCTGCTTACCCAATTTAGCGAGAAACTGCTATAATCTGACTTCTGCTTATGGTGAGTATACAGATTTTATTCCAGTTGATTTCCTTTTCTCATCTTTTATCTCTCTCTCTCTCTATCTTTCTCTCTGGTATCCCAAAGCTCAGTCGTTATAATGATCTAATCTCCATCATATTGTTGTCATTCTATGAGCCCCAATTACTGCTGGATCTGGGACCACTTGAGAAGACCATTCTATATGATTAATAAATATTTCGTAACATTTTGTATCTTTTAAATACAATTTATATTAAAAGAAAATATTCTGTATCAAATGTATCTTCAAGATACAAAATATGAAATTCTGAAAACGATTTTGTATTTGTTTAACTTTAACGCTGAAATTTTAATCACATTGAGGAGTAAAATAAATGTACAGATAAAGAATATAGAATGTATATATGTAGGTAGAGAGCATTAAGAATGGTGTTATATAGGAATATTTATATATATATATATATATATATATATATAGAGTATAGGCTAAGATCGAATTTAAACTTTGCAACATTTGACAATACATTTATAATACATGGGACTACAGTTAGGTCGCTCTTCGATACAGATACAGATACATGTATGTATGTATATATAGACGCGAATTTTAGCTACAATAGATTATATATTATTGATTGCACAGCAGTGAAGGATTGTTCTTTCGAATACAAGTAGATATATATATATATATGTAGTATTTATATTATAGCTTATGTTTTGTCTTTATAAGGACTCCAGCGATGAGGCAGCCGAGCAAATGGTTGCATCCGAGTCACTGAATCGAGATGCGCCCAATGCGGACTGCAGCGGCTGCGACTGCGAGGCAAATGAACCGAGCAGCGGGGAGGCCAGATCGTTGAGGCTGCTGAGGCGGCTGAGGGTGGGCGTGACGGCGGCGGCCAGGCTGAGGCTGCTGCTGTCCGTGGATGAGGCGTCCGGCGAGCGTGGCGATGAGCTGCCATAGCGTTCCAGCAGCAGCTGGCTGAACGTCCTCGCCGGCCAGTCGCTGTCCTCCGTGGGCGTCGTAAGGGGCGTCGTGATGGGCGTGGGCATGTGATTGATGCTGCTGGTAAAGGAACTGTTGTCGATCAGGCTGCTGACGGGCTCCAGAAACCGCTTGCCATGATACATATGACCGGCGCTGTCCACGATCAGGCTAAGTGGTTGTCCGCACTGCGGCGTATACAGGGCAATGGGGCGAAAGTGGTTGGCGGGCGTGGCATTGTGATTGTGATTGGAATTGTAGCTGTGACTATGGCTGCTGGACTGCATTGGATTGTTGCTGCTCTGGTTGCTCCCGCTGCGCTGGCACAGCTCCAGCAGCTCAGTTTCTGAACGGAAATGGCAAGAGATCAATAGAAAGAAGAAGAAGAGGGAGAAGGCGGCAACAGATTCAATTTGGCTTATCAAGCAAATCGAGCATTTGAGCACTGGCAATAGAACTAAACTGGCTGACTACGCTACCTGCGCTTCATACCTTCCGCGGCGGACTCCTCATTGTCCACATCCTCGCGTATGCTCGCCTGGGGTCCGGGTGGGCCCTGGCCGGCCTGGCCGGCACTGTGTCCGGCTGTCTCGTCGTCACAGTTGTTCGGGTCCAGAGTGGTGCGCACCACAGCCACATCCATGTGGGAGTCCAGCGAGAACTGTTTGCCCGACATGAGAATGCCGCGCACTCGACGACGCGTCGACGGCGACTCCTGATGCTGCAAGGATGATTCAGGAGTGAGTCGGTCGCACTTATGCTGCAGCTCCACTTACCGCTATGCGTATGCCCGCATAGGTCTTGGCCAGAAACTCGTCAGCATCGAAGATGGCCGCAAAGGAGCCGTTTACGACCTTCGGCGACAGCGGCGAGTTCGATAGCAACAGGCTGGAGCCAAAGGCTTCGCTCTTCTCCTTGGTATCTAAGAGATGAGGGAGTGGAGTTGAACAAACAAACTAATTCTATAACTATTTTTAGAAAAATTATAATTTCAAATTAAGCAGATTAGATTTTAGCAAATAATAATAAATGGAAAAATAAATGGATAATAATGTAAATGGACAATCAGACTTTAAGATAGGGCTGTCAAAGTTTCTGTTGTATTCACTGACAACTGCATTTAACTTGCAGATACTTTTGTATCTTACAGATACAATTGGGTACTGCAACGCTTTGTCTAATTTGAGCTTTGCAGATTTTATAAATCAGCCAAATACATTGATATATCACATTTTTATTTTAGTTTCTAAAATGCATATTATCTCTTAAGAATTTACAGATAGTAGATAAGATTATAGATAATAATCTTTAACCATTACAACGTTTCGTATGTGTTCAGTTTTTGCTGTACTTGACCTTCAGATACTTTTGTATTTTATAGATAGATTTTATATAGCAAATAATCGGATTTGCCGACTACGCATAAATCAAGCATTCTGTTTGTATTTGAATGTAGTTGCATTTATCTTAAAGATACTTTTACAGTCCAACGAATTTACAGAAACTGTTTATGCTTAAAAAAGTATCTTTAAGTTTATATATCGTTATACAGTTTTTTTTCTATATGCACAATTAATGCATAATGATATCGTTTCTAAATTCAAAGCTTTCCAAATGCGCTATAGAAACAGCTAATTCATATGGTTTCTATATGATCTCAAGCTACTTTTTTATCCAACTTAAACATGATAAAATTTTGAAAAAAAATTTAGAAAATTTAAAATTTATATAAAAATTTAAAAAATATTTATTATATACAGAGTTGTCGGGTGTCAAATGCTTAGTAGATAGCTTTGAATTATATTGTGGTAAAATTTATATCTGCCAGGTAAAATTTAGACACTCTTCTTACTATTTGAATACTTTGGAATATAATCTATGTATATATCTCAATTGTTTTTCTATCTAACCCATACTCTTTTTTTTTATTTTAATGCAGATACTTTTGTATCTTTGCCATTTAGTTTAGGATCTGCTGAAATAACAGCAAAATAAAATACTGCAACTGGGTGGATCAAAGGGTTTTATGTTAAACACAACAAACATAAACATAAACAAAATTAAATAAAAACAATAATAAAAAAACTAAATAAAAAAAAAACAAAAGACTGGCGGACATTCAGTAATTTGGTAGGGCCCAGTGTTTACCCTTGAGATAGACGCGATTGGAAATCGTGATGTTCATCTCGTCGAGCACCAGGGAGGCCACCTGCTTGATCTCCATCCAATCCTTGACGATGTCATCCAGCGTTGTGTGTGTCGAGGTGATGGTGAACCGGATGACATATTGTCCCTTCAGCGAGGACGGCACACAGTGCTGATTGCCGCGATAGTTGAGGCGCTTCAGCAGCCGCTCGGTGATCTCGTTCTCGCCACGTATGCGGAACACAACGAGGCCCAGATACCGCTTGGCCGGCAGCTCGAACCGATGATCGGCCAGCACCAGCGCCTCGAATTTCTGGGCCAGACGCACTCCTTCGCGTATGTGACGCTGCAGACCCTTGATGCCGAACGAGCGCAGCACAAACCACACCTTGAGCGCTCGAAAGCGTCGACTTAGAGGGATTTGCCAGTGCATAAAGTCGACGGCTACGCCGGAGTTCTCGTGCTGCAGATACAGCGGCTCCACATTGAAGGTGCGATGCACAGCGGTGCTGTCGCGCACCCACATCGCCGTCGCATCGAAGTGCACCATCAGCCACTTGGAGGGATTGAAGGCGATCGAATCCACGCGCTCAATGCCGCGCAGCCAGGTGCGGAACTCCGGGCAGATGAAGGCGCTGCCCGCATAGGCCGCATCCACGTGCAGCCACAAATTATACTCGCGACACACGATGCCAACCTAAGCAGGAGTATTCACAATGAAATGAAGTTAGGTTACATATATATAGATGGATTTATATATAAATGAAGTCAAGTTACATATATATAGATAGATAGATTTATATATAAATGAAGTCAAGTTACATATATGTATATAGATAGATTTATATATAAATGAAGTCAAGTTACATATATATAGATAGATAGATTTATATATAAATGAAGTCAAGTTACATATATATAGATAGATTTATATATAGATGAAGTTAAGTTACATATATGTATATAGATAGATTTATATATAAATGAAGTTAAGTTACATATATAAAGATAGATTTATATATGGCTGAATCTACACACCTCATCCAGATTGTCAAAGCTGCAGCTGCCTGTGGTGCCAAGCGTGGCACAGACCTATTGTAGATAATAAATGTATTATATATTTATAGTTAAAAGAGCTTGAAAAATGAATATATAAATAATAAAAATGCCCAAGAAAGCTTTTTGATAAGCCTTCAAAGTGTTTCTTGCCAACATTTTCAGAAACGTCAAGCTGCCAAATTCCTGATTGTAAAGCTTTAGATACAACTGATAATTAACTATCAAGTTTTCTTTATAAGTATTTTTAGTTATTATTTGAGACTTACAATAAGAGGTTTACTAAAAAAACTAAAATATAAACGTAAGAAACTAATAAGGTTTAAATTTAGGCTTGAATTAGGAGTAGTTTTAGTTATCAATACGATAAATTGTTAATCACCTATTTATCATTACTTATTGATTTCTAGTAGACCCTAATATCCTTGGTTATATTATACCACGGATAAAGTCCTAGAAACCTAAAGCACTAAATTATTAGTCCATCAATATGAATGTTTTTCTTTGAGTAAATATGTGCCCCATAATGCTTTCCAGTTGACTTACATATGCTTGGTTACACGATACCAAGGATATAGTCCTGGAAATCTAAAGGATCCCATTACGGGTCCATAAATATGAATGCTTTTCTTTCAGCAAACACCTCAAATGAACCCAGCCACCTTAATGATTTCTAGTTGTCCCATATATCCTTGGTGATCAATACTAAGGATATAGTCCTAGAAATCTAGAGGACTAAATTGTCCAAAAATATGAATGCTTTTCTTTCAGGAGACCCTTGATATAGTCCTGGCCATTGAATGATGCGTATTTATTGAAATTTCGCATTGAAATTGTCCAGAAATATAATTTTTACAAAATATTGTTGCATAGCACTAAGGGGCATTGGTAGGGGCGACAAAATCGCTAATTTTGCCTGTTCATTCAGCTGAAATACCAGGCGAACAGAAATGAGTAGGAGGTTGCTAAATTACATTTACATTGAGTTAACATTGTACTCTTATTTAACATTGAGGTAACATACCAATGTTAAGTTGAGTAAAAGTATCAATGTTAACTCAAGAGACGCTGCGGCGCTTAAATCACTAAAATTGCTTGTTAACTCAGCTGAAATACCAGGCGAACAGAAATGACTAGTAGGTAGCTAAATATTTTATATTGAATTAACATTGCATATTTATGTGACCTCAGGTTAACATAACAATGTTAACTTAGCAGTTAGTACTTTAAAATCGCCAAATTTCTTGTTAATTCAGGTGAAATACCAGGCGAACAGAAGTGACTAGCAGGTAGCTGAATATTATTTTACATTGAGTTTACATTGTATTTTTATGTAAACTTGGTCTATCGTAAAAATGTTAACTCAGGCGCTGCGCTTTTTGATCGCAAAATATGTATATAAAAATTCAGCTGAAATACCAGGCGAACAGAAATGCATAGTAGGTAGCTGAATAATATTTTACATTGAGTTGATATTGCACTGGTATTTGATCTTGGGTTAACTCAGCCGCTGGGGCTAAAACGCTAGTTAAAACGCTAAATCTGCATATTAATTCAGCTGAAATACCAGGCGAACAGAAATGTATAGTAGGTAGCTGTATAATATTTTACATTGAGTTGACATGGCATTTTTATATGACAATGGCTTAACATAACAATGTTTACTTATTCGCTGCGGCAGTTTGATCGCAAATTACGTATACAAAATCAGCCGAAATACCAGGTGCACAGAAATGCATAGTAGGTAATTTAAAATTATTTTGCATTGAGTTGACATAGCATTATTATGTCACCTTAGGTTAGTTGACATTGTATTTTAATTTAACATTAAGTTAACATAACACTGTGATTAACAGACTTATCGTCCTGCTAAATTTAAGAGACATATTTTTCGAAACTCAAAAAGTTACGGAATATTTTTAAATGACAATCGATACTCTGAATGAATACGTATCATATAACGGAAACACTATCGCAAAATCGCAAAAAGACAACAACAAAAAACAGACAAATATAATAAATTATATCAGAAACTAAATTAATTTTTTTAAAAATTACAATTATTTAAAGCATTGAAAAGCAAAACAAAGCGAATAGCCACAAGAGAATAACTAAACAAATAGCTAAGCTAAGCAATCGGCTGCAGATAAAAGTATTAGTTAAATTGAGCTGAATGCTGAGCAGAGGCAACGACGTATATTAATTAACTCCGATGGGAATCAGAGAAACAGCTAGAGAAATCAAGAGAGAGAGAGAGAGAGGGGGGGAGAGAGAGAGAGAGATAGAGTGTAGAACGCAGCTGATGCTGGCCACAAATCCACTCAGCGCCTAATTGCGCAATGCGACGACGGCGGCCAATTAGTTTTGACAAGATGAAAATAAGGCAAGACAGGAGTAGACAGGAGTAGACAGGACTCACCCAGAATGGGACCAGGCCCTGCTTAATGTCGTCCTCGATGGCCTCGCGCAACAGTTTGCCCCGCATGGCCAGCTGCTCGTCAGCCTCGATGTAGCGCATACGCACGAGTCCTGCGGGTGGTTCAGATGGGTGGTTGGGTGGTTGTATATTTTTAGCTTGTGCTGTAAGCGGCTTACGAATGTGTTACGAACTCACCAATCAGGGCGGCCTTCTCCACGCTCGAATGCGCCTGATCCGAGCAGTAGGCCACCAGGCGGGCGTTTATCTCCGCATCCTGGTAGCCAGGATTGCGCTCATGGAAGCGCTGTATGGCTCGAGTGCGTCCGGCCAGCAGGCAAACCAGCGTCGCCTCACTGGACGTCGTCTGCAGCACTCCGCCGCCCTTGCAGTTGTTGCTCAAGTGAAGAAAGTCATCCGGCAGCCCAATCATCTTGCCCAGCCAGTTCATCACCACGATCTCCAGCTCCGTGCAAGCCGGCGAGCTGGCCCAGGTGAAGCCCAGGCAGTTGATGGCATCGGCCAGCATGTCACCCAGCAGCGAGGGCATCGAGTTGAGAGCCGGAAAGTAGCCGTGCATGTGCGGCGACTGCCAGTGGGTCACGCCAGACATCACAATGTGCTCCACATCGCCAAAGATCTTCGGCCACGGCTCCCCATCCACGGGCGCTGACTCCGGCAGCAGCTGACGCATATAGCCCGGACTAACATCCGGAAAGACACGACGCTCCCGTATGTTCTCCAAATAGTCGGCTATATAGTCTACCATCTCCTTGCCTGCGAACATCACATAAACATAAATTGCTTGAATATTAAATTTATATTAAGCAAATAAATAATATTAAATTATAAAATTTTAAAAATGGCATTCAAAGTTTTTTATCTTTTATTTAATTTAGAAAATAAAAAAATATAATAAATAGGTCTTAATGCAATAAAATATTTTTAGGTAAAGCAAAAATCAATTATAGACCTAAAAAACTTATGGTATTTAATAAAAAAAAAATATACAACAAAAAGAAAAAATTTATTCACACAAAAACAGTAACAAATTTCTGACTTTCTGCAAAGAAGAATAAAAAAATATATTTTATTTTAATAAATAATTATTTCTATTTCAAAATAAATTTTGACAGCTAAAATATATTAATAAAATATTTACACATAAAAAAATTAAAAATATATTTTATAAAATTTCTATTGAAAAAAAATTGAAATTGACAACTACAAATAATCTAAAAATATTTACACAATTTAAAATTTTGCTTAAATTGCGCATTAAAAAATATAAAATATAATTTATATATATATATTTTTTCAAAATTTAAGTTTGTCTATTTTTTTAGATTATTTTAATAGTTAAAAAATTTAATAATTCCGACTTTAATCATATATAAAAATTTTACAAAATCCTAAAGCAATCAACAAAAATTAGTTCTAAAATAAATGTAAATTCTTTTAGTTTATATTAATCTTAAAAATAAATATATATATTTATATATAAAATAAATTACTATATATACAATTTTTTACAATTATATATATATAAAGTCTAGTTAAAATATATGCTAAATAAAATAAAATACGCTTGGAAAATAATTGTGCAATAAACTGAAATCGTTTTGAATCAAGATAAACGAGCTGAGTTTTATTATATTAAACTGGCTAAATGGCTAAGGACAAATGTGAAATCCTTTTAGTAGTGCAACCAACACACTCCCAGACATACACACACACACATACATATAGTTCCACACATGCAAATCAAATTAAATGAGATAGAATTGTATCTGAGCTGCCGCTGTGCGTTTTATGGACTTGACTTACCCCTCTGCCGATACTCCTTGAAGTCCATGGCGCTGGCGTGCTGCACGACTGTCTGTGTGTGTGTGTGTGTGTGTGAGTGTGTGGGTGTTAACTGTTCTGCAGCTGTAAATATCAGTTGGGGGTATTAGCTTCCTTCCTTTTGCTAGCTGTTAGGGCCTGTTCTTTGGTTAACTGCTCTAAACGGAGGGGCTACATGGGCGCCATTATCTGTAGGAAGAGTTTTTTTTCGTTGTTGTTGGATTTAGTTAACTTTTGCTATTTTTATTTTATTTTATTTTTTTGTTTGTGTGTCAAATTCAAATGGCAAATTGGAACGTCGACCGCTGACTGAAAATGTTGAAAAAAAAAGACGAAAAAAAAAGTAGCAACTTGGACGTTGCGGGGCTTCAGTCTAATTGGAAATGAAAATGCGAAATGAAGGGAACGAATGAATGGAACGAATGTGTGTGCTTTTCCCTGGGAAACGTGGCCAGCTGTAAAAACGTCATCCAACTGCCCATTAGGGTGCTTCGTATTAACCTCATTGAGCCACAGGTCGTCGCCGTCGTCGTTGAAAAAAGGGTTTTAATGATGGCAGCACAAATATTTGGATTGAGAATTTGGTTAACTGTGTGAATCGAATGCACAGCTCGGACGACTTTTATAGCTGGTTGTGGGGATCACACGAAAATAAAAATAAATACTACATCGACAACAATAATTATAATGACAACAATTTGTAGCTGTTGCTGGTGTGTTAACAGATTGTCTGACCAAATTGTAATTGTGGTCCATGCGAGAACATGGCATCGATCGAAAGTCGAACGAACGAACGCCAACAAAATTCCGTTTAAATGTTGAGCGCTCTTTAATTGTTTATGCTGGTATTTCATTCTATTGTTTCAAAATGCTGTCAATTTACTAACTATCTTTGTCGATCATAGACAATATATATATATATATATGTATATACTACATGGAGCATATACTATATAGAAATAATTAGCACCCCTGTCTCTCATGCACCTATTCAACAATTCGATTGAACTGCATTTTGTCATGCATTCACAATTAATTAAAATACGCAATAACAAAAATCTCTCTAGTATATAACAATAAAAATTATAAACATGTTTTCATAGAATTACACCTAACACTTTTTTTTAATAAAAAAAAGCTAAAACATTTCTGTTATATTTTTTTACATATTTAATGTTGTCTTTGTGATTTTAATGAAGCATTTAAGATATTAATTATGCGAAAAATGGAAAAAGATTTTAAACACAATATTTTTTGTTAAACTATTTTTCAAACAAACCATGTGGATGAACAGGCTAAAATATTATTAAAAAAGATGAAATCAAAGTAATGTTGTTATGCATAGAATATTTATTTAATTCAATATTAAAATTTTTTAATTAAATTAATTTCATTTGATTTTTTTAATAAAGCAATATTTCTTAAATTTAATTTAAATTTCTTTTTTCTCCTTTTTCAATTTAAATTGTTGTTTTCTTTTTATATAAGTTGTATATAATATAAATATAGTATAATAAAATATAATAACAAATATAATATAATAAAAACATGTATTTTAAATTTATTTAAATATATTAAGCTATACATTTTTTTCTTAATTTTAATACATCATTTAAATATATTTAGATTGTTTTTGTTTTCTCTTGATTATTGAATGATATGATTCAAGATTTTTTTCTTTTTAATTATTTTTAAAAATTGATAAACGGTAAATTAAAAAAAAAAAAAATGGATTATTGACTAAAACATCTATTTTATTCCGAAATAAAATAATTTTAAATTTAAAATAAAATAATTATTAAATTTAGTAAATATAGATTTGTATATACATGTATGTATGAATATATTTTTTTTTTCAAAATCTTTAATTAAATTTACTGAATTACTTTAACCATTTTATAAAGATATATTGGGAACACAGTTAAATTGCACTTAACATTTCTTTTACTCTTCTATATTTACCAGTTAACACACACGTTTTAGTTTTTAAGCACTTGGGTTCTATTTCACAAACAGTTAGGAACTGAAAACTTTAACTCAGGACGAGCTCTATTTATACCCAAAATATGCTTCGTCCTGTCGCATAAAATTCATTCAAATAAATTCAGTGAATGAAAATAATTGTAGCTGCCAAATGCGCAAGTATATTGAAACAAAAAAATATTATTTAAGCCAAGTCGAATTTTGTATGCTCTGTAATATTTTTGCTGTATTCAAATTAATAAACGTTTTATATATTTAATAGTAAATAAGTTTAGTGGAAAAATAGTGTTAATCGAATTTTAAAGTTTTAGTATTACATATATTGATTATTAAGTTCTAATTTTACAATATTTTTATTACATATTTTATTTATTTTTATAAGTCAGTGAGTATATTAAAAGAAGTGCTTTTAAAATATATTTCTTTAATTTTAATATATTTATTTTATTTTAATATATTCAATATTGTTTTTAAATTGATAAAAATATTTTTATTTTTTATTTTATTTTTATTTATTTTTTATTATTATTATTTGAAATGTCATACGAATATTCTTTTCAGTTGTCATTGTCAACCTTAAATAGCAACGACTCTCTCTTCACAAAGCGTATTGAAGCCAGCAACAGGCACAGCGCAGCATATATCAAACGGAAGGACGTCGAAAAGGAGAGCAGAACAACAGCCAGCCAATGGCAGCTGTTCGCCTAGGGAAGCCCTAAGCAAGCATTGGACCAATCAGCGCAGGGCGCGCACAGAAACTCACCCACACACACTCACACACACACTCACACACACACTCAAACACACACACACACGCACGCACAGTGAAACGGGATCAATGTTGCAGGCAATTTGAGTCTGCAGCTATTTGCTTAAGCGCTTGGACAAAACTCTTCACAGTCTCGGCCAGATTTCGCCTTGACCAATAACAGTGTTGGCATCAGGCTTATCATCGGCTACGGGAGTGAGCGAGCGCGAAACAGATTGCCAAAGACACACGGCCAATTGCATAAGCATCTTTTGTCTTTATTTTTGTTGCTGTTGTTTCTGGTTTCCTTTTTTTTATCGTTTTTAATTGAGTCAACGCTTTGAGCTGCACAGGAAGACATAAAAATCTGTTGAATTGCTCAAAGCTCGAACGGAAGAAATCAAATACAACAAACCAAAAAAAACCGAAAAACCGAAAAAAAAACTAAAACCAAGCAACAACACATAAAAAAGACTTCTAGCCCCTGCAGCTGTTGCCGACCTCCGCGTGCTCAGCTCCAAAAGCTTATTACACAGTTACAACGGCGACGGCGACGGCGACGACGACGACGACGGCGACGTTGACGGCTGCTGGAGGTCAATGAGCTTTGCTTGTGGCTCGTCTCAGAAATTTCGTCAATATACCGCTACATTCAATGGCTTTTGCACGCCTGTGTGTGTGTGTGTGTGTGTTTGTGTGTGTGTGTTTGTGTGTGTATTACCAAATATTGAGCAATATAACAAGAATTTCAATTTCTTTTGGCTTTCTCGCGACAGTTACAACGCTTAAGCGCTCTGCCTATCGCTGTCTCCATCTCTCTCTCTCTCTCTCTCTCTTTTTCTTTCTCTCCCTCTCTGTCGCCCGCAGCTTTTAATGCACTTTTGGCCGCTGCGTTTCAGAAATTCTTGCTAAAAATACATTTGCGTTCAGGTTATTTTCATCAAAATACTTTTCAAAATGCATACCGCATAAATTTTTTGACTGTTCGCTCACAAACTGCCCCGCGCTGGCTCTCGCTCTCCCGTTCTCCCGCTCTCTCTTAGCAGCGGCACTCTCTTAAGCGTGGCGACGATCGCGCTTTCTCTGCGCGCACTTTCTTTGCGCTCTTTGGCGCGCTCACTCACTCGCTCACCCACCAATGACTGTTGACTGCTGCCGCGCTCTTGCTCTCTCCGTCATTTCTTACTCTCTTTCTTGCTGAGTTTTTCGTGTTTTTGTGTTTTGATTCCATTCTTCTTCGCTAAGAACGTTCGTTGACCTTTTTGCTTGTGGGGCTTGTTGCTCTGGCGCTGCTGCCGTCGTACTGTTTGCGAGCAGCGGCAGAGGCGGCGGCAGAGGCAGAGGTCGCTGCTGCTGTTGTTTCTTCCCGCTTAGCGGTACTTCTCAACCTGTTTTATTTCTTTTTTTTTTTCTTCTTTCTTCGCTGCTGCTACTGACTTGTGATAAGTTTTCTTGCGCTGTGTGTGTATGTGTGTGAGTGTTGTGTGTGTGAGTGTTTGCTGTAGAAGTCTTCCTGTTTATTTAACGATTAAAGTTAAAGGTGCGCTTTTTTCGTATGTTTGCATGCAAGTGTGTGTGTGAGTGTGTGTGTGTGTGTGTGTGTGTGTGTGTGTGTAGCTGCAGCTGGAGCCTGCTGCGATGACGCGGCCCCCAACGTAACGTCACGGGCTCCAGCAACAATTTCGACTCCAAAACGGACGCTGTCTTTCTAGAGATGGCAACTAAACGATAACTCGTGACACGATGCAAGCACTATGAAGCTTTTCTATTTAATTTAGTACTGCAAATTCATCCCTAAGTATATATATCGACACGACTCATCTCGTGTCACGCGCTCATCTCGAAACGTTTGATTCGGACTCTGATGAAATACGCGAATGACTCTTGTAACTTTCGTGTTGCTGGGGTGTATTTTTGAGCGATGATCATGTATTTAATTAGCGGGAATTCTTTTTCGTATGCGTGTGTGTGTGTGTGAAGTAGACAGGTGGGTCAGGTGGGGGGAGGGTGTGGGCAGCTTGGCTGATGCTGAGACAGAATTTGAGCTCAACTGCCGCTGTTGCTGCTGGCAAACTCCTTTCTCCTTTCTTCGAATTGCAACTGACACTGATCGCGAGCCCCGATGCCCGTTCGGTCCGCCTTCCGCACAGGTTTCGAGCTGCTGGCAGATGAGTCCGCGCTGCCGACTCCCGATTCGTATTTGAATTCCTGGCCGTTTAGTGTTCGAACGTTTGTCCACACGTCCAGTCCAGCGTGTCTTCTTAGCCCTGCTGCACTCTCGCGCGCGTACTCTCGCCTCGCTCTCTTTCTCGCTCTCACTCACCCACTTGCGCGCGCGCTTCTCGCCAGCCAATCAGCGAATCGCGCCCACTTCGGCTAATTTACCGTTTGAAAACTGTTTGCTCTCGTGTGCGTTGATCGTGAACTGGTTCGCAGTGAACTAATTAAGTGATATCGTTATCGATAACATTGACATGTGCCCCCGCAATGTTATCGAAACTGGATTTCCATCTAACTCACGTTTCGTTAACAGCTAAACTTGTGAATTATTATTGAAATTCAACAGTTACAGCTCAACTGCATAACTGTTCATCTGTATGAAGTACTTTTAGATGAGATCAAAGAACGCATGTAACATGCCCAGCACTATAAGAGGTAAGTGCCCCATATGGCATTACATCATAATAAATATGTGAACAAATTGATGTTAAGGACTTGTTTCATTTTACTTTTGGGCTCGTTTCATTTATAACGAAATACATTGAGCAATGGCATAGCGAATCCTAAAATTAAGTTTCAATTGGATATGGTCTCACATGAAACCTTCACCTTTTCTTTATTCAATTATGTATTGCATATTCATATTTGCTGCCGATGATTAAGTTGACGATTAATTATGCTTAGTCTCAGAGCAGCGGACGAAAAGCGAATTAGTTTAAAATGATGTGAAACAAAGTAATCTCTACTTAGCTTCGCCTTACTCTTTTGTTACTTTGTAAACTAAGAGGTAGATCTAAATATTCGCATGGCAAATACAAAAAAATATATATTTTGCTATTAGATTGATATAGTATATCCCATTAATAAATATATGAATTAAAAAATATATATAATATATGAATAAATATATAATTTAAATAACAATTATATTATTATTTATTATAATATTTTTTTACAATTATAATCAATAAATAAAAAATTATAAAAAAAACTATAATAAATATTAAATTTTATTTATATTTGAAAAATAGAAAAATATATAGAGTATAAATATATTTATATACAACTGCATAAATATATTCATACTTTATATATTAAAATATTTTATATATTTTTATATTTTTTAAATGTAATGTAATTTTTAATGTAAATTTTAAATGTAATGTAAAATTTATATCAAATATAAAATATTATACTAAATTTTTTAAAAAAGGTTTTTTATCTGTCATTATTATTTTTATAGTAAAATATAAGTAACAAATTAAAAATATAAATCAAAAATATTCTAAATATAGAAAAAAAATTATATTTTAATATTTTTCATCTATTTCCTTTTTTTTATATATATAACTAAATCTATAACTTGTAGCATAATTATTTATAGCTTAAAAAATTTGATTTTCAATTTTATTTAATTTTGTAAAATTATTAATTTGCTAAATATGTAGATTTTTACACTTTTAGTATTTTATAACATTGTTTAAGTTAATTTTAATTTTGGTTTTAAAAATGTAATACATATCCCCTCTAAATTCGAATGCCTAAGCGAGAATCGCCTAAAATCAAACTTCAAATTTGATTTCTACTTCTCAAGGCTTTGAAAATTCATAAAAATACACAGACATACATACACGCACACACACATAAAAATTATGCAATAATTGAGTACATAAGAAATAATTATGATAATAATTATCAGAGCTTTAAAGAACAAAGACACAAAAAAAAAAGTTTCGCTGCACTTGGCAAATAATTCTGGTGATATTTTCGCTTGTCAGTCTTAGCCTTGGCTAAGAAAAACAAAAACGAAGCTTAATTGATCGTTAAAGAAGACGAGAAAAACGAGCAAAGGGGCAACGGTACTCAATATGAGTTTTGAAAAATTGACTGAATGCAAAATGCAGTCAAGCTTCAACGCACGCGATTGCCTGGGCAAGGTTTTCCAACCATTTAGCCAAAGTTGTTTGCTTTGTTTATTTTATATAGATAGATGTATATAGATATATATGTATGTATGTATATAGGTATATATGCGCTGCATTTCCGATTCTAGCTGCAGATGTTGCAACATCTGAGGGCAGCTGAGGGCAGCAGGAGGCGGGCGGCGGCAGCAGTTGGAGACGTTGCCTCATCGACAACGACGACGCGACGTTGCAATAAACCAGTCGCTGCTGCTGCTGCTGCTGCTGCTCAGCTAATCTTGCAACACAGTTGCGCAACAAAGAATCCGACACAACGGTACTAACGTGTTTCAGTTGTTGTTGCTAGCTGTTTTTGCTGCTCTCTGATCGTCTCTCTCGCTCGCTCGCTCGCTGGCTCGTTCTGTGATTTGTTCTTGGCCAGAATCGAAGCGAGTTCCACTTGCGTGTAACAGGTTTTTCCTCTTGAATAACTGGGACTTTCATACGGGACTTTTTTCTTCTTCTTCTACTTCTCCTACTTGTTGTTGTTGGAGTCGCCTCCAAGTTTCTTTGCTGCCACAAGAGAAACAGGTTAGAATCGCTCTAAGACCAACTGCAACTGCAAAAAGAAACGAGAATAGGGGAAAATAGAAGCGGTAGGTAGGCGAGCGGAGTGGGGAGGCGGCACAGCGATCATTACAACGGTGAGGCACACATTTCAGTTGGCAGAACCAACGGCGCTTCCAAGTTGCAAGCCAAAGCTTGTCTGAGCCAAATTGAAGGCTTACGGCCAGAACCAGTTAACGCTTGATAGACCTGATGCTGGCTTGCGCAACATCAAGTCGACGTCGACGTCGCTGTCGTCCCTCCCTCTCCTCCTCACTCTTTATAGTTGGCAGCAAAATATAAATCTAACATAATTTGAGGCAACGGAAAACATGAAATATTAAAGAAGCGCCCGATAATACGGCTAATGATGCGTCAAAGCCAATGCTCAACGCTTGCCCAGTTAGAGGGCCCCATTTGCTTGGTTGCGTAACTGCTTCTACTTGGTTTTTAACTTAGTCTTCTTCTGCTTATTCTTCTTCTTGTTGTTCTTATTAAACCCATCTTTAACGGAAATCTCAGCTGTTGCTAACTGTTTGCTCGCCTCAATCAGCAATTTTTTTATAGATTCGCTTCACTTTTTTTGTGTACTTTTGAATCGAACTATTTTGCGGTTTCGATGAGCATTTAAAATGATTATATTTATATTATTAATTTTGCTGTTTAGTAAGCTTTTTATTTAGCCATAATTGTTGTATTTGTTTGGCTTTGTAACTGTTTTGAAGTTTGTATTGAATGGAATTCAATTTTAAAAATGCTTATATGTTATTATTTGCAAATATTTATTATTGATTTTAATTATTATTTTATTTAATTTATTATTTATTCACTGTTTAATATATTTATTTTTTATTTATATTTTTAGTTAATTTAAACAAATAAACAATTTAACAAATTGTTATTGTTATTTAAATTAATAAATATATATATAAATTTAGGATTTTTTTTATACATAAATAAATATAAAAATAAATTGGTATTATTATTTCTTAATTATTTTATTTATTTATTTATTTTATTCATCAGCTAAATTATTCTATTAATATTTTATTATTATTTTATTTACTCATGTATAAAAAAAAACTAAGTTTAAATATATATTTATTAATTTAAATATTATTAAATAACAATTCAACAAATTGGATAACTTTTTTTAATTTTAAATTAATTATAATTTATTTTTTTGTTTACATATTAAAATAATGTTTGTTTTTTATTACATATATTTACTTAATTATAATTAAATAAAAATTAAACATATTATATGAGGTTACCTAATAGCTTATAATTTCATAAATTGAAATAAGACTTGAGATTGAAATAAGGGAAAATAGATTTATTTATTGCAACAAATTGTTTTTCTTTTCGAAAAATTGTACTAGCTAGAAAAGTTATTTATGTGTTTGCCATTGCTGTTTTATTTTTCTTAACTATAGAGAATATGAATCCCCAATAAAATGAAAATGCTTTACAAACTTATAATTCAAATATAAAAACTTAATTTTCATATGAAAATTGTGCGCTTTTAATTATATTAAAAAAATTCAAATAATTCAAGCAGCTGCTAAATATAAAATATAGTTTGTACTATTTTTCGTATAGTTTACAAGTTTAAAAATTAAAAAAAAATACTTATTAAATGTTATTTAGTAGTATAACAATAGTATTTATATAAAGGGTTGTCTTTTAGTCCTTAAAAGTCACCTGCACTCACCTGTCTGCGCGCTCAATTTCAAATTCAAATTTGGCGCGCAAAGCGACAGCAAAATTGCAACCCCCAAAAACTCAACAAAAATTCGGAATTTCCCCAAAAGCAACGAAAGTCACCACAGTACAGAATTTTCCCATGGAAGCGCACACACACACACACACACACACACACAGACACAGACACATGCGAATGCGTGGAAATGGAAAGCAGGTTCGCTTAAGGGTAGGAAAAGCTGCGCAACAATGCCGCGCGCGCTTTTCCAGTTTTTCCTGGCTATGCACTTGGCATTATGCCTACTAACCCTATTTTGCAGCGCAGCGAGTCCCATTTTTGGCCTGCATATAAAGCACACACACACAGACACACAGCACACACGTATGCATGTGTGTGTGTGTGTTGAAACAGCCTGGCATTGCGATTTTTTCCCATTAGAAGTCCTTTTTCCAAGCAGCTGAGTGGCGAAACGGAAAGTGCGGCGCGAATTGTGTTTGTGGCGCACTTGAATTTGGGACACATTCCTGCAAAGGACGCATCTGAAAGGATATACGCGGCCACGAAACGCAACGAAAACCACACACAAACTCCAAATACTCCATGCAAATATTAAAGAAAATGCAATAAATGCAATTAACAAAAAAAAAATATCTAAACAAAGAAAAACTTTGAACTTGCAGTGCGAAAAAAGGTGCGTGAAAATGTGTAAACAATAAAATACCTGTGGAAAATACAATTGTGCAAGTGCAAAAACAAATAGAAAAGCTAAGGAAAATCGAAGAAAATATAAGAAAAATCTAAAGAAAATTTAATAAAAATATTCGCTAAATAAATTGAAAATAATTAAAATTCGAAATTTAGTTAAAAGAAATATATCAAATTTAAAAGCGAAAGCGTTGCAGTTGCAAGTGTATGTGTGTGCGTGTGTGTGTGTATCGATTTGCATGTGTGTGAGTGCTGAAAAATCGATTATTAAAGCCACAGCCACAGCTGCTGTTTGTTGTAATCGGCAGGCGGGGTGGTTGGTGGTTGGCCATTGCAATGCTGGCAGCAGCGAGCGCTAGGGTTGCGTGCCGCTATGTGGAAATCTGGTAGCAGCAGCAGCAACAGCAACAGCAGCAGCGACGTCGACAGCGACAGCAACAGCGACACACTTCCAGTTGCTCGTATTTTGACGTCAAATTCCAATGGCGCCTTGCAGCCATCCAGCGGCAGCAACAACAACCACAACAACAACAGCTCGTTGCATGTGCAGCGCCAGGATACGACAACAGCAACAGCAGCAACAGCAGCAGCAGCAGCAGCAGCAGCAGCGACAGCAGCGACAGCAACAACAACAAGAGCAACAAGAGCAATAGCAGCAGATACACACGGACAACTGAGTAGTCCAGGTGCAGCTGGAGCAGCAGTTGCAGCAGGATAAAAACTATATAAAAATCATCAACATATTGTGGCGTACAAGAGAAATAGGAAATGCATTTGGGCAATGGCCCACAACAGCAGCAACAACAATACAACAAATGCGACTGATTTACTGTGCAAAAACAAAAACAAAAACAAAAATAAAAATAACAAATAACAAATATTCAAATAATACATAAAGCAAACGTTTACAACTCATAAACAAACAAAATAAAAAGAAAACAGTTCTAGAACAAAGCAAAGCACAAAAATTGAGTATACGACGCATATTCCAAGCTGCAGCAGCAACAACAACAACATCAACAACAACAGCACAGGTGTATCTACACCCAAGTGAAATATATATAAATATATATATATAATATTTAATCATATTTAATATAAATTGAAAGCAATTCAAAGTTAGATGTGTGACTTATATATTGTAAACGATTTTAAGTGCACTTTTTGTAAGGCTGATTTTTCTCAATTTATTTCGATGTTGTGCTTCTACACCAAAAATCCCTAAGAGAATCAAATATATAAATTAATAAAAACAAATAAAAAATAAAATAAAAAATAAAAAAATATATATATATATGAAAAAAGTGTGTGCAAACAGTGCAGCTCTTTAAAGCAAAAAAAAAAAAAAAACAGTGTTGGAAAACCATATAAATATATCTACATATAACTCTAATATTATATTAAAAATATACTACAAAATAACGCACAAATATTACTATTCTTATAACAAAAGCAGCAGCAGCAGTAACAGCCAAAAGCTACAAAAACAGTGTTGTAAAATACTAATATATATATATACATAAATATATATATAAATACATTACAATAAAATTCTCTCTCAATAAATAGAAAACTTCTACAATAGCAACGGCAATACAAGATAATTACTTTATGTCTAGTGTTGGTAAATGAAGTTGGTAAAATAAGTGCTGCAAAATAGAATCTTATCAAACAGCAACTGTTGCTAGTGTGCTAGATATGTGTTGCCTAATGCACAAGAATATTGGCATATAGAAAGCAGCAACAAACACACACACACACACACACACACACACTCGTGCACAACAGCAATTGTTGCTGTTCAACTCACATCAGCAACTGTGTTAGAAACGGCCCTCACAACGGATAGGCCAAGAGATATCCTGCTGATACAGCAGGCGGCGCCCGTTGGCAGCAATCGTGCAACGGCAACGGCAACAGCAGCAACGGCAGCAACGGCAGCAACAGTTGCTACAACAGCAACAACAACAACAGCTAGCTATCTAGGTGCTGCCACAGCAGCAGCCGTTGCCAGTCTGCGTAGCAAAGTGCCCTCGATATCGATAATACCGCTGCCGGCAGCCACAACGATTGTGGCCAGGTCGGCTGGCACGCCCACGCCCACGCCCACGTCCACGCCCACGCGCACCGTGAGCACATCCAATAAGGCCACATCGCCACCGCTGGCTTTCCTAACGGATGTTGCCACATCCACTGCAGCAGCAGCAACAACAGCAGCAGCAGCAGCAGCAGCAACCTATGTGCGACCGCAGCAGCAACATCAATACCAGCAGACGGACAAGTGCACGGTGCTCAAGCTGGATGTGTTGCGGGGGCAGCGGGAGCCAGTGACAACCATACGTACTTTGGCCAGTGCCACAGCCAACCTCAACAACAACAACAACAACAACAACGGCAGCAGCAGCAACAGCAGCCACAGCAGCCACAGCAGCAACAGCAGCAACATTATCCACTGCTCGGCAGCAGCAACAGCAACGACAACAACAACAACAACGTACCTGCAAATTGAACAACAACTCAACGAGCTGGAAGCTGTTGACGACGACGACGATGAGAACATGGCCAGTCTGCTCGAGAGCAGCAACAGCAACCACAGCAACAACAACATCAACAACAACAGATGCCCGCCCGCTCAGATCCTGTCCAGCCAGCCGATCATTGTGAAGATCGAGCCCACGCAAGCCTTTCACATTGTGGACGAGGGCGATACGCGTGTGCTGAGCCTGCCTTTGAGCGATGCCGACAAACTGGGCGCCAGCTGGATAGATCTGAAGGATATTGCAGGGCTGCAGGCGGGCGGCGGGGCGACATTGCTGGACGTCTGCTTCGAGGGCGACGAGGGGGAGGAGGAGGAGCAGGTGGGCAGAATTATAGCGACAGCATCGCCAGCAGAGGACGAGCACCACCACCAGCATCTTCAGTTGGAGGACACAGAGCTAGCAGAGCCGGCGCCAAAGCGCTTAGCGCTAGCAGCAACACATCAGCAGCAGCAGCAGCAACAGCAACAGCAGCAGCAGCAGCAGCCGAAATTCTTGTCAGAGCCGCCAGCGTTGGCTCGTTCGGGCAGCTTCAGCAGTTTGAGCAGCTTTAGTAGTTTGAGCAACATTAGCAGTGTTTGCAAGCATATTGTCAGCAGCGACACCAGCAACAGCAACAGCAATAACAACAACAACAACAACAGCAGCAACAACAACAACAGCAGCAACAACAATCGCAAATCAGCCACGCCCACTGACAGACTGAGGCACAGAGAACGTACGCCACCTCCACTGCTGCCCACACAGAAGTCAGCCACAGCCACAGCCACAACAGCAGCAACAGCAACCGCAGCAGCAGCAGCAGCAACAGCAACGACAACAACAACAAGCACAGCATCAACGCGCGAACGAGATAGGGAGCGGGAGAGGGAGAGAGACAGGGAGAGAGACAGAGATAGAGACAGAGACAGAGATAGAGACAGCATCAGCAATGGAGCTATGACAGGTCAGTTATCATATTTATAAGTACAGTGAAAACGTATTAAAATGAACCATTTATATATTTATTTAATTTATATAGACTAAGATATTATATAGACTAAGCCAGAGTATAGAGTATAGTATAGTATAGAATAGTAGAAATAGTAGAATAGACAAATTTAAAAATAAATAAATAAAAAAATTATAAATAAAACTAAACTAAAAAATCAATAAACAAATTAAACTACAAAAATAAATTAACAAATTAATATAAAATTTAATAGTGTAAAAAACATTTAAAGAAAAAAAACAAATTTAATTATGAAAGACAAAAATTAAATTACCAAAATATTTATTAAATAATATAAAAATAGGAAAATATAAATTAAATATTAAAAACTCTTAAAACTAAAAAAAAAAAACAATTAAAAATTTTAAAAATGTAAAAAACATTAAACTTAAAAAATAAATTATAACAGTCAAACAAAATAAAAAAAACCGTATATATTTTTACAAATAATAAAAAAAAAATCTAAAAATTAATTTTTTCACACGATATATTCTGGGAAATATAATATAAATATATGTGTATGTTTTCTATACAGAGCCTTATCTGATATTACACTCTACAGCCAATCTCTAATCTTGAATTTAAATCAGTTTTTATGGCATTCTTGTATAAATATAAGTGGCTAAACCTTTTACCCACTTTCGCCACGTCTAATATGCTTTGGGTGGACCAATATTATTAAGAATTTGAAGTCTATATAAACTTTAATGAAAAATTTGCAAATAATATTATTATTAGGGATCTGTGATCTTGTTAATGTTTTCCATATATAATCCCATGCTATATAATTAGAGTGGACCCATATTAAATAGCCATATATGCAAAATGCATAAATCTCTATAAATTTATATATTTTCCATTGGAAACTCTGCAAAAATATCATAACTCTGTGATCCTGTTAATGTTTTCAATATTAAAAACCCATGCTATATATTTAGGGTGAACCCATATTTAATAGTTATATATCCGTGTACTCTCCTATAAATATACATATATTTTTTTCCATTTAATATTCCATATGAAAGAGGCTACTCGATATTGCCTTGCCCACATTTCCCAGCAACCTTGTGTGCATAGTAATTGAGTTCAGCAGATAATTGACTTAGGTTGTGTGCGCTCCAAAGGAGCAAAAAGCCTAGCCATAATTGAGTTACTTAATGCCAAGGCTTTCGCTTTAAAAAGATGCGTCCTAAGTGTGCCTTGGACAATAATGCAATCAGCAGCAAAGCTAAAGAGCATAACTTTGAGTGAGTGCTGTACCAACCAGTTGGTGTTTACTGTACTGCCTGCGAGTGGGTGAGCTGTTGAATTTTTGGTGGCATGCAGATGACGGAGCATTGCGCAAGCACCACAATTAACAGGCCAGCAGCTAGATGTCTTCTGACAGCAGCAGCAGCAGCAGCAGCAGCAGTAACAGGTGCGTGTGTTGTTGTTGTTGGTGGTGGTGGTGGTGGTGCAGCACACACCCCACTGCTAAAGAATTTCAATTTACAAGCGTCGATTTATTGGCTATTCACCTCTTGTGGCAGCCACAGTCGCAGCCACAGCTCAACTGCGGCTGTGTCCCACTTTCCATAGACGACGACGACGACGACGACGGTTGCAGCAGTAAAAAAAAAAACAGACAAACAAATAGAATACTAAAAAAAAACATGTTTTGACATACTAAATAAGCCGCAAACTTGCTCGCGAGCGAGAGAGAGAGAGAGAGAGAGAGAGAGAGAGAGGGAGAGGGAGATAGCGAGGGGAGGCAAACAGCTTTGGTGTTCTTTATCATTAGGTTCTGTTAGTTTGTGCGATTCTTGCTGCTTCGACACATTCGCTTTACGGCTCTTTGACTCACTTGCGGCACAAATGAGCCACACACACACACACATAGACACTCACACACACACACATGCAAACACCTGCCCCATTGCTCCACACACACACACACACCTCACACCTTAACTGCCCCCCTGAGTTACAAGCTGCTTTGGCAGTCAAGTCACAGTTCTGTTCACTTGTTCATCACACACACACACACACACACACACACACACACACACTCATAGACAACATTCTTGGCTCATAGTTTTTACCGTAGCACGAACCTTAGCGGTAAAAAGCCGCAGCTACAAACTATACAGTTAGCTGAATGAAGTATCTAGATACAATACACACACACACACACGCACACACACACACGCACACTCAAACACGCACACATTGAGTCAGTCTTTAGATACATTCAGCTGATTACAATAGAATTGTGAGCTGCGCGCAATTCTTCACAATCTTAATGAGCTGTAGAGCTTGGGCAGCATTAACTATATACATATATATATGTAATATATATATACCTATACATATATGTATATATATTGTATATATATTTCTTATACACTGCTTTTTGGCTAAGCTTCAAATTGATTTAGTTGCTCGAGGCGGCAGCAGTTGTCAGTTTTTTGTTTGTTTTCCATTTTTCTGTGATGGAGCTACAAATGAGTTGCGCCTCAGGGCGCTTTGGGGCGTGGCTTGTAACTGCCTCAAAAGCAACAACAACGAAAACAAAACTGAAGGAAAAAAACCAAAAAGAAAAGAGTAGAATTTCATTCTTGGCGCGCAACAAAGATTGATCTACATTTTGACCGGAATCTGTGTTGATATCCATCGGGGCTCATTAGCCTTTAAACTGTTCGCTTATGTCATTCGATGGATGATTGATGAGCTGCTGCTGTTTTTACTGCATTGCCAGCGCTGATCGTTAATCGTTGATCGATAACGAGTCTAACGGTTTCTACTCACACAAATTGTGCATTGCTCAAGTCAGCCAAGTTAATCAAAATATATATGTATGTAGCATGAACTGAAACTTTTGATAGGCTTTAAGAGTTAGGTTAGAGCACGTAAAGCGCTAACTAGTTAAGTTAGCAAGCTCAGTTACCTTAAGCTGGTTTTTTTTTTCTACGGCATTCTGGAAAATATATCAAGTATTATTTAGAAATTTCAGAAAAATTCCACTCTTATCTAGTATGTAGTTTATATATATTTTAACTTTGAATAGCTATTTAAATATGAAATATGAATGAATATGAATTTACTTACCTTCGTTGCTTTTGGCAAAGATTTTTGGCTGAAGCTACTAATATCTGAAAAAAGAAAGATTTTATCAAAATTATTAAAGTGATCTAAAAAAATTTAAAAATATTTAATTTTATTATTTTTTTTAAACATTTAATAATACATTATAAATACAACCCATATAATATCTTCTTAAAATTATCTAAAGTAAAATTAAAACACAAAAATATTTCAAAATATATCTTACAATTAGCGCCAGCTCTAGGAATCTTTATATTTATAATTGTGAAACCTTTAAATAGGAAAAAAAAATAGCTGCTCAACTTAGCTAAACAACAGAGTAGATCATTCTTAAGTAAGCTAAACTTTTAGCTTAACATATCTTCATAAAGTCAAAAATTTGTTTTAATATTCCCATATTACTATTAGCTATTTCTATACCTTAAAATAAATATAAATTTTCAAACAGCAATAGAACAGATGTTTAATAATATAACAATAGTTTAATTTAACTAGCTAAGCTCAACATTTGCCTAACATTTCTGCTTTAAATCATACAAATTCTGTAATATTCGGAGCAATAGTTTTATTTAGCTAAAAAGCAATTCACTGTTAAGTAACATGTAACAAATAACATTTAGCAGAAACTGGAACTGGAACTGATACAGAACTGTAGCTCAACTGAATAGTAAGGTTCTTACAGTACTGTAGCTAAAAAGCAGCAGAAATCAAGCTGGGCTAGCTAAATCCGCTAAAAACAAAATGGTTCACAGAACAGTTGAATATATAAGCTTTACATAAACCTTTAGTTTCCTTAACATTTCCCTTTCCTTAAGACTATAAGTTTGGCAAAATATTTAACATTTCTTTCTGAAGCTGACAAAGATCTCACATTGAACCATCTCAGCTGAAGACTTAGGAGGTAACCTTACTATATTATAGAACTCTAGCTCTAATCAACATATATCAATAACCCAATATCTCAGCTGCTCGCTTTTAACTCCCAAAAACTTTACATAAACCTTTAAATTCCTGAATATTTCTCTTTAAAAAAAAACCAACAAATTCCGTAATCTATATAAAAATGAGAAAATGTAAATCAATTCATGTCTCAAGCGGTTATATTTTACTGCCGTCTGGCCTCGAATGTAGCGCATCAGACGCATTAATAATCATATTTAAGCTTTTGGCCAAATGCAAATCGCAAATGAAACAATAACAACTAAATTGAATTCATTAAATCTTTTGCACATATCATGCACACTGGAGCTAACTGGCCAACTAACTAACTAATCTGGTAGGTAAAGTGGCTTTATGATACCGACCCTGAAGCTGGCCATTGGCCATATATTAGTATAGGAGTGAGGAGGAAAAAAAAAAAAAAACTACAGTCATTACACAAGACACAAATCCAATGACGAGAGTTACGAGAGGTTCAGGCGAACGCACTATCACTTTTGCAAAATATCTATCTATAGCAAATGTATCTGTATCTGCGCCAGTAGCCATAGCCGTAGCCGTAGCCGTATCTGTATCTGTATCCGTGTATATTTGTATCTTTCGCTTGAACGCATAGATGTCCCCCATTGTTGGGGCTATATGATTTTGGCTATGAGTTCATTATAGTTTGCATTTCATGCATGAATCTGCCGGCCCCCCAAAAAGTAGCCCTGTAACTCGAATGGACAGGCGGACGGACGGAGAGACGGTCGGACGGACGGACGGACGGACGGTCGTACCCATCCATCCATTAGCTAGCGCCGCATGAGGTTTCTTTCCAATCGACCGTAGCATCGTTTCATTATCATATAGACATACATTTTTTTTTTTTTGCCAATCGATTTCATAATCTAAAGTTTTATATATTTTTTTTACATTTATGCAAAGTTTTTTTTATTTATTTTTTATTTTTATGCTGGCCCAAAACACAGGCATATGCTTAACAGCTACAGATACTATGTATCTGTATATATGTATATATGTATGTGTGTGTTGGTGTTGCGGCAGAGTTAATTGTATGCATTACAACAACGACAACAACAACAATAACAAGACATAAATTAGCTACAACAAAATATTAATTTATTAACATTTGTTTTGCTTTGCAGTGTTTCGAATTTTGCAAACCGAAAGTCAGCTTGCAACATCATTTTCTATCTTTTTTTATTTATTTTATTTTTTATTTTTTTGACTTAATTTGATTTAATTTTTTATTTTATTTTGTATTTATATTTTTTGCATTTTGTCTCCTGAAACATAATTCAATATAACATGTTGTTTGTGAACTTTGACTCCGGTTCACCTTGGAGCAGCTGCTACTTTTCTTTTTCGTTTTTCTCTTTTCTTATTTTATTTTTATTTATTTATGTTTTAGCGATATTTTCGGGGGTTTTTTTGGTGAGCTTTATAAAAATCAATTTCGTTTTTAAATATTACATATTAACTTAAAAAGAGGCAAAAATTAGTTAAACGAAATTGTTTCAATTTGTTAAGCAAAGCTACTGAAAAGGTTTATATATTTTATTTATATATTATATATTTATAAATATATTTTGAACCATGCCCTGCTTTATTATATATATATTATAATCTGCTTTATCATATTTAAGACACATCCTTGACTCTAATTATATATAATAACCGATTTCTATAGCTTTTTGTGTGGCCAGCGCAGATATATTAAAGACAAATTTATGAATTTAAAAATAAAAATAATTATTAAATAAACATCAATTGAAAATATAAAGTTTTAGAAGTTTTTGAAAGATTCGATAATTTTATAACGCAAATTATTTAATATACAAATATTAAATTTTTTATATTTTAAAAATCAAAATCCATTGTTTTTTCATTCAATTTAATTTTTTTTAATTGTTAAAAATGCATAACAAAATTGAAAAATAAATGGTTTTAACAAAATATTTTAAATTGAACTTCAATAAAATTAAAAAACCTTTTAAATAAAAATTCGGCCAAAATTAAATAATTTTTATTAAAAATTAAATTATTTTTGAAAAGAAATTCATTAAAATATAAATATTAATAAAAAAGAAAAAAAAAAAACAAAAATTGCATTAATTTTTAAATAGAAATTCATTGAAAATTAAATAATTTTTAAATAAATATTCATTAAATTATTACAAAATTTATTTTATAAATATCTCAAGGTTTTTATTTTATAGCTTTTATAGCTTAGCGCTTGGAACTTGAATAAAAACTAAATAAACATTAATTATGCAAACTTTCATTCATCACTTTAAAGCGATTTTCGTTCAAAGTGTTTACTTAACAAATTTGTATAATGTTTGTTTTTTTTTTTTTTTTTTAGTTTCTAGCTTAATAAACTGTTTAATTATAAAAGTTAACTTTGAATTGATTATTATAAAGAAAATGACAGTAAAGCAGACAAGAGTCTAGATGAAAATATTTTATAGATGTATATTTTTATTAGGTATTTATAGGAAGAACTAATAAAAATTAGGAAGAAATATATATATATATATTTGCATATCATATCTTAAAAGACATTTTTGTTTTGTTTTTGCATAGTAAGTAAATGTTTTCAAACATATTTATGAAATTCCTTCAAACACTCCTCAAACGAAAGCCCCTTTTGAGACCCTTTTGAGACTCAATAGAAAGCCAAACTTTACAACATTTTTCTTAAGCTAGTTTAATAAGCATAAGCACAAGCATAATTTATGACAAAGTTCTAAATGGGCACAAAGGACATCAAAAGTTGAGAACTATTTCATGTTAAGTGGCGACAAATACACACGCACACACACACTCATGTGTGTGAGTGTGTGTCTGTATTTGGCATTATAAAAAATGCATTTATGCGCAATTTGCAAAGCCATTAGAAACAATTTTCATGCATAAGTGAGTCGTTGAGGAAAATCAACTAAAAGTGTAATTAAATGCCGCATACACACACCAGCACACACACACACTCTAGCACACAAACTAACAAACACACACTAACACAGGAAGAGCGACAGCAAAAGGAAGAAATGGACAAAACATGCAGCCAGGCAGACTAGTCCAGACAGACAAAGACACACAGTGCGCCAAGCAGTAAGTGCGACAGAGAGGCAAAACAAGTCGACTGCAATGCACACAGTTTGGCCTAAAAAGCAATTGACCTGCTAATTGGGAATTTCAAATGGAAATGACAGTAGCCGTAGCAGTGGCAGTCGCACGGCCACAGAAGCGCAGCACAAAAAGGAAATGCACAAAAATCGCCAACAAAAACAAAAGACAAAAAACAACAAAAAAAAAACATGAAAACAAATGCTGTAATAATAGTAATATGGCACACAGCTTTTTCCGCCTGCAGCGCGCTTTGAAGCTTTGAAGCGCGCTCTCACTCCATCACACTCTCTTCGAGCTGGTACTCTCTCTTGTGTAAGAGCGATGCTAACAGCTGATTAGTAAAAAGCGCGCGCTGCTCACTCTCCCATACACACACAGAAACATACGCCTGCAGATAGAAAAGCACCAGTGGAGCGGTTGCCATAGCGAATGAACGGCACAAAGCGTAATGCTGAAAAAAATTGAAGAAGTCATCGGCACAGAGACACATATACCCACTCAGCAGGCAGCGCAGCCGGCGTCGCCGTCGCTGTCGCCATCAACAGTGCTTTAGCTGGTGTTTGGGTGGGAGCGGAGCAGCTGGAGGTGGAGGCGCATGTTGAGCGAGCGCAACGGCAAACGCGCGCTCTTTGGCGCGCGCGCTCTCTCTTTGCTTTGTATGAATATGTGTGTGTGTGTGTGTGTGTGTGTGTGTGTGCTTGTGTGTGCCTGTGTGTGAGTTGCTGCCACACACTCTGAGGCCGCAATGCGGCGCGCCACTTGGACAACGAACTCGATAACATTTTGAGGCAGTCTTCAGCTACACTTCGTATTGAGCGTATCGCGGCGGCGGTTACGATGCGTTGCGCGTTGTATCTTTATTATTAATTATTTGTTGTTGTTGTTTAATACTTATTGTATATGATTTCTTCGTATGTGTGTGTGTATAATTGTATCTCCGTGTATGCGTTTTTTCAACTATTACGCGCCCGCCTCTCGCTCTCCTCCGTGTCTATGTGTGTGTATGTGTGTGCCTGAGTGCGTGCGTTCGTCTCTCGATTTGTGTGTGTGTGCTCGTGTGTGTGTGTCCGTGTGTGTGTGTGTGTGTGCGTGCGGTGCGTGTGCAGCAATAGAAAATTATAAATGCAACAACTGCAACAAATTCAAATATTGCAAAATGCCTGGCTAATTTGCTGCTGGCATCGGTGAAGTTGCTCGGTTTCAGGCTGCCTCAGCCTCCCCTCGCGCCGAAAACAAAACAAAAATACAAATTACAACAACAACAAAAAGTAAAGCAAAGTCAACAACAACAACAACAACAAAAGCTGCAGCAGCAGCAGCAAATATCTAAAGTGTGCATTCAAATTCCAAATCGTGCCTAATCGTGCAGCAACTGCAACGTCTCGTGATGCGACTGCAACAACAACAACAACAACCACAGCAACAAAAACGGAAGTGCAAGTGACGTAATTTATTGGTACAGACTCCAAAAAAAAAGAAGAAAAAAACAACAAAAATAAAACTTTTGGAGCAGCTGAGAATGCAAAGCCTTCGCCCCCTTCTCTGTCTCTCTCTGCCACTCACACACACACACACACACACACATACATACGCCCACGCACACACACCCTCCATAAATATGAATTGTGTAATGCAATAAATTACTCTGTGTGTGTGTGTGTGTGTGTGTGCTTGACTGTCTGTGTGTTTGTGTGGCATAAAGGATCGTTAAAGAGCACAATATTTATTGGATTACCAAAATGAACAAAAAAAAAAAAAAAAAATCAACACAAATTGGATAATTTATTGATTAAGCCAAATGGATTAAATACAGCTTAAAAACTGTTCAAAAATAATCATTATTATATATATACATATATACATACATATATATCATCAAAGACTCTAAAATTTCTCAATTGCGTTTGAAAATTTATTAAAAATATTTTAAATATTTTTTTGAAAATTTTTTCAAAGATTTTTGGCCCATATTGAATTTGTACTTTAAATCGATGCAGTACTGTAGTTGGCTTTACTAAGTCGTCTGAAGTTTGCTTTAGCTAAAGTTGTCTATAGATTTCTTATATGCTTCACCTATTAAAATTTCGTTCATTTTAGACCAAAATTTCATTAGAATTTTCCTTCTATGTAAAGTAAAAAACATATTCTAAAATCGCGCTAAGATAGGATTCAATTTGAAAATAAACTAAAAGGATAGCTCTATAATTGTTATAGCTGGGTTCTACTGTACTTTGCTCTAGTATAGATTTGTAATTAGAGTTTAATTAATTACTAGATTCAAGAAAAGTTCTTAAGTGCTTTAAGCTGTAATTTTGAATTTCAAAGATTTTGACAGGACTTGTGGGAAACATATTAAAACCTACAAATTATTTAATTTCAAAACTTGACTCATAATTAAAAAAAAACTTTAGTTTTATGAAAATTATAAAATATTTCTTCTTCTTATAATTATAAAGTATTCTATTTTGGCTTTATTATTCTGCTTCTTCTTAATTATCTATGCCCAAAATCTAATAATTCAACCAATTTTACCAATAACAACTAATTACAATCTGTTTAGCAAGATTTAGATATCTGAAAGGAAATTGATTTAAATTTATCATAATACTTTATTCTGAATTCACAAATACAACGTTATCAATTGTTTTGATCTCTGCTTGACATAAATCAAAATATTCCAATTGGACAATTGGTAGCCAATTGGACATTCATGACTGCATTCTACTTTCCAGTAAATCTAAAAAAAAACTCTTATCGTGTACTTCATTTGTTAATTGCATATTTTCTGAAAGTTTTTGAGCTTCATTAAGCGAATGTCAATTTGTTTTTTCCTGAATTGTCTTCAATTTGTTATGCAGCTGAAATGAAAAGCTTGTTTACTGTTTCGTTCTTCTTCTTCATGTTCGACCCGCATTTCCTAATTGCAGCCAAAGCTAATTTTCTAACTCACAACACAATACAAATTTAACCAACTGCTATGATGGATATTGGATACATTGGATATTATTTAGATTTGATAAATAAAATACTAGATTGAATATAGCTTAAAATAACAACAGTTAAAATATGGAATCGATTTCTAGAAGTAATTCAATATAATATAGAGAAATATAGACTGAGCTATAGTAAAAAATGTATCTAGAAATAGAAATAGTGAAATTTGATTTCAAAGACTTCCTTTTATGAAAATTATTAGATAGCCTTTACATAGAATATATTTAAAAATATAGAATAGAATTTTTTGAAGTAATAAACATACATATATAGAAATGTAAACTTCCAGAAGCTTTTCTTAAGAAATTTTAATTGTTACAAACTTGTTTCAAAATTTTCTATAGACTTATCTAAAAATTTTTCAAAAGCTAAAAAAAAGCTAAAATAAATTCAAATTTATCTTAATTATGGAACTTTTTCTTTAAGTTTTTATGTTTTTTGAAACTATATTGAATGAGAATCATATAAACATTTAGATTTGAGCGGAAGCTTTAAATTTAAGTAATTAATTGTTTAAGAGTATTCAAGTAAGAACTTTTTTAAAGAATTATAGTTCGTTTTTTTTTTAAGAATTATAGTAGAAAACATATAAATGTCATTTATATAGGATAGAACCAAGTTTTATTTAAGAGAAAATACAGTTTAAGATAAATCTTAGAAATATTTGAATTGATTTATATTTATACTTTATTTTAGATACATATTTGGAGTGTATAAATCGAACACTGTCTTATACATTTTTATGTTTGTATGTTGTTTAGCATAAATCAATAGTTCAGAATAGTTTGTATTTGTTTAGGGTTGCCTAGCTGCCCCAAAAGTAGAGTTTAATTGCAAAGCTTTGTAATCGGCTGCTGTTACTACCTCTTCTTCTTTTTCTTTTTCTTCTTCTTCATCTGCCGCTGCTGCTGCTGCAACTGCCTTCAGACAGACAGTCAAAAGTTCACAGTAATAATCTTTCATAATGTAGGCACATTGTCTTGTCAAACCCCAACAACCCGCACACCCGCTACCCTGTACAACTCCAACAACAACAAATAAACGAAAAAAAAAAAAAAAAAACAAAACAAAACAATGCAAATTGTTGCCCATTGTGACCAGTTATGATTATCAGTCATTGTTGCTGTTGTTGTTGGTTTTTGGGGCTGGTATTTATAATAGACGTAGACAGTTTCTTAGTTTTCCGCGCCAAAGGAAAACAGCTAGCAGTGCACAGTGAACAGTTAGCAGTTGGCAGTTGGAGTAACTCAACTGCACAGTAAGTCACCCAGTTGGTCGCTAGCTTTAGTTCAGTTCAGTTCAGTTCAGTTCAGTTGAGTTCAGAGCACCTAGAGCAGCGCTGTCTCTGTCTCTGTCTCTGTCTCTGTCTCAGTCTGCTGTCGCTGCCTACGCCCACTTTCATTGGCCGTCTCGCTCGCACCCTTACCTATTCGCCCAGCGCGCCCAACAACTGTTTGCATTACCGTTAGTAGAACAACATTGCTAAGCACACACTCAATGTGTCGTCTATAAGTGTGCCAGAGCCACCCCAGACCCAAGCTAAAACACAAAAAAAGAAACCAACGAATATAAAATAAAAGCCTAGCAGCGACAGCGACGGCGACAGCGACGGCAACGGCGACAGCGACAGCGCCTATGCATGCTTTGTGTCTCTCTGTGCCTGTGTGTGTGTGTGTGCAGAGCTCTAGCATAGGTCATTGGTCTTTTTCGGCGTCAACGTACTGCGACAGCGGGGCAGCGACGCCAGCAGCGCAGCTAGCAGTCAGCATGTAACTTTGTCGTCAGCCTGCTGCTGCTGCTGCTTCTGCTGCTGTTGTTGTTGTTGTTGCTGCCTCCCTTTTTCGGGCTTGACCGGCTTAGTACCGTTAGTAAGTTCGTTGTCGTTGTCGTTGTATTCGTGTGCGCTCGCTGTGAGAGAATTTTTGAATTTTATGCCTTCGCTGTGCTGCTTCTTCTTCTTCCTCTTGTTGTTGTTGCTGTTGCTATTGCTGCTGTTGCTTTTGCTATTCATTTTCATTTTCTTTTCAGTTTATTTGACTCTATGCGCTCTCAGCGCTGCCCACTGCCGTTGCCGGCAGCGACGCTAGCGACGCCAGCGTTCTGCTAGCTACGTTTTCTATATGTAAATTTCTCCATTACAACAATAGTAATAGGGGGTTTGGTTGGAGGGGGGGGCAAAAGAAATGCTGGCGCTGCTTTAGTTACAGTTAGTTTGTTTTTTGTTGCTGTTGTCGCTGCTGGCACAATTTCAGTTGTTGTCGCTTTGGTGACGACGGCAACAACAACAACAACAACAACAGCAGCAACAATAACAATTTGCTGGTGACGTATTTGCATGTCTGCGCTGTGTTTGCCTCTCACTCCCCCGCCCGCTGCTGCTGCTGCTTCCGCATTTGAAGTTCCTATTAACTAACCCCCACTGGGGGCGCCCACCCTCTCTAAAACTAAAACCTCACACTGCGCTACGCTCCAGCTAAGCAGCCCTCACCCGCACCCTCTCTCCTCTCTCCTACCTCCTCACTAAAATAGAAAAAGAAGAAGAAGGAGGCAAAAAAAAAAAGTAAAAATGTGTTTTATATTCATTTGCTTTTGCCGGCAAGCTTTGGGTCATAGAACTTTTTCAGTGTTTACAAGCGCACACACACACACATACACACACACACGCACATGCACGCACATGGCTTGTCACTCTCTTTGCCTCTCCCTCTCTCTCTCTCGCTTGCGCTCGCACACACGTGCAGAGCTTTCGTTGTGTGATTTATGCGTCGTTGTTGTTGTTGTTGCTGTTGCTGTCGCTTCGTAAACTGCATTTCATGTTCGTTTCTGCAGGCGGCGCGCCTGTCTGCCAGAGTTGCCAGCAACAGCGCCCCCCACCCCCAACACACACACACACACATATACAGCTATATTATGACTAGTCGCTGCCCCCCTCTGCTCCTCCCTTTTCTAGCTAGTCTAGCACCCTTAAATCTCATTTCTATATCGATTTTTCATGCTCATGTTACATTCTCATGCATTTGCCACATTGGAGTTGTTGTTGTTGGGGGTGGGGTGTGGGGCTGGTGTGGGTGGGGGGGAGTTTTGCGGCCCAGTTTTCATGTACCTCGTTTTATGTTTAAAGGCAAATTCAATTATTGGAAAAAAAAAATCATGCACACAACGAAATATGTATATATGTATGTATGCGTATATATTGATCTGTATATATCTGTATATTAATTAAAAAGTCTAAAACAAAAACAAAATTCGCAGGCCAATTGCCACGCCCCCCAATTGCAAATTAACAATATGCTGAATGCCATGCATTGGCCATGGCTAACAACGCGCAGCAAAAGCATTTATATAACGGGCCAAACCATTTTATACATCAAAGTGTTTAAATAAACAACAACAATAAAACAACAACAATATCTATATAAATAATAAATAAATATATATATATATATATATATATATATATATATATGTATAATTTAAAAGGAAAAGTTATTAAAACGAAATTCATTTGAAATGCTGTTTTGAAGAATGCGCCTAAATGTCTTCCGGAATTAATTGTCGTGAAATTTTCGTATTTTTGGAAATTTTGATTTGGAATCAAACAAAACAGAGAAATCGACAAAACAATGAGCATAACAACAACAGCGCCAGCAACAACAACAGCAACAACAGCAACAACAACAGCAGCAAGCAACAACAAAAAAATTACAGCAAACGCAGCAACAACAAAGTCGCAGTGAAAGTGCTAAAAAATCAACAACTACAACAACAACAACAACAACAACAGCCCAAAACTTCAAAAAGCAACAACAACAGCAACAACAACATCAAATTTGCCAGCCATCAAAATTTGCATGTGCTGCAAAAGGGCTAAAAAGAAATATTGTTAAACAAAAATATTGTTAAAAAAAAGTTGCTAAAAATATTGCAAAAATTTTGAAATAAATTTTGAAATAAATTTTGAAAAACTAATTAAACAATTGCTTAAAAAATAAATAAAAATATATAAAAAACAAACATTTCTATCTAAATAAAAACGCGAACAAGTGTCTTATTAAATAGTTAAAATAGTCTACAATAAAAATTCATAAAAAATAAAAAACAAAAAAATTATTAATCAGATCTAAAAGTATATATATATATATATAAAACAGAAGCAAGTTTTAGTACCTAAAGGGCCTGAAGACAACGTTAGAACTATATACAACAACAACAAAAAACCCATATATACATACACGCATACAAGTATATAAATATATATACATACATATATATATATATAGTTAATAGTTATATACATCTATATATATATATATATATAAACAATCTATATAGTTTTTGGCTAAAAAGCAGCGCCTAAGCATTAACACACACACAGCCCCCTGCCCCGCCCTGCCCCCCCACTGTGATATTAGAAATTTCACATATAAAGCATAAAATAAAATAAAATATAAATTAATACAGAAAAAAGTGCAATAAAAACAAATAAAAAACAAAATAAAATTCCCGCGTTTACTTTATAACAGTTAGAAAGAAATATATATAAAAAAAATCAAATAAAATTTATATAAATTGTATTTGAATACTAATCAGATACAGTTACAATTGCGCGCACACACACCTCTGGCTATGTAGCTGCTGCGTGTGTGTGTGTGTGTGTGCGTGTGTGCGTGCGTGTTGCCTTTGCTACATTTGAATTTACAATTGAAACAATAAACAATAACAATAAACAGTAATAATAATAGTTAAAGTAATACAAACTCAACATACGCGTTTTGTGGGTGGCTAGGCGCTTAGACGTTTGTTTTAATTATGTATACGCAACGTATGTTTGACATGTGGAGCAGCGTCACTTCGAAACTGGAAGCACACGCAAATAACCTGGGTCAAAGCAACGTCCAATCGCCAGCGGGACAAAACAACTCAAGCGGTTCTATTAAAGGTAAAGAACGTGGCGAAAAAAGTCCAAATCAATTTTACAGATGTCTCATTACATATATATTATTTTAATATATCTGCAACATATACTTTATAATTATTAAAAATGGTAATCATAAAGATCTCTAGAGGGTTAGTGAAATTTATTAATAATAGATCTTGTATAGCATAATTTTTAGAATACATCTATATTATTCTTAGTAGAACCGTTGAAAGTGAGCTAAAGAGCAAAAATAAATAAATCTATGAATTTTTAAAAAAATTCCTAATGACTTCTAGGGCTTAAAAAAATTTGTTTGATATTCAATAATATAAATATATTTATAAATATTAAAGAAAAGGAAAAAATCGTTATGATTTCAAGAGCGTATATAAAATATATTTGAAATTTGCCTGCTCTATGATTAAACTACTCCAAGTTTAAATTTTGAATACATATATATATTTTTAATATATAATTAATATATATATATATTTATGTGTATTTTCTTCATTGAACTGTTAGGCACGTCTTGCACATTTCTAGGAACTGTGAACTGTTAGCATTTTTTACTATAAAAAAAAAATATAATTTATAGGTAAAGCTCGTAAAAATGAACTTCTAACTTGAATGTCTTCAAGGGGAAAAATTAATTTGCAACCTAATACCAAATTTTTTAGAATAATTGAAATGAAAATTTTTGTATACCCTGAACCCATTAAAAATGAGAATTCAGAGTATATCGGTTTTGTTAATTTTTTTTATTTTATTTAATTTTTTTATGAATATCTTTAATACCTCTTTAAGACCAAAGCTGACAATGATATTAAAAAAATTTATATGGTCGATGAAGGAATGGATAAGAAATTAGACTAGGAACTAAGGACGAGTGCGAAGATTTTCCAAGGCAGGTCTGGCAGATGTTCAGGTTGGGTTATTTGTTCTCTGTCTGTATATGGAAAGATGAAAATCAAAGGCAATTTTTTAAATATTAATAATATATAACAAAATATATCCCTATATATCAATAAATACTCCTATATAACTACAAAGGAAATAGGAATTCTATATTTATATATAAATACTCTTCTTTAACTACTCTCCATTTCTCATAACTATCTATTTGAAGCTTAGCTATCATAAAAATATATTTCAATTACAACCCTAACAAATTAAATTAGCTCTACCATTTGAACTCCGCAACTAATGAAGGTAATGTTAGCAAATTTGCCAAGTCTCTGCTTCTGGCCAAAATACACCTAGCAAAAATGTTGGCTAGGCCCACGGCAGGTGCAGTTAGCCCCAGTGCCCATGGAAAAACACAAATTACAATTCGCAATTTTTATTATAATTTTGTGGTTGTTGTTTTTCGAGCTGCTTTTGTTGTTGTTGTTGTTTTCGTGCGCTTTTTCTTTTGTGTGTTAGTTAGTCAGTGTCAGTCGGTTAGCTGGTCGCTGGGTTGGCTCGTTCGGTTAGCTGATTGGTCAGTGCCCAAAATAAATTAAGCTGCTGCTGCTGCTGCTGTTGGCAGTGAAAGTTCAGGCCGAAAGAGACATCCGACTGGAGACTTTAGAGTTTCTCAAGCGGAATTATATTGTAGGGAAAATCCGTGAAGAAAGACGCAACAATTATTATGAAACACACAGCTACTCTCTCTCTCTCTCTCTTTGTCTCTGTCTCTCTTTCTTTCTCTCCTCCTTTTTCTCTCAGTGTCGTTTGTCGTTTGCATTAACAATTAAACTAATTCGACATGGCAATCAGTTTGCTGACTAAGTCGCCTTCAATGAGCCGCCAATAAAAGAGACCCTTTGCTCAAAAGCTGACTCACAGATACAGGTATGCATATATACATATATAAATATCTATATGCAATAGGTGCAAATACACACACACACACACACACACACACACACTCTCATTCAGTTGCAAATTAAAATTCGCGCGCCAGCAATAAAAAGCGATATTGTAATGCCAACAAAAGTTAAAATTTTTCCGTTTTTTTTTTTAGCTGCTTATAAGTTTATATAAATATATGAATTGTGCACACACACATACATATATACACACTCTCACACACACACTCACATCACTTTTATGGCTACGTAAAAATTGTTGGCAATTTTTCTTTTTATTATATTTTGTATATTTATTTTTTCACAATTTTTTATTGTTGTTTTTGCTTTCGATATGAGTTTATTTTTGGCTCAATGCAATTGCCATTTACATTAAATATATATAAGCCATATATATCAATGATAATACTAATACAAATTACAGCAACTATTGCCTACACAGCGAGCCCTCTGCCTAGCCCTCTTACTCCCACTCTCCCCCTCTCCCACCCCCCTCTCCCACTCTCTCTCTCTCTCTCTGTTATCAGGCAAGCTTTGCGTTCTTTGACCTCTCGTCGGGGTCAGCGGCCCAAAATGAATAATGAGCATTTGTCAGGCTTTTCGCTTTCTTTTTCCTTTTTTTTTTTTTTTTTGATGGTTAATGCGTTTGCTTTCCTGCTTTTCCCACCTCTCCTGCCCACTCCCTCCGCCTCCCTCCTCCTGCTCTTTTCATTCGTCCTGGTCCGTCATAAATCTTAATCGCCAGGCCTCAATCTCTGTGTTTAACGAGTGAGAAACCTTTAGCTGGACAAGAGTGGTCAAGAAATAAGCCTTACAACGCTTTCCCCCTTAAATTAACCAACCCCCCCAACCCCCGAGCTGCCCCACCAGCCATTCGTGTCGAATCAAAGCGAAAATGTTGCGTGCGCTGACCCCAAAAAATAAACTATTATTAGAATATATTTTTTCTCATTTTTGATGTCCTTATTTAAGCCCATGTAAAACATCAAGGAACACAAGTTCCATTAACGCTTTTTTATACCCTGAACCCATTGAAAATGGGAAATCAAGGCATAACAGTTTGGTTTTATTATTATTTTTATGTAATTTATGGCGCATAAATTATATGTAATTCGGTATGAAACATATGGGAAATTAATCAACTTACAAGAAATTTGAGTTGCCTTTCTTTTTGGGAATTTTGTGGATGAATACATTATTATATATAGAATCTGTAAAGAAAAAAAGATAGAAAATATTTTAGATAAAGCAGTTAAAAAAAAAATAAATAAAATTGAAAATTAATAAAGAAACAAAATTAATTTTTCAAAAATACTTTTAATAATCTTCAGAATGTACTAGCTGAAAAAAAAAATTATATATAATATAATATGTAAATTATATAAAAAATTATAAAAAAAAAATCAAATAGAAATAATAATAATAATAATAATAATAATAATAATAATAATAATAATAATAATAATAATAATAATAATAATAATAATAATAATAATAATAATTATAATTATAATTATAATTATAATTATAATTATAATTATAATTATAATTATAATTATAATTATAAATATAATTATAATTATAATAATTATAATTATAATTTTAATTATAATTATAATATATAATAATAATAATATTCTTCAACAAATAAAATATTCTTAAAAAGTTGTACAAAATAATAGTTATGAAGAAATAATAGATTTCAAATCCAGCTTCCGAAACAATCTTAAGACTAGTGAAAAGCTCTCTTTTCCCTCTCTTAAGTATCTTAATACAAGCGTAGCGTATTTAATGTTTTTCTCAGTGTAGATTGCCTATCAATCCTAATTGTTACTGTCAATGAAAATTTTTAGGTAACACTCAAACACAGCTTAATTTAAATATATAGAATTTAATATTTTTGATAGAAAATAATTTTTTGCAAAAATTTTCTATCGAATTGATATAGAATACAAAATACTGTAGCTATACATATATAAATATATATATTCATGCCATCCCATTTAATTTGAATGTATACATTCCAAAAATTTCTAAACTCTATATAGATTCATATAGAATTAGCTATTCAATTTTAAGCATAGTTCTAACTCTCGTTTCTAATAATTATCTCGTTTCATCATTGATAAACTTTTAATATTATAATAATATTCATTACAAACTTTTCTTGTTCAATGTTTTCCCTTTTTGCTTTTCCCGCTTGCAAAAAAAGTCAAACAATTAAAAGCCACCAAGTGCTTAAACTAAAAAAAAAAAATCAACTTTTATTTTAGCTGCGTGCGTTGCGTGTACAGCTGACTTAAGGGAAGGTCGAGGGAGCTAGGGGGAGGAGGGACAGCGGGGGCACTGTGGGGCTAGGGCTCTGGGGCTCGTAATACTCAACAAAAATATGCATGCAATTTGCCTTTATGACTTCCGCGACAGCAACCGCAGCAGCAACAGGAGGAGGAGGAGGAGGAGGAGAGAGAGAAGCAGGAGGAGAAGAGTTGGCAACTTTGTTTTATTGAAATTTTCACTTTGAGCTGTCTCGAGAGTTTTGCCAAAAAGGCAACAGGCAGCTCTGTCGCTCGGCGTTTGGCGCTCGGTACTTCATAAAAATACAAAAACAACAAAAAGAAAGAAAAGAAAGAAGCGAGCAGAGACGACAATAAAATGTGAAACAGAAAACAGCAAACAGATAGTACGGTACAAAGTGAAAGAAATGCGTCGTAAACAGAAAGCGGCCAAAAAAAAAATTAACAAAAAAAAAAAATTTAAAGAAAGAAAGAGAAAAAAAGCGAAAGACTCGTTGTCGAAAGTGGCTGGCGATCGCACGTACCGCCCTACGCCCCACCCCCTTAACCCTGGCAGGCCCTTGCAGCGGAGGAAAGAAACAAAAATTAAAAGAGCAAACGAAAAAAAAAGTTGTCGTTCAGCGTTGTTGTTGCTGTTGCTGCTGAGTGAAATGCCTGCGCTGCGTTTGCTGATTGTGTAGTCTAGGCACACACACGCACACACACACACACACACACTCACATAGACACACACACTCATAGAGCTTGCAGGTCGTTCCCTACTGCTGCCCAGTTGCCACCCACTTCCCCGCATTCATAAAATGTACGCGCGACAGTGCGAACTAAACTATAAAGCAGCGCATTATAGCTGTATTTGCCTCTCCCTCTGCCGCTCTCTCTGCTTTGCGCGCTCTCTTCTCACTCTTCGTTGAGTTCGTGTGCGCGAGCTTCGTCAAAAGGCTGGCGAAGCAACGGCACAATACACAATCATCATCAACGTCAACATAGTAAAAGTCTAAAATCGACAAAAAATTTAATTTTCGGCGGTCATTCACCCGAAAAGATCCACACGCACACGCACACACACACATACACGGCAAAGGCAGACAAGAAAGCACACAGAGAGCAAGAACGAGAGAGAGAGTGCGTGAGCTGCGTGCGTGCGTGCGTGCATGTGGGCATGCTTGTATGTGTGTGTATGTGTATGTGTGCGAGCGTCTCTCGCTGTTATGTGGGAGCGTTGACGCGTCGACGTCATCGCAACGCACATTACAACATCGCAGCGGCGTCGAAAGTCGTGGAGGAAGGAGGAGGGGGGTGAGCGGGGCACGCAGATTGACAGCACTCGAATTCGCTTTCACACACAGACAATGCGATGCTTTCTATGGCTTGACGTTGCGACGCCAACGCCTGCGCCTCCAGCAGCAGCAGCGACGTCGACGCCGACGTTAACAGCGGCAGCGACAGCGACAGCTCAAATTATTATTTACGCATAAATTTTATTGGCAGCGAGTGAAAGAGCTTCGCTGCAAGACAAAGAGCGAGAGTAACAGAGATGGCGAGAGCGAGAGTTACGTTAGTTTTGTTATTAGTTTTGTGCACTGAGCGAAATTATGCAAAGTTTGTAAATAAAAAAACAGTAATGAGAGAAAAACTGTAAAATGATAATAGACAAATATAAAGCATATTATTTAATATAAAAAAATATTTAATAATATTTTGTTCAACTCTTTGCTCGACATTTCTCTCAGTGCACTTGGCCCATTGTTTGTGTTTGGCATTTGTCAATTATTGCGTGAAATTCCATTTGCTATAGCTGTTGCAAAAAAACCTCTAGAAGCCACTTGAATATTTACCGTTTGACTAATTGCCGTTTGCCTTTTGGCCAACATTCGCCGTTAATCGGCTAATTTGATTTTTATTTACACGCCATACGCATGTTAAGACCCAGACGCAAATAGAACAACTGAATATTCCCATTACGCTGACAGCTGTTTGTAATATGTTGCCTATGCCACTGGGAAAACGGGACGCTTCTCCTCTCTCTCCCTCTCCCTCCCGCCCTCTCTCTCCCACACACGCGCCCATAAAACATAAATATTAAGTTTTTTACTCTGGGCATTGGAATTTCCATGGGATATATGGCACAAGCAAATATTTTCCTCTTTTTATTTCATCCATAAGTTCGAGTTGTTTGCAAACAAATAGAGCGATTTTCGGGTTGTTGTTATTATTGGGGTTTTCTCTATATATTCTCTGTTGTCGTTGTTGTTGTTGTTGTTCCTTTCGGCGCGAGTTCATTCGCTTTTGTGCCAGAAACAATGCAGAAACCACATTAGTTTTTATTATTATTTTTGCTTTAACGATAATTATGGAAATTTTGCATTACATTTGATAAAACTGAACAAAAACGGGTAATTACAATAAATTGATAAAGTTTAAAGTTGGGAAAAAGGAATAGAGGCATAAATAGAAAAGGAATATACTTAGATAACAAGATGAAAAGATGCGTATGCTCATTGATAAAAATCTTTCGTGGCGAAAAATTATAAAATATTTAGTTACATTTTTCTAGTCCTTAAATTAAAAATTGTTACTTGAATATATTTAAAATATTAAATATATATTTTTTTGATTTTAAATATAAACTCATGAGCTGATATTTTAAAAACAAAAATAAAAATATAATAATATCTATTATTTTTTATTACAAAATATTTAATATTTTTTAAATTATAAAATTCTAAGTTTTGAATTAAAATTTGTAAGTTGCTAAAATAAACTCATGAGCAGACATTTTAAAAACAAAAATAAAAATATAATAATATCTATTTTTTTTAAATTTTTTTTTAAATTTAAAAAATCTAAATTTTTAATTAAAATTTGTAATTTGCTAAAATTTGTAAATTTAAAGTATAAAATTTTTATTTTGAATATTATAATTTAAATATTTTCTCACGCTCTGATTCATCTCAAAAAAATATATACAAATTCGAGCAATATTCTTAATCCTCCCAAGCTTAGTTCTCATTAGTGTAACAAACAAGCCCATTGAAATAAGCCACCCCATTGCTTACACTTGTAAGTAAATATACTGTTAACTCGAAGTGTGAAAAGGTCATTGAACCTAGCTGGAAATATTTGTCTAATGCTACGCCGTAAAGATAAGCAGCCTACATATGTATGTGTGTGTGTAAGAGTCTCTTTTGTATGCTTGGGGCTAAGCAGACGCCTACCTCTATATGGGGGTTATCTATATTATACACTTATTGGATAGACGTAAATACTATATATGTGCTTTTTGGAAACTCTAAGTGAAAAAACAATGCCCGATGCCTGATAATATCAATGATTTTCATTGAATTGGCGACTGCGAAGCTTCGATCTTTGAGTGGCTCAGACTTTGCTTAATGATAGAGCCAGACGAACGCCTCATGAGATTGTCAATTGCACTTATCTGCATTAGTTGTATATGCTTTTCCTTAGCATTTATACTATAAATGTATAGAAAAGTGCGTTGTATATGAAGTAGTTAGTACATTGCGAGATAAGCTAGCCACAAATGTGTGTCATAAGGCCACAACTTCAATGCTATTGCTCAGACAGGCAAAGAATCGAGACTTGAGCGATTACAAGCTATTAAAAGAGCGTATTACAACTGACCTTAACTAGTCATATATTACATGTACAATAGAAACACTGTCACATAGCTGGTTTTCTGTAACAAAAGCAGTCAGTAAAACGTTTACGTATATCCAATAATAGATAGAAATCAAGGAGGAAAGGTTTAAGAAGAGCGGGCAGAGAATTTGTTGAATAAGATAAACAAATTAATTATTTATATTAATAAATATAATAGCAAAGCCAGTAAAACGTTAACGAAAATAAAGCAGAGCAAAACAGAAGAGTTGAAGAAGTTATTTTAATAAATCAAATGTCAAAGCCAGTAAAACGTTCACGAAAATAAAATAGAGCAAAGCAGAAGAGCAAAATTTTTGGAAGCAAATAAAAAAGTATAATAACTTGCCTAAAATCATTAAATTATTTATTCAACTTAATAAATAGAAAAAAAAAACAGTAAAACGTTTATGAATGTAAAACAAAGTAAGTAAAGACACTGAAAATCAAATAATAGACAGGAAGTAAACGATCGAATACTTGCCTAAGTTCAGCCTTAACAATAAAACTAAACCAGTCTTAACGTTTACGAATGCCCTGCAAAGCAAAGAAAAAAGCAAAAAGAAAACGGTGGAAAATAGAAAATGCTAATTCTAAAATTGTATATAAATATAATTTTGTATAAATCAGCATTGCCTTGTCGATATCAATTATGAATTATAAACAAAGTTTTGGTTAAAGTAAGGAAAAGAGAGAGATAAAGAGAGAGATAGAAATAGACTTAAACATATAGCAAAAAGTAGCCATAAAATTGATGCAATATTATTATTATTCTAGCAATTATCTAGCCAGACAAAATGCAATGCATCAGTGGCCCCCACGGGGCCGAGCACACATAGTGCAACACATACACACACACACAGAGAGAATGCCACACAGAGGCAGCCTCAGCTACAGCTACAGCAGCAGCTGCTGCTGCGTATCTTATCTATGCAACTCTCGCATAGTATTTAATGTGCGTGAGCTACACAGGCAGACACATACATATATAGATATATCTATATATACATATACATATATATATATATATATATATATATATATATATGTATGGACAGCAAATAAAAGATTGCATGTGCCCCACAATGCGACAGCCACCCAGCTGGACCAGAACTTGAAAGAAGTGATGCTTAGGTGGAGCCTACAAGAGACTTGAGAAACTAGAGCTGAGAATACAAATAGAGTAAAATAGAAAAAAATATAAAATATTTAGTAAAACCTGACAATCCTATCAGATTCTTGTTTATATGTGAAATCTAAGCCCTTCTTTAATCTACTCTTAAAGTAAATCTAATTTAGCCACACGCAAATGCCTAGCTAATTCATAAAGCTTAAGTCAAACCAGCAGCTTAGCTGTAAATAATAATGGTATGAAAAACCATGTGAAAAATACATGAATTATCATGCATGACATGACAATCGCAAGCAGGCGCAATAGAACAAAGAAAGAGCTGGCGAAGGAGAGAGCAAAAGAAGAAGACATGCCAAAAGTGCTTCTATAGAAGTCATGCATAAACTACTTTTTGTTAGTTAAATGCAGCTTCATAATCTGGCAAATAAAATACCCTCATGGGGTTGGTTATATTCTTGAAATATTTTTGTGTTCTTATTTAGGCTATACATTATACTTGTTTAAATTATATTTAGGTTGACTTTCGTCTTGCTAATCTGAATTTAAAAAACAAATAGAGAAAATAACAAAAATTAAATAAAATTAATAAAATAAATAAAACAAATGAAATGAAGACTAAAAAAATAAAATAAATGAAAATAAAATAATTAAAATAAATAAAAGGCATAAAATAAATAAAATAAAAATAAAACTCATAAACAAAAATGCAATAATTAGTGTAAAAAAATAAAAACAAATTAAAATAAATAAAATGAAAACAAATAAAATAAAAATTTTAAAAATTAAAAAATTGAAATAAATAAGTAAAATAAAGTTAATAAATTACATAAAGCAAATAAAAGACACAAAATAAATATAAAAAAAATATGTAAAAAAAAACAAAAAAAATTTAAAAATAAAGAAAATGAAAAAAAATAAATAAATAAATAAAACAAAGTAAAAAAAAGCTTAATAAAATAAATATTAAAAAAGAATAAAAAAAATTAAAATGAAAACAATTTAAATAAAAATAAAATAAATAAATAAAACAAAGTAAAAAAACTTTAAAATAAATTTTAAAAAAGAATAAAAAACAATAAAAATGAAAACAATTTAAATAAAAATAAAATAAATAAATAAAAAAATTAAATAAAACAAAGTAAACAAAACAAACGAAAAATGTAATAAAATGAATAAAAAAGAATAAAACGAATAAAATTAAATACATAAAATAAATAAATTACATAAATAGTTAATTAGTTAACAGACCCAAAAAAAATTAATAGAGTCAAATGGAGGTTGTGAGCAGTTCTAGCGGCATGCCTGCGAGTCCCACTGGGTAATGCGAAATGCGCCAAATGAATAGACGAATCTATATGTTGGAGCTAGCAATGTCTCTATGCATATGTATGTGTGTGTGTGTGTCTCTGTGTGTGTGTGTGTGCATTTGGTAGTCTGTGTGCGCTGCACACACAAAAATGCAACTCGCCGACAAGTTAGAGGCGAACGAGCGCCGCCAACAAATGCGAAAAACTGGGACAAAGTTGAACAGACGAGCCAAGGACGGATATTAGTGCGCACAGTTGCATGATGGAAGCGATGGCAACAACAACAACAATAACAACAGCAACGACAGCAACAACAACAGCAAAGACAACAACAACAACAACAACAGCAACTGCAGCAGCAGCAACAGTAGAAAAACAAAATGAATGCCTTTTGAGTTTTTGGTGTATTTTATAGACAAAGTTGTTGTTGTTGTTGTTGTTGTTGTTGTTTACATATATATGCATGTTGTATATAGCATATAGTATATATATATATTTACATACATATATATATATATATATATATATTTAGTTAAAGCTCTGTGCCGCCTTTTGGGCTCTGCTCGCTGCTCGATTCTGTTTTGTGATTACAATTTTTTTTTTGCATTTGCTGCGAAGCCGGCGTCGCTTGGCCAACGGGGCGGATGAGAGATCAGAATTTGTGTTTTGCTGTTACTATTGCAACAACAACAACAACAACAGCAGCAACAACAACAATTGATGCTGCTGTGGCATTCATTGTTATGGCAACAACAAAAATTGCGCATACGCCGCGTTGTTCGAGCAGTAACAAAAAACTGAAAAAAAAAAACTGAAAATAAAAACTGCAAAAAAAATGCTATCAATTAGGCGCTGGCTGGAAAAACTCGTTTTTCCACTCGTTTTTCTTCAAGAATTTTGATTTTTTTGGTGTCTTTTTCATTTGCCAAAGACACAAACAACAAGTCAGTTTAGTTAGTTAGTCATTTTAGCTAGAGACTTGTTTTTTTTGGCCAAATTGTTAAAGTTCTAGAAAACAACAACAGCAACACTCGAATGCCATAAATAATTGGCAAATGTTGGTTGTTGTTGTTACCTTTGTTGTTGCTGCAAGTTGCGCAAAGAAACGGCTCAAAAAAAAAGAGTCAACTTACTGCGGCTTTGTGTGTGGCTTTTGAGGTTGTCAAGGTATAACATTTTTTTTTCTTTTTTCGTTCGTTTGTTTTCGAGTCGAGTTCAGTTTCATTTATGTCGACGCTGTTGCATTTGAAGCCGTGCATAAATAATGCATAGGCCTACTTTGTTTTTTTTGTTTTTGTTACTTTTAGGGTATACCAAACCCAACACACACACAAACACACACACACACAGTTGCACATGTTATCTATGAGCTGCTGCACTTTGTACTATGCTAAGCATTTGCGATTGTTTTGGTTTTTGTTTTTTTTTTTTTTTTTCTCCTCTCTTCATTCGCTTTGCATTAGAATAGAGCTCGTTCGTTTAGCTGGAGGGTTTTTCCACACACAGTTTTTCTTCTATTTTCGGGGCCCTTTTGTGCGGGCTGACATGGACGTCGCTGCAGCCTTATTACAGTGATGTCATTTGTGGCCAAGACTTTTCATTCCATTCACACATATGTGTATTTAAATACTTGAAATAATCTCAAATAGTTGAGTATATAAAACTATATATATATATATATATATATATATATATTTAAATATTTGAAATAATCTGCAATAGCTGAATGAAATATTTATATATAAATATATAAAATATTTATATATAAATATAAATATGAAACATTCTGCAGCTGTGCATTATATATTAGATTTGATTATATATAGATTCTGATGGAGAACCAAATGTCTATTGATATATTTATATATTAAATATTAATATAAATACGTCTGTATATAATATATATGCTATATTATTATATTTGTGCATCTGTTAAGTCACAAGTGAGCATAGTTTAATTAACAGAAGAATTGACTTGAATTGATAGAAGACTTGATAACAGTTTAAAGATAATCTTTTTGATTGAATTGAATTGAATTTTATTTAAATTAAATGTATTCTTTACATATTTATATGTATTTTTATATGTTCTAATTTATAGCAAATACTTTTTAATACTTGATAACACGTTGAAGTTATTTTTTTTCATTGTCGTTATTGAATTGAACTGATTTTTAATTTTTAAAATATTAAATATATTCTTTATTTATTAAAATTTTTAAAAATTCCAATTCATAGTAAACAAGTTTTAAACTGTTTTTTTTTTTAACTAAGAAAAGTTCATATAATAAATGACTTATAATAATCAGAGACAACTAAAAAGAGCTAAAAGCATATGAGAAACGTCTCCTACTGAGATTAGCCTTTTATTTTAATTTCCATAAATTCTATTATATATTTAATGCCAATCAAAACGAAGCTTAAGAAAAGACTTTAAAGAGCTACCTATACTAGGCAATTCTAAGCGGCTTAAAAGGACAAGAAGGCTAAGGCAAAGACTAAAAAAAAAGTAGAATCAATATTTAAATTTTAAAAGAATAAACACATACAATATTAGAAATATTTCAAAACTATAAAAGATAAAAAATCTAGCCAGAGCTAAAGTCAATTTAATTTTTCATTTATAATAAATATTGAAATATTTATACAGTGCCGTTCAATTGAATAGGTTTGATTAATGGTTCTTCTATTAATCTTCTCGCTTCGTTTGTATTGCATACATTTTTATGTTCAATGTTTATTTCGCAGCTGCATTTGCTTGCTTCTAGACAAATGTAGAAAGAATGCAGCTGTGATTTAATAAATTAAGTTTTGATTATAAAACTCACAACAAAATTAAGAATAAATATTTTTTTTAAAAACATCTAAATAGGTTCTTCTGGTAGGCTCTTTTAAGACATCTTATGAGTTGTAAAAATTGAGGGCAAATGCTAGAGTGAGATGCGTGTTTACTATTTTAGTAGTTTATATACTAAGTAAGTCTATACTAAGTAAGGAAATAAATGAAGTCTCCTTGTGCTTAGTTTACTAAGTTAGAAAAAATATCATTATGCGATATTTTGTTGAAAAATTTTTATTAAAAACACATATAACTGAAATACGAACCAGAAACTTTTACATTTCGTTACTAATTGATTATTTTTTTTTTTTATAAAAAATAACTACTTATTTGATGTGAAATTGAAATTTTGTTAAAAGATACTTCAAACTTGTTCAAAATTAAAAAAGAAAATTATAAATATTTTTATATATAGGTATAGGTATGTATTATTTAAACTGAAATTGAAATCTTAAACAAATATCAAAAACTGGTAAAGTCTTCAAGCAATGACTCCTCAGTTTTTAAATGAATATTTATTAAACTCCTTCAGATGAATGAAAAAAATCAGAATAATAAAGTAAAAATTTCAATTTATAAGCAAAAAATTTAACAGAGAAATTTCTGAGAAATGAATCATGTGACGAAAATATTTTACACATATGCAAAGCCAAGCACACACACAGAGACACACACACACACACACATACATTTGCTCAGTTTTCATTGTCACGTGCGGCGGATACGTGATTTTCAGTTTGAGCAGCAATACAATCTACAATATACAATATCAAGCATACGTCATGTGGCACACTCATCTCCCAAAGCAAACAGAAACCCAAAAAGGAAATCCAAATAACAGTTTGAGCTCAACCGTTATAATGTGAAAACTAAATTGCACCAAAAGCAAGAGGGGAGATGTTGAGAGAGATGTTGAGAGAGAGAGAGAGAGAGAGAGTAGGTGAACAACTGTTAACATGCTTGAAAAGATCAGTTAAGAAGCGGGCTTATAAATTACATCATTTTGGTGAAATTGTCGATTGCGTTCTTCGTTTTCATTTGCTCGCTTAGCGGGAATATTTGTCGTGGGTCAATCAACTTTTGGCCAAAAGAACATTTATATATTATATATATACATATATATATCTTGGCTCTCCCTCGTATGAGACAGATCTTTTTGTTGGCAACAAAAGCAGCAACTGCCAATGGCACGTAGCGGCCAGCCCAGAACAGAACAGTGCGAAATGTAAACATTACAAAAAAACAAAAATGCCTGCGCTGGTCAGCGAAAAGAAAGAAAAAAAAAGCAACTGAGGAAAGCAGCAGCAGCAGCAGCAGCAGAAAAAAGGCTAAAAGAAAAGGCCATTGACTGGCAAGCACCGTTAGGCCTGTGACTTTGGCATAACTGAGCGTAAATTAAAATTATATTATTATAATGTTGCTGCTGATTATTATTACTGTATTAAGAATGAGCAGCTAAGCAACAGCAGCAGCAGCAGCAGCAGCAGCGACGCAGCGTCGCAGCAGCGTGAATGAATTTGTGGCTCTTTACAAATTCTAACGGCGTCTTCCTCAACCGCACACACACACACAGACTAACACTCACACACACACATGCAAATATGCAAATGCGCGTGAGCAAAAAGAAAGCGCCAACATTACGTAGCCATGCCAACAACATGCTAATGCCGCTCTCTAACGGCATTTTGATATATTTGTATGCGTGTGTACGTCTGTGTGTGTGTGTGTATTTCTTTCCGCCAGCCGGCTTGCCTGCCGGCCTCCAACCCGCCCGCCACCCCAACCTTTTCACTTGTGAAAGCTGGCTAGCGAACGAGTTTTTAACATTTTTTTTTCTTTCTTTCCGTCTTTTTGTTGTTTTACAACGTGTGCTTGGGCGCAAAGAACGCAGCACCATAAAGAGAGCGCAAGCAACACAAAAAAACACACACACACATGAGCATAAGCATAAGCAAAGAGCGCGCTCTTAAGCAAAGAGCAGCTATAATAGCTGTCTGTCTGCTCAGTACTTGTCCGTGTGTGTGTGTTCGTGTAAAGTTGTGAGTTGGCGCTGTTTTATTATTATTATGAGCTCTCGCTCTCGCTCGCGCAAGCAGTTGAGTTCAGTCAGGCTGTTTGGCTGGCAGGCGGTGCATTGACCCCACAGCTCGCTGACCCACTTACGAAGCTGCTTTGGCGAATGCGAATGTTGCGCTCGTGCCGCGCAACCCGAGCGAATTGCTTCGTGACAACTTGTGCAATAGGCAGCAAAGGCAGCAAAGGCAGCAATAACAACAGCTAGAGCAATGGCAGCGGCAGCGGCAGCATAGGCAGCGACAGCGACTTCTTTTCTATCTCTGTTGCTCTCGCAGTGCTCTATGTGTGAGCTGCTGCTGCGGCTATTATGTAGACGTTGTTGTTGTTATTGCTGTTATTATTATTATTATTTTATTTGATCGCAGCCAAAAAGTGCAAATCATATGCACTTCTACTTCGTGTTTTATTTATTTTTGTACATTTTTTGTTATCTCTTTTACTCACTCTGTGTTTTTTTTTCGCACATGTCGCTGCATATTAATTTTCGTTTGTTTCGTTTTTTGTGTGTGTGTGTTTTTTTGTGCCTGCATTTGCAATAAAGAAGAACATATTAATTTTGACTTCTGGTTATTGCTGCGCCCGCAGCGTGTGCGAGAGCGAGAGGGCGTGACAAGAAATCCCGCTGGCATGCAAAATAAATTGCATATGCGAAAATATTTTCGCGTTTTTCTTGTTTCTCATACGTGTGTGTGAGCATGTGTGTGTGTGTTTGTGTTATTTCTCTTTTATTTTTTTGGCCCATTCAGAATTTTATTTTATTGTGCTTTTTTGCATAGCGTTTAAATTATCGTTCGCTGCAGCTCGTGGAAAACTTGTTGGCAAATTGCGGTTTGCACTTGCGGCGCGCTCTTTTCCTTTTATTTGTTTTATAGCAACAGCAGCAGTTAATTAACTGTTACTTGTTTTTGCTGCCCGTGCATATGGTGCGTATGCTTGATTTTACCCTGCACTCTCTCTCTCTCTCCCTCTCTCACTCGCTCGTTCATTTTTATGAATTTATGCGTTAATTTCATTGTGAAAAACGAGCAAATGCAATTATCAATGGATTTTTATGAGCCATTATTTTATTATTTTTTCAATGAGTGAGAAAAAATCATTTTTTATTTTGCAATATTAAATGCATAATATAAAAATCTGTTTGCCTAAAAACAGTAAGCTATGAGATATTTATATTGTATGTATTTCAATATTTATACACATGATTTAATTTTTAAAAAATCTAGCCATTTTTTTCATGAAGCAACAAATTCAAGCATTACAAAAAAAAAAAAAAAAAAAAAATATATATATATATATATATATATATATATATATATATATATATATATATATATATATATATATATATATATATATATATATATATATATATATATATATATATATATATATATAAATATATATATATATTTAAGCAACCAATCTATATTTTTATATTGAACATTTTTTGAAAAAAAAAAAAATAAACAAAATACAAGCTGTATGATTTTAAGTTTATATTTTTAAAATGTAGTTGAAATTGTTAGCATTTTAAATTTAAATTATTGATTATTCATTATTATTTTTATATTTTTTATATTTATATTAATTTTTATTGTAAAATAATAATTAATGAAAAATTTATAATAAAAACTAATTATGTATAATATCTTACATTTATTTTTTAATAATTTTAAGTACATTTTAAAAGGAATTCAATTTTGACCAAAAAAAAAACTTTTTACGTATTTTAAAAATATGTAAGATATCAAATATTTGTTTATAAATTTTAAACGTTTATTACAAAATATTTTAGCAATTTAAAATAATTTTTAGTAAATATTTCTAAAACAGAATATAAATCAAATTTTTTTCCAAATTTAAAAAATCCTTTTATATTTAAAAAGAAATTCAAGAATATTTAAGGGGTTTTTTTGTTTGAGCGAAAAATAGTTGTGACATTTTTAGGTAAATTTTTATGTCGATAACTTTACATATTAATATACATACACACGTATGTACGATCTGCAAATGTATGTACATATGTTTGTATGTTTGTATATTATATAAATGTAATTTATAGAGTTTTGCTGGGATATTACCTATTTACATTAGTTACATTTCCTATGCCATATATAATGATAACAACAGACTTACTTACTTATGTATGCAGGTAAATACATGCATATTAAATATACACACATAGATATGTATGTATGTATATGTGTATTTGCCTTGTTTTACAAACAACTTTTTTATTTTGGCAAATATTTGTCATATTTGCCCAAAAAGTATGTCACGTTGTATTTGCTTTTCCATTGTGCGCTGTTAAAATTGTGTTCTATATAGAAAAATATATAATGAAAACAAGGTGTGTGAGTGGAAGTACTTTTACCTATTTAATTTTTAATTGTATCAATATTTGCCAACATCAATTTTCATTGTTCCGATAGACGCACGTGCGTATATACATACATACATATAGCCATACATACATACATACATACATACATACATACATACAAAAATAGTTACATATCAATTAAGTGGGCCAGCTACTGAGAGCATTTGATGCGCTCTTTAATTAATTTTCGCTAACCAGCTTAAAGAGATCCAATAAAACCAGAAAAACATTTTGCATATATATGTGACTGGCTAACGGTAAAGTTGTCAAACATATATTGTATAGATGTATGTATATATGTATTGTAGTTAATGCAAGTGTATACAGATATTCTGCTTATCCGCATTCGAAAAGCACGCACATACATTTATAGCTCAAGCAAAGCCGATAAAGATAAAGATTTACTGTCAAACGCATGTGTTTGTCAGTATGTGTCGTCATGTGGCTGCTTGCTTGTGTGTCTTCACTTCTTTATTTTTGCCGTTCGCACAGCGCTTCGTAATGCACAGAGAACATTACAACTTTAAAGCGCTTTAAGCGATGCTCAAACAAAACATACCAGCACACACACACACACACAGACGCTCATATACGAACAAAAAACTCATCGACGACGTTGTCATCGCCGCAGTCAACTACCCTCGTCCGCCCCCCACCCAACACTCCTCGCGCACTGTCGCAGTCAGCCCGCTGGTGACGACACACATTTGAAAATAATCAAAACGAAAAGAAGAAGAAAGACAGCAGAAAAAGAAATAAAAACACAAACAACAAAAACAGTCTGTTGCACTGAGCGGCGCTGCATTAGGCGGGCTGGCAAAGAGTGCGGCAGTAAGAGAGCGCCAGTGCATGCGCGCGTTTAAGAGCGCATTGAATTGCTTCAGAACAAAGAGAGCGCCGCTAAAGAGCAGCACTTTCTTTTCAATATGTTTTTATTATTTCACTCGCGCACTCACGAGCATGAGAATCAGTTGGGCTGTCTGTGTTTGTATTTGTATGAGTGTTGTATGATTTGTATTATGGTGTGTGATACTGCCGTGTTGGAAAAGTTCATTGACACTTGAAAAACATTTCATACACAAACGCACACACACACAAACACATGCACTCAGACGTCTCTTACTCATTCGCTCTGACGCTCATCAACTGTCACACATTTCTCCCAATGCAGCAGCAGCGCAGCAAAGCGACTTCAGCGGCTTGGCACATTTTTATACAGCGACGACGACGGCGACGTTGACTGTCTGCTGCGTCGCAGCCACTGCTGACGCGTCGTCTGTGTTTGTCTGCTTTCAGCGCGCATCTTTCATCCTCGTGGGTAAATACGCAAAGCGCTAGATTACACAATATGCGGTGCGAGCAGAGGCAGCAACAGCAGCAGCAGCGCAGTAACAGCGCAGCGACAGCAAAAGCAATTGAATGCGGATTCGGTTGTTTAGGCATGCGAGGGGGGTTAGGCGTGCTGCGCGGGTGTTCGCTGTAATCAACCCAGACTGCAGCATCAAAGCGCTGCCTAGAACCAGTTCTCTTTTGTGCGTGCATGCGTGTGCGTGTTAATGTATGCGACTGTGTGTGTGCGTGTGTTTGGCTGCAGTTGATCAACGGTTTATGTGCGTCTGCTGTTCTCTTTGTTCGCTGCTAAAGAAATTACATCATCGCCGTTGTAAAGGATTGTTGCATGCTGCGAGGGAATCCCAACAGCTGTCGCTGTCTGCCTCGCACTCACACACACATACACATGCACACACATTGAGGAACACTCAATTTACTTAAAGTGAAGCAGCTTGAGCCATTGTCTAGGCAGAACAAGTGGCTGAGAGTGCCCCATTGTGCACTGAGAGAAATAAGTGGGAGAATTTTAGAATTGTAATGGGAAGTTAATTTAATAATATTTAAAAAAAAGTGAAAACTATAACAAAAATAAACTTAAAAATTACATGAAACAAAATCTTGCAAACAAATTTAAAAAATAAGTTTAATAATCTAAAAATAAAAAAAATTCATATATTTAAAATAAAAAATATAATTAGAACGATAAAATAAAAATGTATTATAAAAATAATATGAAATTAATAATAAATAAAATAAAATATAAAATATAAAAATAAAAAATGTTGCATATAAAATATAACATATAAAATATTTTTTATAAATGAAAATGAAAATTAAAAAATGAATATTATCAAATTAAATATTTAAAACATATTTGATTTGGTTTATTGTATAGTTTTTTTTTTTTTTTTAATATTTTTTTTATAATATTATTTTGTATTTTTTATTGATTTGTTTTGGTTTTTTTTAGTTTTTTTTTTTTAATTTTTTTTTTTTAATATTTTATTTATTTTATTTAATATGTTTAAAAAAGTTTTTGTATTATTTTGTTGTACTTATTCCTTTTATTTTTAATTCCTCTTCACAACAACTGATTCAAATCCCCCTGATTTCTCTCAGTGCATCAATTCTTATTGCGTAATAAGTACTTAGCTCTTCAGCTCGCTCAGCATTGTTGTGCCACGACAATGGGGCAACCCACTAAGCCCTAGTTAATACTCCTAATGCCGCATTGTGGCAAATGCCGGCTGCCAACACGAGAACTTCAATTTGCATTGCTCTGGATTGGGCCAAAAGGCCATATGGCCGCAGTTAATGGGACTACGTTTCAGACCGACAATAGACAAACGGACAACAACAAGTAGCAGCAACAGCAGCAGCAGCAGCAGCAGCAGGCGGAACAAAGTATTGCTGCAACCTGCAACACAATTGTATCGCCTTTGAAATGCCACAAAGCAATTTCTTAGGCCTGCCTCGTTTGCTTTTCTTTTAAACCAAATTAACTTAGCTAATAACTTATTTAGCGAGCAACGGAATGCTGATGAAAGCAGTTAGCTATGATTGGACGCAACTGTACCGAGTTCTAGTTTATGGGTCGTTTGAGACAGAATAGGAACAAATAAAGAAATTCTTAAAGAGCTTTATTTGAGTTTATAGATCTGTGAGAACTTTAACGATTCTTAATCAAAAATTATTAAATAATAGTACTTACTGCTTGTGTTTTATTCCCAATATTTTTCCCAATGCCTGAATACACTGCAAAAAAACAGATTTTTTGATATATAATATATATATATATATATATATATATGTATATAAAATATCTCACACAACTATCCTTAATATTTGACTATATATAACATATATTTATAAAGACGAAAATCTAGAGAATTCTAGATTCTAGAGAACAAAAAGTGTTGAGATGGTCAAAGATAAAAGAGCGAAGAAAAAAAATGATATAATTTATTGGTTATTATAAAACTAACTAAAAATATCAAGCGAATTTTGAGTTTACAATCGTCAAAAATACAGTTTACCAATAAATAGAAAATTTTACTTAACTAAATACATCTCTAAATTAGCTCGAAAGTAAGAGAATTTCTTGCTTTCTAGAAAAGAAAAACGAAAAGAGAATTCAGTTAATATCTTTCGTGTCCCAAGTTAACAAAATCTCATTACGCGCTAAACTCAATCAAATGTGGCTTCGTTCGTGGATTCGTTCGTCTCGCCTTCCATGTTGGAGTAGGTAAAGGAATTCATGCCGTATTTTGTGATGACGCCAATTCGCACCACTCCGCCCGAGTGGCAGTCGTGGCGTATGGCCAGCCGGATGGCTTTTTTGACCATTTCGACCGTATCGTTTTCCAGCATGCCCGGCTGAAATTGCGACGCCACAAAGCCGTGAATGTAGCCGGCACCGGAGCCGGCGAGGGCGTATCTCTCATGGATGAGCAGTCCGGATATGGGCACCGTATACACCTGACCGCCATGCACCCCATCCCAGCCGGCGACAATGACGCTGGCCAACAGCTTTCTGCCCGCTCCGTAGATTTTGTTCCGGAATTGAACGGCCGCATCGCGCACCAGACACAACCTATTGAGGTAGTTCTCATAGCCGCACAGCGTCTTACCCACCGCCTCGGCCAGAGTCTGGGTCTGTGCGGCCGAGCCACTGCGACAGCAATAGATGTGATCCGTGATCCGCGTTAGCTTATCCGCCGTTCGGTTCGAGACATAAGCACTGCAGCTGGTGCGCGTATCTGCGCCCATCACCACACCCCCATTGAACTCAGCGGCCAGAATTGTAGTCTATAAGGATTGGATCTACAGATATAGACTTGGATCTATATATACATATATATATAGATATTATATTAATCGATCTACTTACGCCGCCGTAATAGTCATTTGTGTTCATTGAACACGATTGTGGATTGTGCCTTAACTGACTATAATATAAAAGAAAAAAAAAAAAACATTTCTATAAAAGTTACATAAATTCATATGTAAACCTGATTAACGTTACTTTAACTACATATTAAGCTTAAGATATTTATATTTACAGATTATTAATTATGAGTTATGAATTTGGCTTTAGTTTATTACATGGCTTAAGTTCTTTAATCAGCGAATTTATCCAAAATTCATTTAATAGTATTTCTGTGCAATTCATTTCTGAAATTGATTAAAATTGAAACGAATTTTTTTATGTTGAGCAAGAACTTAATTAAATTTGTTCTTTAATTAAAAATTAGCAAAACCAATATGCTTTAATTTCCCATTCCATTTCCCATAAAAAAGAATAATTCATATTTTATATATGAAATTTTTCTGATTTATTCTAAAATTTTAAAATTAATATGACAAAACTGACTGACTTTCCATGGCAACGTATTCAAATAGATAGAAAATCGAAAACTTTCTATATCTATTATAGTTCCCTATGATTATCTATATCTACAAAAATCTAAAATAAATCAAATATTTGATAATAACTGTTTAAAAATCAACTTGGTATATTTGCATAAATTTAATTATAATATAGCTATTTTTTTAAAGCAAAATAAGTTCAGGCAACTTCAGAAAACAATATATTAACAAGAGCTATAAGATCATATGATCGTCTTAACAATCAACTATAAATTCATCAATAATAAAGATTTTATATTGAAGTGATTTTTCAGCCATATTTAAAGCTTTAAACTTCTTGAAAAACAAATCTTTCTAAGAAAAATATGTTTTAAATTAATAAAAATATTTAGCTTATAAGTTCAAAAATCTTGAGTAAACTTGTCAAATAAAACTTATTTATATATTTATTTTTTAACAAGTTGGAGTTAATATTAAATTAAATCCAACTAAAGGTTAAGCACTGGCAGCAGGGAATTAGTTTTCTCTATAAATAAATATTTAAAAAATCCTAAAAAAACAAAAGTTAAAAAATTCTTAACTAATAAATTTTGAAAATGTTCTTCCTGCTTGCAGCTCAAATTGAAATAATTCCATGCAAAGTCTGTGGGGACAAATCATCGGGCGTGCATTACGGCGTTATCACCTGTGAGGGCTGCAAGGGCTTCTTCCGGCGATCGCAGAGCTCCGTGGTGAACTATCAGTGTCCGCGCAACAAGCAATGCGTGGTGGATCGCGTCAATCGGAATCGCTGTCAATACTGTAGACTGCAAAAGTGCCTAAAATTGGGAATGAGTCGTGATGGTATGATGCAGGCAGACCACAGACAAAGAACACACACACAATTCACAGTCACCCACTTTGTTTTGAGTATATTTCAATTGTATTTTCCCTTCACTTTTTTCCCTCTCTCTCTGTAGCTGTAAAATTCGGCAGAATGTCCAAGAAACAACGCGAGAAGGTTGAGGATGAGGTGCGCTTCCATCGGGCGCAGATGCGGGCGCAGAGCGATGCGGCTCCGGATAGTTCGGTCTATGATACACAGACGCCCTCGAGCAGCGATCAGCTGCAGCACACTAACTACAACAGGTGCGGTAATCGATGCACATATACATATAATATATATATATATATATCAATTCCTATTTGGTATCTCTCTAATATGTATCTATGGGTATTTACCCTACTTAAACAGCTACAGCGGCGGCTACTCAAACAACGAGGTCGGCTACGGCAGTCCCTACGGCTACTCGGCATCGGTGACGCCACAGCAGACAATGCAATACGATATATCGGCCGATTATGTGGACAGCACCACATACGAGCCGCGCAGTACAATGATCGATCCCGAATTTATTAGTCATGGTATGGCCTATGAGTATTATCCCTGCTCTTTATATTCCTCTATAAATTTCCGTTTCTGTTGCCTTAGCGGATGGCGATATCAACGATGTGCTGATCAAAACCCTGGCGGAGGCGCATGCAAACACAAATACCAAACTGGAATCCGTGCATGACATGTTCCGGAAGCCTCAGGTGTGTAAGAGCAGAGGATAATAGAGGAAACTTAGAAATAGGGTTATAGATGGAGCTAGAGATATAATGGCTAAATATGCGAAAGACTGAAAATAATAGTTAAAAATGACTACACATATAGTTAGTTATAATGGGCCAAAGATTACAAAATAACAGCTATAGAAAAAGCTCAGAAGAGCTATGGTAGAAGCCAGAAAAATATTTTAAAATAATTTCCTATTAAAAAAATTATTCATAGAAAAATTATTTAGCCAAAAAATAAAATAAATAAATAAATAAATAAAAATAAAGTTTTGAATGAAAATATTATTTGTTTAGAATAACTTATGAGAGATTAAATTTTTGTTATCAGATGATTTTTGAAGAATATATAAAGAGCTTAGACCTTATATGTACTCCATTTATGGAGCTACAGAAAGTCAGTAGACTTAATTTTTCTAAAATTAAATCGGAAATGATTAAAAATATTAGTTTTATTGAAAACCATTTATACCAATTATAGAAAATCAAAATATATTAAAGCGAAGAAAAATATAAGGTTATTATTCAAGTTTGTTTTGTATTATAATTATTAAATTATTATATAATACAAAACAAAACCATTATTCAAATGGGTATAGGGTATATGAAATATTTAATAATAATGTTAGAATTATAGAAAACTATCAGAAAATTAAACATAAAATATAGGAGATAAACTACTTACTTAAGACAAATTATATATGTGAAACAAAGTGCATTAATGTTTAGAAAGACTATCTCTTAGCTCTAAAAATAATGTGCAAAAAAACAAACAAAAAACAAAAAAAAAAAAAAAAAAAAACAAACAAAAAAACATGAAAGCTAAAATTTTCCTAGCTGTAATTAGCTCTGCTTAAAATAGTAAGTACATCAAATATTAGAGAGGAAATCTATCACCAACCCGATTTTTTAGAACACTATATAACATTAATTATCATTAAGAAATCATTCAACAGACTATCAAAATATACAGGAATCAAAATATTATTTAAATAAAAATTATTTTTGTTAAATTTTTGATTGACTGTAGAATCAATTAAAATATTAAGACAGCCTAGCAATTTAGCTTGCATTAAAATTGTATTTATATAAAAGTGATATTCAAATATTTTTTTTTTCCATAAACAGGATCTTTCACGCATACTCTATTATAAAAATCTGGGTCAAGAGGATCTCTGGCTGGACTGCGCCGAGAAGCTGACACAAATGATACAGAACATAATCGAATTTGCAAAGCTAATACCGGGCTTCATGCGCCTCAGTCAGGATGATCAGGTAAGTCAATTGAATAGCTCCCAAATTAAATGAAAATTATAATAAAATTGTATTCAATTGCAGATATTATTGCTGAAGACGGGCTCGTTTGAGCTGGCGATTGTTCGCATGTCCAGATTGCTAGATCTCTCACAGAACGCTGTGCTCTATGGGGATGTGATGCTGCCCCAGGAGGCGTTCTACACATCCGATTCGGATGAGATGCGTCTGGTGTCGCGCATTTTCCAAACGGCTAAATCGATAGCCGAACTAAAACTGACTGAAACCGAACTGGCGCTATATCAGAGTCTAGTGCTGCTCTGGCCAGGTAGACATGAATCGAAACTCTATCAGATATAGAAAGAAACTTATATATATATCTTGTTTATATAGAACGCAATGGAGTGCGCGGCAATACGGAAATACAGAGGCTTTTCAATCTGAGCATGAATGCAATACGGCAGGAGCTGGAAACGAATCATGCGCCGCTCAAGGGCGATGTGACCGTGCTGGACACGCTTCTCAATAATATACCCAATTTCCGGTTAGCTATAGCCATATATATATAGTTACCCAATATATACTCGATATATCATATTCATATTCTCATATCATCTATCTCTTTTTACAGCGATATTTCGATTTTGCATATGGAAGCGTTGAGCAAGTTTAAGCAACAGCATCCGAATGTTGTATTCCCAGCGCTATATAAGGAGCTATTCTCAATAGATTCACAGCAGGATCTAACATAACCAGAACCGATATTTATGGATGCGGTGGCAGATGCGGCTGCCGGCTGTCCGCTACAAATATTGGCAACGGCAACGGCAACGGCAACGGCAACAACGCCCGAGCAGCAGCAGCAGCTCCAGCTGGAGGACTGAAGCGGCAATAGCGACAACAGCAACAACAACAACCAACAACAACAACCAACAACAACAACAACAAGCAACAAATAACCAACAACTTTATCATCATTTAAGCTAGCATACAACCAAGGATGTGATCCTGGCCAAGGACTCACTTAAAATAAAAATTAAAAACATAAAGCAAGCTACAGCAAACACAGAAAGAACAGAAAACAGTAAACAAAAAGCAAGAAAATATTTCAAAAATATTATATATACTTTTTTCTAGACAAAAAAAAAAAAAAAAATAAAAACAGAAAACAAAAACAGGCTAAATGAGTAAAAAAAAATAATAATAAAATAAATACAAAAATGTAACTCAGTTAATCTTTCGCTTCATAGACAAAATATACAAAAAACAAATATAAAAACACTCAAAACAAAAACAAAAGTCAAAATGCATTTTAGCAAAACAAGAACAAGAAAAACAATATAAAGCAAAAACAAAACATAAAAAAAGTATAGCGAAAACCAGTTTTCAGTTAGATGCGTTTTACAACACTGCTAAATAGCCACGCCCCTTAGCCAAGTACTTAAAACAAAACAAAACAAAACTAAGAAAAGAAAACACACAATTTTCTTGTTTCTATACCAAAATTTTCGAGTATATATATAGATATATATATGTATTTTTTTTAAACTGAGCTCAGCTTGATTTTTATTTTATTGTATCCCAACCCAAAAAAAAAAAAAGAAAAACAAAAACAAATACCGCTCTAACCCTCTAGGTTGTCTCTGCCTTTTGTTGTAAACTAAACGAGTGTATTATATATACAAAACATATATATATATATATGAATATGTCTTAAATATTATCATTTTTTATATGATTCTACGTATACATAATGCAAAAAAGAAAATGAAGGAAAAGCAAAAATATTATCGAATATCTCGGAAAAATGTGTTCTTATATAATTATATGTTTAATGCAATTACAAATATTTACAATTACATTTACGTTTAATTTTAAACAAACAAACAACAACAACAACACTTACAGCACATACAACAATATTCTGTTAAAGGAAAACAGTTTTTTGAAAACAATTTTTTATGTTCGTACATAAATATATATAGTCTATATATATATATATATTTTTTAGCAAGGTAGCAAATCCCAAATTCCGGTTCCAAGGTTTAGTAGATTTAATGAATAAAAAATAAAAACAAAAAACATAAGCATTAACAGACTTTAATAGTTTAGCTAAAAAAAAAAAAAAAATCTTTTGATATACAATATATATATATATCTATATATATATATATAATTTAAAAAAATTGTAATAAATAATAATGTAAAAGGAATGTAAGGCAAGGTAAAAAATGATATATATATATATATACATATATGTGTATAATATATATATATATATATATATATATATATATATATATATATATATATATAATAAAACCTACACACGTAATATCAAGTTACAAGTTTATTGTTTTAAGCAAAACTTACAACAAAAATAATTAATAAAATTATATATATATATATATATATATATATATATATATATATATATATATTATTAAAAATAAAAAACAAGCGAAAAAAAATACCAAACAGACTGATGGACCGCACGCCACAAAACCGGACAGCTTAAGCCCTAACCCAGACCCTACCCTGCCCCTGCCCCTGCCCCACCCCCCACTCAGCCCCTAAAAAAAAACTTAAAAATTGAAAGACAAACGCAAATTGGTTTTAAAAGAATTTTTATATATATTTTTTGCAATTTTTTGGTTTACTTTTGTTTTTATTTTTTTAATCTTTTCAAAATAAACGACTGACTACACAAAGACGTTACACACACACACACACACATACACTTACACATTACATAAGTTAAGCTAGTTGAAGTTGAAGAAGAAGAAGAAGCAGATCAACAACAACAACCACACATTGGATAGTAGGTGATAATTGGTGTGTCTTAAATGCCCTAACCTTTCCCCAGCTCCCAAATTATAAAAAAAATATATATATCAAAAATTTTTGTACTAAATTGCAAAAGAATTTCATTTTTGATATTCCTCAAATTTCCCCACAGGCAGGCATATTATTAAATAAACTAATTATATAAACAAACAAAAACTATAATTAAATGTATGAGAAAAGAAAAAAACAAAACAAAACAAAAAGCAAAAAACTCTTTAAATATATACAAAATAAATTACCAATTTTGCAAATTCCACAATTTAATATCATTTTTCTTCTTCTTTTTTTTTATTTTGCTTTTTCTGGATATTTTGTTCGATTTTGATGAAAATTGCGTTTGACATTTTGGCCTTAAATTAAAAATATAAAAAAGAAAAACAAGTAAAGTAAAAACAAAATACTTTATATATATACAACACATATATACATGCATATATATATATGTATATAGCGTAAAACAATTTAGTTCTAATTTATACAAAGCAAGGGAGCAGCTTTCAAATGGCAAACTTTATGCAACAAAAAATAAAATAAATAAATGAAATGAATGAAAACAAAAAAAAAATTGATTGTTAAAAAAGTAAAACTCAAAAGAAGGAAAAACAAAAATGAAGAACAAGAAAAAACATGTTGAGTTGCGGTAACAATACAAAAAAGTATCTATATATAATATATATACAAGAAATAAAAATATATATATTGTTAAATTTTTATGCTAAGTTTTTAGTGCAAAGAATAAAACAAAAACAAAAAATGAAAATGGTTAAATTTTTAAATACAAAATTAAAACAAAAAAAAATGGAGATAAAACAAAACAAAAAATATAACACGAGTAAATCTAAATTTAAATTTAGCATATAATGGCATATTCATATGTTACAATATTTACAATATAAAAACGGGAAGAAGAAGCAGCAGCAGCAGCTGAGTAATTAAATGAATTCCCCCTATAAACCATGGAAGAAAGGAAATTAAAATAAGAAAACTGAAAGTATATACAAAAGTATATACAAAAAAAAAAAAGATGAAGACATAAAAACTTATATGAAAAAAGGAGCTGAATTCATTCATGATATATGATTAAGTGTAGCCGTAGTCTGACTGTTGCACATGGCATATATACATACATAGACAGACACACATACACACACACACACACACACACACACACACACACACACACACACATACACACTCACACTCTTGTAGACACTTAGAACTGGTAAAGTCCATAGCTAAGTTTACTTTATGCCACCAAAATTTCAAGCAATATCAGGCATACCAGTACAGTATGCACTGCCTATGCTGACTGCATGAGGTGCCTATAATGAACAAACGAAGCTGCACTGTACCAAGGATGAAGGCAGCCACAGTTACAACCAAGGCCATCGCTCGTAGGCAGCGCACACTGTACTGATAGCTCACTTATTTTGTCAGTTGTCCACATATTTCTCTCTCTCTCACACACACACACCCACACACACACACACACACACACAGTTACTATCTCACTACAGGCACAACAGCTCAACATGTTTCCTGCACAACGCGGCGTATGCGCAATATTTTCTTTATGTCTTCTTTTTGCAGTTCATTTTGACGTCTATTTTGGTTATACTATTTGGTATTTTCACCTGCATGAGATATATATACATATATATCGTTTAGTTTTTAAACAGAATTCCTATTTTGCTTTCAGTTACAATTTAACGTTTTTTTAAATGCTTTTTTCAGACGCGTGCATAAATAAAACATCCAAAAAACAAACACACACAACAGACACAAAGGCACACAGCAATACGATTTAATATTTATTGCGCAGTTGTAAACAATTCGTTTCTTTGTTATATAAGGAAAATAGAAAGAAAGAAAAAACAGTTTTGGCAGAAAATAATAATAAAACACACACACAACAAAAAACAAAAAACATTTAGACAAATTCAAAATTGAAAAGTTGCACTGAGAACCAGATTTTTATGCCCAAGACTTTTTTTGAAAACAGGGCAGAAAAAAAGAGACAGAGAAATGCAGCTAATAATAAAATAAAACAAAAAAAGCAAAATAATATAAGAGCATAAACAATAACAAAAAATTATATATATATGTATATATACATATGTATATGTATATATATGTATTTAAGTATATATACACAACGTATAAAATCGTTTTTTATATGCTTACATAATTTAGTTTAACTAGATGAATTCGTTTTTTATATATTTGTAAATTGTTTTTTAGGTAAATCGAATTATATAAATCTCTATATATGAATATATATATGCAAATATATATGTATATATATAACATATATATGGGATGTGTATATTATATATCATACTGCATTATTATGATTATTATTATGATTATTACAATTATTATTAAATTATAAAAAACAAAACAAAAAGAAAACCCAATCACAACACAAACAAAAATTCATAAAAATCAGATATAAAATAAGTTGAAAGACAACTTTAAAGAATGAGATAAAAACACAAGCAAACTAAAAAGTGAAAGAAAAAATGATATGAAATGGAAAAAAAAAAAACAAAACAAAACAAAACAAAAACTAAATAATTCAATTCATTCTTAACAATAAAATGTAATCTGAATTATACAAAGAAACAAAAAAAACAAGAAAAAAGAAATCTCATCAAGGAAAATATGGGCGGAAAATGGTGAAAATGGTGGGTGACAATCACAGCAGCCGCAGCAACAGCCGCAGTTGTTGCAGAAGGAAATCTCTTTTAATTTACCGCGACTGCTGCCCATTGAAGATGGGATTTTGGGGTATATTGGTGTTGTGACATTGTATGTTGCAGGCAGAAGATGGATATCGACAAGTGAACGAAGAGGTAAGTTAATATATGTCCAGCTGACTAATCATTTGTCTGCCCGTCTAGCTCTGAGTATAAACACAGGGCTGTTGTAAAAAACAAAAGATAAGGAATGGAGATCCTCTATATATCGTACGCCCTACAAGCTTAACATATTTCGTTGACTAATCGATTTTAATTGTTATCGATCATATTCCACAATTTGGAATTTAGAGAGTATCTGTATAAGTAGTTATTACTTTTTTTCATAAATTTTCCATATATCTTAACATAATTAATTACTGATCACTTTTTCTTATTAACGATAAATATCGATCATTTTATTTAGAATTTTGAGCGTATGTATACATAGCCAGAATTTATTATTTATTTTCTATAACCTTTCCAAATTACTATATTAGGAACACCGGACAGTATTGAATTATTACTCATTATCGATAACAATCGATAATTCTATTTAATTTTCTTTGGCACTGCTTGAATATCACAAAAACTATAGTTTATCAGTGTAGGCTTCTGTGATGAATACAAGGATTTTAGATATTTTGAACTTTGGATACCTGGCTCCCCATTGCTCTCAAAATTTGTAAAATACGTGCCTTACATACTGGAGAGTTGTGCTTTGACAAATAGACACCAAAAGGATGTCATTATAATGCTCTGAAAGTTTGATTATGAAAGTCCATCTATAAGAACAGTTGTTCAACAAATAATTGGCCACAATAAAGCCCAAATGGCAGATTGAGTGCAAAGCGTGCTTATATGTGTGTGAATAGGTATGTGTGTATATGCATTAGTATGTGTTGGTAAGCTGGTCTGTGTGTATATGTATATATATATATATATGTACATGAGTAATATGGATTGCTTGCTATATAAAAAAGAAGAGTTGATTTCTGGGTTGATTTCGGGGTATATCCTAGTCAGTCATTCCCCACTAGAGGCACCTCAGTTGTTTTTGCTGTTTGTTTGTTTTAATCAGTTTCAATTATGCAGTTTTCCCAGCTGCAGGGAGCTGCAGGGGCAGCAGCTGCCTGGAAAATTGCCTTTGTTTCGCATTTCTCAATTATTTAATAATAGGCATTCGCGCTTGTTTGGGGCCCATTGAGACGGCATTGTTTAATGTCCGCTCTTGAATATGTGCATGCATGAACTTACTGAACATACATATTATTTATATTGGATCGACGCATTAACTGCAAATTCGATTGATTGAGTTGGCTTGACTGGCAGGAAATGAATTACCACAGCGTTAATGAAATCCCATGGCGATATGGCTCGCAGCTATTTTGCATTGTTCATTTCTGTAAAGTGACAACAACACAATGTTTCAACAGCTCATTGAGAAGTCAATAAACCAATGCACAAAAGCACAGGTGTAACAATTATTGCAAATATTTGCAAATTATTGAAAAAATATAAAATTACAATCGCATTTCATTTGGAGGAATTTAATTTATAAAGAAAATATTGAGTGGTTTCTACTTAATGCAATTGGTAATTGTGGTTTGCAGGTGCGTAAAAATGCCCTTTATGTGAATATATGTATAAATAAATAGATGTTCACTAAAGGTTAAGGTTGAATAAGGCATTGAAGGGTAGCTGATGGATACAAGATTTATTTATTGGTAAGTTGATCCTTGGGTTATTTATGTGGTTTATATATTATAGGAACTTGAGAAAAATAGCTATGCCTTTATAGTAAACGGAAAATTCAAGATTCAAAATAAATAAATAAAGCTTTTTTTTTGGTTGGAAATCATCTTTTAAGTGTCAGATGTTACGTTTACTCCAGTTAGACACACTTTAAGCCTTCTAAAGATTAAAGCAACAGACAGTTAGTAAGATGGCAAGATAAACACTGAACACAGACAATAAATTCCTTTCAGTTTCAGTTTCATTAAAGCAGTATCAAAACAGAGAGCAATAAATATAAATGATTGCTTTTCAATTTAAATGTAATTAATATTCAGGAACTGAACAGAATGAGGGAAGAGTAAGAATGTAAGTCAAATGAAACTCAAACGGATATTGGCAAATGAAACAGTGGGTGCAAAATTACTTCAAGAACTATTCGCAATCGAACAGCACAGTTTGTGTTTGTGTTGAATATGAAATGTAAATTTGGGCAGTAAGTGTGAGAAATTTAATTGAAAATAAAGTCTTTAAATGTAATTTATGGTTATGGTTTTTTTTTTTTTTTTTTTTTTTTATTAATCATTATTTGTTATTATTATGCTTAAGATAGGTCAAGGCAAGAAGTCAAGGCAAGTCTAAGACTTCATTAATATCACATCAAGAGCTGGTTTTTAAAACTATTGAGAATATTTTTAAAATATTTAAGTATCAAATATTTTAAAAATTTAATTTTAAGTAGTTATAAATATGTTAATTTTAATAATATTTCATTATTAATTTAATTAAATTATAAATATTTAATTTATATTATTTATTTTTAAATTATTATTATTTTTTTTATTTAGTTAATGTTAATCAGTTTGATTATTATTTAGATTAAGACACATTGCAAATTAAATATGAATTTATATAAAAAAATTAAAATTTTATTAGTAATTATATATATATTATTTCATTCTAGGTAAGTTTATTGCCAGTCAAATGTTGCCTAATTTTTTATAAGCATTTCAAGAGCTAAAACAGTTTACTCTTAACTTACTCTGACTTCAACTTGCACTTGCTCAAAATGACTTAAACTATGTGTAAGAATTAGTACTTCTAATACTACCACTAAATACTATTATTAGTTCCAGCTTAAGTCTTAATGCATGGCTTTTTATCCCCATTTGAATCGAGAAAAGAGTGAGTGGAGAAAAGCTAAAGCTAAATTTCCACACCAACAATTGGGTAAGTTGAGGTTTAAAGGTAACCATATGACCATAAAAAACTATTGCTAGCTGACTTCATCAGAATGACCTTGCCACATAAACACGCAGTCACACACACACACACACACACACGCACACACCACAAATGGACACACGCAGCAAAACCACAACAAAACACGGAGAGAAACAGTCGGAGACTGGCCATAAATCTAAGTGGCATTGAGTTCATTTGTGGCCAAGAGTGTGAATGTGTGTGTGTGTTTATTTCAGAGCAGAAAAAAAGTTGCTGTGGCGCAGGTGTTATAAGGGGGGCAGCTGCTGTGGCAATCCCAAACGCTATCTTATAAGATTTTTGTGCTATATGCAGCACGTTTTATGGCCAAGCGAGCTGTGGATTTATGGCCATCAAGACAACTGGCCAGCACACTTAGGTTGTCTCTATGTCTCTGTCTCAGTCGCTGTCTGTGGCAAAAGTTTGCTGAACTTGCCAAATGTCTTGCCACTAGCCACTTGGCTCAGCAGAAAGAAAAAATATATATATATAAATAAATAAATGAAAGAAAAAATAGTTTTAGCAGCAATTTTTGCAGCCAGCACTTGAGGTCCTTAACACGTTTATGAAGCACTGTCAACTGGACACGATCTGCTCAATATGCAAATGCATTATATATAATATAAAATAAATATATTCATATATATGTATATAGTATATATGTAAATATATATATATATATGTATATTTGGTGACATTTTGCAGCTGTTGCAAGTTTAACGCGCTTCCGTCAATTGAATTTACGAGCCAAACGGGAAAATTGTGTCACACACAGAAAAACCAAACACAAACAACAACAACAACAACAGAGTCAAACAATGACCGGTTGGGATTCAATGCGACATGAAGACAACATGCTGCGGCTGCCACATGCAGCGGCAACAAAAGCAACAGCAACAGCAGCAGCGGCAGAGGCAGCAGCAACTATTAAATGTTGCATGCCTCTTGCGACCGACATAGTTAAGTGAAAATTTATTGGTAAAGGAAATGAAGACAACAGCGGCTGATGTATTGGTTTCCGGGCCGAACAATTCGATAATCCTTTTTCGATACGCTCATTGCACGCAAACAAACACAGGCATGCGAGACCGAGGGCCGCTTCACAAGTTGGTACACACAAATAATTGAAAAAAAAATCAATAATCATATAGAGAAATGTGTAACTAATAAAGTTTTCTATCACTATAGAAATCATTATTTTTGGATAATTTTAGTTATATTTTAATATAAAATAATATACATTTTTCAATAATTTTATATATATTTAAAGTACAAAGAATGCAGCAAATCAGAAATCAGCTCAAAAAGCGATGCCAAAATTTTTAAATAATATTAATAATAAAAGAAAAAAACAGAAAATATATTGAAAAAAAAAATAAAAGAAAATATAATAAAATAAAATAATTTAATAATTTGTATTAAAAATACAAATACTATGATCAAAAGTTCATCTTATTATTAAATTTGTTAGCTGCGGAAAAAGCTTAAGCAATCAATTAAAAAAAATAATAATATTAAGAATTAAATTAGTAAAAAAATATAATACTGACAATTAAATATTTTAATGACAGGAAAATGGCCAGTCATTTGGCAGAGAAAAAAGAAATGAAAAGTATAAACAAATTTGTGCATTGATGTTTGAAATTAAAAAAAAATAAAATAAAATTGAGTTTTAAAATAGTTTGAATGAAAAATAAAAAGCAAATACTGAAAGTATTTTTTGATTAACAATTATAGTATGTAAAATATTGTAAAATTGTTGGAAAAAATTAAATAAGAGTTGATTTATGGCTGACGCTTAAATATGGCAGCTCATGATCATAAGTCCATCCAGTTTATGCAGAAATCTTAGTCCTTAAGAGAGCTAAAGAACAGAAGAAAGTGTTGTCTATTAATAACTAAATGTCTCTAATAACTAAAAATATTTAAGTAAATAAGCTATTAAAAATAACAACATTTAGCCAACCTTGATGGATCGCACAGAATGAGACAGAATTGGGAATATATATGTGGGATATATATGTATATAAAAATAAAATTTGAATTAATTGTCTATTTGCCGATCTATATACTAACCATATGTTTATCTGTATGTCTGTATGTCTGTATGTCTATCTCTCTGTCTATCTATCAGTCTGTCTCAACGTCTGTCTGTCTGTCTGCCTAACCAAAGCAAGGAGCGAAGATGAGCAGCAGAAGATCATTTCTGTTGTCTATATGTACGCAGCAATATTTGCTTACATTTACATTTAAGTTTAACTCATTTAGAATGCTTGAAGCAGCTGAGAGTGTTCTCATTGGTCACTTCACGATCGACGGCAGCGACCGCAACTCGACGCAGGCTCAACATTTGAGCTCGCCTTGGAGTTTGAGTGAAGGTGGCCCTATATAAAGAGCAGCAGCTGCAGCATTTCTTCAGTCGTCCAGGCCCGGTGGGGGTCAGTAGTGCAGTGCAGTAAAGTGAAAGTGAAAGTGACAGTGACAGTGACAGGAAAGTGTGGTCAGGTAAATATTTTATTTGTTAATAATATTAAGTACTTTAAGCAGAATTGTAATAGTTATAAATAATTCCTAAGAATTGTTTAAATATTAATTATATGGGCAACTTTAGACATAATGTTAGTGATTGTTTAAAGACTTAGGCTTAGACTTAGAGGAAAAGCTTAGAAAATTTTAAAGAGTTAGAAAATGTAAAAGACTTAGAAAATGTGAAAGACTTAGAAAATGTGAAAGACTTAGAAAATTTTAAAGACTTAGAGAATTTTAAAGACTTAGAGAATTTTAAAGACTTAGAGAATTTTAAAGACTTAGAAAATGTGAAAGACTTAGAAAATTTTAAAGACTTAGAGAATTTTAAAGACTTAGAGAATTTTAAAGACTTAGAAAATGTGAAAGACTTAGAAAATTTTAAAGACTTAGAAAATTTGAAAGACTTAGGAAATTAGGAAGACTTAGAAAATTTGGCAGACTTAGAAATTTGAAAGACTTAGAAAACTTGAAAGACTTAGAGAATTTTAAAGACTTAGAAAATGTGAAAGACTTAGAAAATGTGAAAGACTTAGAAAATTTGAAAGACTTAGAAAATTTGAAAGACTTAGAAATTTGAAAGACTTAGAGAATTTGAAAGACTTAGAGAATTTGAAAGACTTAGAGAATTTGAAAGACTTAGAAAATGTGAAAGACTTAGAAAATTTGAAAGACTTAAAACATTTTAAAGACTTAAAGAGAATTTGAAAGACTTAGAAAATGTGAAAGACTTAGAAAATGTGAAAGACTTAGAAAATTTGAAAGACTTAGAAAATTTGAAAGACTTAGAAATTTGAAAGACTTAGAGAATTTGAAAGACTTAGAGAATTTGAAAGACTTAGAAAATGTGAAAGACTTAGAAAATTTGAAAGACTTAAAACATTTTAAAGACTTAAAGAGAATTTGAAAGACTTAGAAAATGTGAAAGACTTAGAAAATATGAAAGACTTAGAAAATGTGAAAGACTTAGAACATTTTAAAGACTTAGAACATTTTAAAGACTTAGAGAATTTTAAAGACTTGGAAAATGAGAAAGACTTAGAAAATTTGAAAGACTTAGAAAAATTGAAAGACTTAGAGAATTTGAAAGACTTAGAAAATGTGAAAGACTTAGAACATTTTAAAGACTTAGAATATTTTAAAGACTTAGAGAATTTTAAAGACTTAGAAAATGAGAAAGACTTAGAAAATTTGAAAGATTTAGAAAAATTGAAAGACTTAGAGAATTTGAAAGACTTAGAAAATGTGAAAGACTTAGAACATTTTAAAGACTTAGAACATTTTAAAGACTTAGAGAATTTTAAAGACTTAGAGAATTTTAAAGACTTAGAAAATGAGAAAGACTTAGAAAATTTGAAAGACTTTAAAAATTTGGCAGACTTAGAAAACTTTAAATTAAGATTTTATGTATGATAATAATATGCCATACAAATACAACAATTGGCAGAATATTCAAAATTTAAGAACGTATATAATTATTTGTAATTTTTTCCATAAGTTAAAGAAGTTACCAATCTGAAAAACTTTTCTACAAAATTAGATCCAAATCAGATGCTCACAAATTCAAACGAAGTTTCTTTCATAACAGAACTGACAAAGCAGCCCTCGGTGAAAAGCGAAAGGCTTTCGTTGTGGCCACATCTTGGATTATTTCTTTGTGGCGCCGCTTGGCCAACAGGTTAGCCAAATGTGGCCTTAACGAAGTAGCCAATTGGCTTGGCCTGGCTTGACTTGGCCTAGCCTGGCCCGACATGGCCTGGCCAATTGATTGAGCGAGCGAGTCCCTTTGGCCTTGGGCCAGTTTTTATTGCACAAATATTGACATAGAGATTGATTGAAAGGCTTTCAGGCAAGTTCGTTGCAAATGTTGCTTGTTTCCGTTTGTTGTTTGTCGTTGCTGGTTCATTGTTCGTTGTAGTTGTTGTTGTTGCTATTGTTGTTATTGCTGTTGTTGCAGCTCGTTGTCACATTCACTTAATTTGCTGCTAATGACCCGGGCAACAAACGATTTTTGGTGCAACGCTCTGTGCTCCGTTCAGTTCAATTAATAATATGAGTTTCTTATTTTGACACTTGGCTTACAGTGCTTACTTATTATGTATACGCCGCGTAACCGGGCCTCCAGTTTAACTGGAGAACCGGTCGCAATTTGTTTACTCAAGCATTGGGAATTTTGACTTTGTTGTGAGTAGGGGTGTCTCAACTGGTTCGATTATATCATCGGCTTTAATTGCCCGGCCAATTGGACTGGCCAATAAATAACCAAAAGAAAACTAGATTCATATATATATAAATGTAATATATATACTTGCTGTAATTATATATATTTCGAATGTTATATCATGAGCATAGAAAAGTGAAAACTGTTTAGTTTGGTTTACTTTTTAACTTTGCTTTGCTTTGCTTCACTTCTTCTTCTTCTTTGTTATTTAATTTCTATTTGGTGTGTGTTTTTCCAGTTGCGGAAAATGTTTCTGTTAACGAACGAATGAGATGAGCTGCTGACCAACTGCAAGTGTCGTTTTGGCCATTTATTGTTAGCTGTTAGCCGCGTTAGCCGCGTTTGCCGTTACGCAATAGGTTAACCGGAAAATGCCACTGGGAGAAAAAAAAAAACGTGTTGATAATACTTATAAACATAGTTGCTCTATTAACTGCATGTAAACTGCCTTTATGAATGTCCACAAATTAACTCGAGATTATATTCATTGCAAGCCAAGCAAATTGTTGTTCATTAAAAGGAGCTTAGGCCAAGGTGATTGAGCCGAGAGTTTATGGTAGTTTTAATTATATATATATACATATAATTATGTAAATATATATATTGTTGTAGGAGATTTATTAGCTTAAGTTGATATGGCTTTAAAGAGCTTTCTGTAGATTTTTGGTAAGAAATTAGTTTTGTTAAGAACTTAAGAATTCCAAGAGTTATTAAATGCAGACCATTGCCATAGCTGTCTATAAATATTCATAGCCAAGACAAAAGGTAGTCATAAGGAATCAAACTGAATTGAATTCCTTTCTTGAGTATGTTCACATATTTTGTAATTTTTCGAAATAAATTTAAAATGATTTGCTAAATCAAATGTGTATGCTTTTAAATGGGTTGCACTTCGAATGCCCAACACTGTGTCGCTTACAAAATGAAGCTTAAGTTTATTGTTGAAGCAATTGCTGAACAATTACATTTTTACTACATAAATATTTTGCTTTCAGGGATAAACGAATAAACAAAAATAATATAATATATATATATACAAAAATTAATAAAAATTGAAAAAAAAAACATTTTTTATGAAGAAAAAAATATATATATTTAAAAAAAATAAATTGAATAAATACATTTAAAACGATTTCACTAAATGAATATATATCTTAGGCAATTGTTTATGAATAAAATTTATAAAAATATTGCTTTTAAGAAAAAAAAAAAGATAATAAACAAATATAATATCATATAAATAACAATTGAAATTTGTGTTTTTTTTTTTTTTTTTATTAAGCAATTGTTTCTGAATAAAATTTGAAAATTTATTGCTTAAAAAAAAAAAAATAAAACAAATATAATATAACATAAATACCAATTGAAAACTTTTTTTTAAATATTTAAATAAATAAATAAAATAAATTCATAAAAAAAAATTTTACTTAAATAAATAAATACTAAGCAATTGTTTAACAATGAAATTTATAAATAATTTGCTTTCAAGAAAAAATAAAATAAAAGCTTAATAAATATATTATAATAAGTATAAATATATACATTTTCTGTAAATATTTTATAATATTATATATAAATATTTATTATATATAAATATATATTATATATAAATTTTTTCAAGTTGTTTTCTAGTAATATTATAAATAACTGACGTTAGTTAAAAACCCTTTATGGAAGAAATCAATTAAATCTCAATCAATGAAATATTATCCCAGCTTTTTTGGATCAATCAAAGCTTTCTCTGCAAGCATTTCAGCAACAATTGTTAGATAAGCAACAATAATCCTTTCCCAGCCCAAGTTAATGATCGAATGCCTTATCAAATTAGGCCTAAAGCGTAAGCTGAAAACATTTTTGCTCAGGCGCTTCCTGCATTAGACGGCTTACAGCCCGTTGGCCAGAACGGCAATGCCAATCAACTCAATTGCAATATCATGACGGTTGCAGTTGCCGCTGATGATGTTGTTGTTTTGATTGTTGTTGCTGGTTCGTTGCACATTTAAATTGCACGAGTCGAAAAAGTGTAGTTTAGGGGGCGGGACGGGGCGACGACGTTAACCTGTTCAGCCTGGCGACATATTTCAACGCGCCAGACAGCTCAATTTATGATGACTTCGTTAAGAGCGGCAAATGGCAACAAGAAAAACAAATCAATTGCGGTTCGAGTTTCGGTTACAGTTTCAGTTTTCAGCTTTTCAGCTACAGTTTTCAGCTTTTCGTTTGCACTTATCATTTACGGCCTTCTGGTTACTGGCGTTACGGTTACAGTTTCGGTCGGTTTCGGGCTTTTAGGCAACCAGGAAGCAGCTACGGGGGCTGCATAATCCTTGTGGCAGGTTCAACCTGCTGCCAAATTGTTGTTGTTGCCAGTTGTTGTTGTTGCCATCAGCCGTTGCGGCTCACCATGAAAAGCCAGCAGACATAATCGCCAGCGTTTAACTGAGGCACAAGCTTCAATTACGCTTTTGACTTTGGCGCCGTCAGTCGCTGGCGATACCCCCAATGCCCCATCCCCCACCAGCACCTCCTCCTGCCCATCCCACACAATCAATTGGGGGATTGAGAGTGTGGTGCAGGTTTGGCGGCTTTTCACAATGTGGTCGGCATGTATTTGAAGGCGGTTCCCATTGCGCTCGCTGCTGTGCGCCTCGCACTCATTGCGGGATTGTCTTGCTAATGTGATTGCCGTTGTGCGTTTGCCTTCGCTGTTGCTGTTGTTGTTGCAAGCATTGTTGCTTTAAATGTTGTTTTGAACTGTTGTTATATGAGTTGTATTTTCACTATCAGTCAAGAGCTAGGCGCTCGCTACAACAGCGGCTACGGCTTATGGGTAAGCTAAAGTCTTTTGAAGTGCGGCATCTAGATCTTTCTTTGCAGTTTCGCAGCAAATGAACAGATAAATTCGCTTTAATGTTTTTGTTATATAATATTATTAAAAAGCTTACTCATTTTCTGTTGTCATTTTTTGGTGGTTTTTAAATATTTTTTAAACACATAAAACTTTAACAAAGAAAAGAAATATATGCAAAAGAAGTATAGTCTTTATAGACTAACTGAGAAATGTCTAGAAAAAGTAATAATGATAAGCTATGCTCGGACATGGCATAATTATTATTATTATTTTTTTGTCGAAAACTGCTTTGATTATATAATTTCTGAATAGTTTTATTATTTTCTATTTTTTTTTTATATAAAATTTCTATAGTTTTTATTAGATTCTAAAAATTGTAAGTAGTATGGATATGAGTATTTTTTTTATTTTATAAAATTTCTATAGTCTTTGTTAGTTTCTAGAAATTATACTACTTAGCTGAATAAAATTGTTTGAAAATTTGTTTATTCATTATTTGTTTATGATTTATTTATTTTAAGAATATAAGAAAATAATATAAAATATTGTAAAATATATTATATTATTAAAAATTGTCTAATAAATAAAAAATTGTATTATTTTCTTTAAAAAAAATTAATTTAATTTAATTAAAAAAAACAAATTTAAAAAATTTAAAATAGGGGATTTGTTTTGTAAAATAATAATTTAAAAAAAAAAGAAATAATTTTAATCATAAAAAGACTGGATTGCTAGCTTTAGAGCATTGAGCATTTAAGCGAACTATATTATATTAGGTTTTAAACATGTTGGAGTGTCAAGCTGCTAAAAATCAATATAAAAAAATCAAATTCATTTCTTTTAATACCATACTTAAAGCTCCGAAACTTTATTGAATCTATTGATAACACATTTGCTTTCAATTTTAAGCCTTTCTAACTTCACCTGAAGTAAATTAACTCTATTAAACTTTAAAACAAGCTGAATTTTATTGGCTTAAGCTCTACTACAAGCTTGGCCTTTCTTTTTGCATCAACTTCACGCCTTAAGACTTAACTTCAAGTTAATTTTGACTCCTAAAGCTCAACACAAACTAAATTCATTAAAGTCAATGTTAAGCTGTCTGTGTCTCTATTACCTGTGTAATATACCTGTGTCTCTGTTACCTGCACTTGATTTTCTAGTTTACAGCGCGTTTATGAGTCGTCTAGACAGGCTCGGCTGCTGCAATGTTTATGCCACGCTTTGAAGCACTTGCCGCAACGCTGCAGAGCTCCTCGTTGTTGTTGTTGTTGTTGTTGTTGTTGTTGTTGTCGCGCTCTGCAAATACTACACAAAAAACCGCTAAGCCAAGCAGCGCTGCCTTTCTCACTCTCACGATCATGATCCCCTCTCTCTCTCTCTCTCTCTCTTTCATACTCTTGCTATTTGCTATTCGTTAACTAAGCAGCAAAAGCTGCTCAAGTTTTGCAGCTGGTCTTAGTCTGTGTGTGTGTGTGTGTGTGTGTGTGTGTGTGTGCTTCTCTATCTATGTGTGCGTTTGATTATGTTTTTCTTTTACTTCCAACTTTGTGTCATTATATTGCCAGCTCGCTCGCACTCGGTTGCACTCTCACTTGTCTAGCGTTTCGTGCTGTGGCACGTTTCACTGTACCCCGCCAATTTATCACTTTTTTTTCTTTGATTTTTTCATATTTAAGCCGCGACGAGCGCCAATGCAATTCCATTTCTACTACAGACGCTGCTGGAGCGCTGCAAGAATAACTAGACGAAAAGAAACGCGTTGTTCACAATATAAAATCAAATCCAAATAAAAACTAATATAATATAGAAGTAATAAAATTAAATCTGGCAACAAGGTGTTAAGCTCAGCGTGTCAAAATGCATTTGCCCCAAGGCGTAAGTGTCAATTAAATATTTATTTAATTGAAATAGAAAAAAAAAAAACAATAATAAATGAAGTGCAAAATGGCAAAAAAATAAAATAATTAAAATGATAAAAAACTAAATGTGCTCTCTGACAATTAAAACATTATTATCATACCTCAATTTATGGCCAACAACAAGTGCAGTTCACTGAACGAGTTCGGACACACAAATTATGCAAAACTAAAGTAAACATTTATCTTAAAAAAAAAAAATATATATATATATATATATAAAATGAAACGAATAAACCACATTGTAAACCCGCTTAGAAAGTACTCTCAAATATACATTCACACACTCGACGCAGTTGCATAAATTACAAAAAAAAAAACCGCAATAACGGAATGACAAAAAAATATTAATTAAAGATTTCAACTTTTTGTTGGCCCACAAAAAACAGAAAACATTCATTGACTTCAATCGCGTGTGTAATGAACAGTATTATTAATGTGTGCTAACAAATTTGCGAGTTGCATAAAAATAAAAAAACAATAAAAAATTTATGGACATAAATAATTTAAAGACATTTAAAATATGTGCAGAGCTTGTGGATGATGTAAATATATATATATAACGAGTTTTCAAATCGGCTATTCAATGAAACTGTTTAAGCATGATATAGAAATGTTCATTAAATATTTATATTATCAAACGAACCTTAAATCATGTCCAACAAAAGGTTAAATTATTATGGCAGCTACAATTGATTTTCTGTGAAAAAAAAAGAAAAAAACATAAATGAGAAATAAAAACAAAAATAATAAATAATTTATGTACTTCAAAATGTGTATTTGAGCGAGAATGCGTTGAAAATAAATATAAATAACTACTTTATTGAAAGTTTATTTTATAAATATAAATAGAAATAAAATATTAGCAAAATATATACTATATTTTTTATATATTTTTTTATACAAAAAATATATATATTATATATTTTCTATAAAAAAATATTTTATATTTTTTTTATAAAAAAATATATATATTTGTTTAGTATATAATGCATATTGAAAATTTTATTAAAAACTTATACAAGTTTATTATATTTTAATTCTTCCTAATAAAGCTGCAAAATGCATTATATGCTTAGTTAGGAAGAAAATATAAATAATTAATTCTAGTTGAACGACAGAATCTTAAAAACCCAGTCTTTTTCACGCGTCAAAATATATACAGGGTCAGACACTTGAAGTGTAGCAGATACTAAAGGTCATAGATTCCACTTAGAAAATTATTTTTATGTATTTCAAAGTACAGAATGTGTGAAAATAATCAAATAATAAAATGAGCAGCATATGGCTTTGAGAAGGTCAAGAAACGAATAAGCAAACGCATTTTGGTCCACCCAGGGACAATGACTTTCGACAGCGTCTCACATGGCCCAGAGAGATTTAACCATTGGTTTTCTTGTCTGGTGAATTAGAATACAAATTATTTATAGTATTTGTATATGTAAAGCATATATTTAAATTTAAATATTAAAAAGAAAGTATATTAAACATTTCACAGAACAATTTTAATTATTTAATCAAGTACTAGCTCACAGACTCTTTTAAAAGCTCTTCAGTTACTCAGCAAACATTTAACGACTCTCTATTTTAAATGGCAATTAAAGCCAAGTGTTTGCCAGTGTTTGACAAATTAGAAAAAAGAGCACACAAAAGGGGGGTTTAATTGTAATACGCCAATTAAAAATCTGAATTAAATTGCATTCATTTTGATTTAATCTAAATTAAAGTCACTTTTATTAGTTTGGCTATAAATCATGGCAAGCTTTGATTTAATTTCATTTTGAATTTACTACACATTCGTTTGCTATTATATGTTCATTTCATTCACAAAAATAATAAATCATCTCCATATGTATAATATAAATGTATTCAAAGTCTCATTTTGAGTGCTCTGTTGACTGCAAATGCACGAATTAAATGAGAAAATATGATTTTGCCTCATATTTTGTGCTAATTTTAATTTATATAAATTGAGTTTGATAGACACCACATATAGTTGGTTTTAATTGGTTTTTGTAGTTAATTATAATGTTGCTTTTTGTTTTACTAGTAATAAATTTATGCAGTCAAATATATTTTATTAAAATATATTTAACTATGTAAAATTTTACATGAAAATATAAACAAATTATTTATATTGTTATTATTTATATATATGTAAAATATATTATAAAATAATTTTAGTTATTTATATTATTAATTTATTTGAAATTATATTTTTTTATATATTTTTTATAAATATATTTTAGGCTATATATTTTTTATAAAATCATATGCACTTTCAGTTCTCAATTAGTCTGCATCCACTTTGAAAGTGAAGCCCTTTTCTATGCGCCAATTAAGCATTGTCCTCGAAATATCTTTTCAGTAATACTCTACTTTATAAGCATCCTTGTCTATGCACAGTAGCTTCATTGTGGTCTTTACTATGACTGCACGGATAGTTTCTGTCAGGTCAGTTCTTTTTGTGCTTTGCGTCGCACAGTGGAACTTTTGCAAAAATCATAAAATTTGAATCAAGATGGATATATTTAAAATTTAAATGGTTTGTGAAAGGGAATTCTTCAAGCTAAAAAACATACACAAAATATACAAAAAAAAAATAAAATAAAATTAAATAATAATAATAATAATAATACACAAAAATACATGTTTAGCTGGCACAAAACTAATTTTTGTTGTCTTAAATATATAAATTTCATCATATTTCCTCCATTGCATTATCACTATACAAGTCAGCTGTATTCGACACTTTTTTCTAACCTACATTGATACTTTCCAAAGTAACCATGCCCTGAGTGCACTTCCATCTATCCACTGTTCTATATCGGGTATTATTTTTGCTGCTCATCTCTTTCATTTCCTTGTCACCATACTTTTTAGTTGATCATTTTGCTTTGCACAAGGCAGATCCTTTTCAGACTGCACCGAAAATTCCGCTAGATCTTATAACCTTTTATTGACAGTTAAGCCATTATTCATTAATATTTTGCACTCTCATACGAATTCCTGCTGTCTTTGCTCTTCACCATCTTTTTATTTTTCAGTTTTCTTTCGACTCTCATCTTTTAATTTTCATTAAAAATTTGAATCATACACTTGAAGGCTCTGCCTTTCTCTCTCTCTCTTTCTCGCTCCAACTACTTTTCCTTCTGTAATTTCAATTAATATATTTTCAAGCAACTCTCATCCTTGTTCACATTCTTTTGCAGCAATCCGTAGCTACTTCACTCAGTTATTATTCAGCAAGAATTTCCACTTGAGCTTCAATTAAATAGCATTCGGCTTTCTGGCCATATTCCCTTCAATCACAATTGCTTATTGATTCTGTACTATGAGCAACTCCTTCCACTCTCTCTCTCTCTCTCACTTACTCCCTCTCTCTGTCGTTACTTTATTAATCTACTTAATGGTTATTGCTGTGGCAACCTTTGAAGTATTATTTTAGTCAATCAATTAAGTTCCCACAGCTGTTGCCTACTGTCACTTCATATTTAAGTTTACTTCGCTTAACTATGCTTTGCTGTCTGTCTAGGCAGCAAAAACATTTTCAAATATTTATATATATATATACTAAATATTATGCTAGAATCTATTAAAAATTTACTTATGGCAGCTGTTGCCCTGTTGCAAAGTTCTTTTGGGACCACATGGCCCGAACAGCGCTCGTTCAACATGTTATTTAATGTCTTGGAAAGTGATGAGCTAAACGATTTAATAGCAAATTTGCCAGTTTACCAATTTTCAATTTCATTTTGCTTTGCCAAGCTGTTAATTGAATGTGCCTCGGGTTTGGGGTTGAGTTTCGAAACAATTTCAATTGAGCAAAAGATTCTCTATCTTTTGCTTGCGAAATCAATAACTGTTTATTGAGACTGCCTCTTAAAGCTAACTTCTAGCTTTCTTTCTTCTTCTTCTGCTCTTTGGGTAATTACGTTTAGATTTGGCCGTAAGCCACGCCCACAACAACTGCGGCAGGTCGCAATCAAAATTCGATTTAGCCCCGTCGAAAATAGACAGCAAAATGGCAACTGGCATTATGCTAATTATATTGTTTTGTTTATAGACGCTCGAGTATTTTATTCTTTTTTTATCACACAAGAATCGAGTGGAAGGAAATGTATAAGCCGTGCATACCCTGTATGTGCATTAGAGTAGGGTATTTTACAGAAGTATGTACTCAATGTTGCCATAAGTTAATTAAAAACTATTTTCAACTCAGACAATAAGTTATTATCGTATAATCTAAATGAATAAGGTTCTCTTATACCTATACATATTCTACTAATAAAGGGTATATCATGTATATTCTTATACTCAACTCGTGTATGCTGGGCGTAGTCATCTTATACTCATATCTTGTTGCTTATAAAGAGTATGTCTTGTATAATCTAATACTCTACTCTTCTTTTACAAAGACTAATAAAACTTGTTAAAAAAATCAAAAGCTTGTCAAAAATGTAAAATTTAAAATATATATTAAAAAATTTTTTTTTAATTGAAAAAAATTAAATAGATAAAATAAAAATATAAAAAAAATAATAGAATATTTTTTTATAAATTAATTAATAAAAAATTTAATTATTATTATATTTTCATTTTGTGTTTTGTTATTAACATATATAAATTTTATATTTTATTTAAAGCTTTTTTTTGTTGAAATATGTGTAATTTGTAATAATTTATAATAAAAATAAATTAATTATAAATATATTATATCAGTTGAAAATCAATAGCTAATCTCTGTTAATAAAAAATTTATATCAAATGCTTTAATGAGAAATAAAGCACAAATAAAATAAAATAAAATGAATTAAATTAAAAAAAGATATTACAAAAATATGAATAAAAAATAATAATAAAAAAAATATATATAAAATTATATTTAAGATATATTGTTAATTTATTTTTTACAAAATTTTTTAAATAATATATACATATATATAATATATATATGTATATAAACATAAATAGTTTTAAATACATTTTCAAATTGTTAAATTGTTAAATATCAAATTAGTTCCAAAACAAAGTTCAATGCCTTGCTAGAGCATATTAACTTAAGTAAAGTATTTTCAGCATCCATAAACTAAAAGCCAAAATGTTAAATACATCATATATGTCCCCTCGAGCTATTAGGCCCATCGAAAGCTCATACCAAAAAAAAAAAAAAAAAAAACCCTAATCAACTGCTTCCACATACATGTACATGCTCTTCCTGTTCACTTTCACTGATGTGTATGTGTATGTGTGTGTTTCTGTTTCTCTCCTTTTTTGCAGGCATTAAGTTTGCTGTTTATCACTTGCATGATGTTTGCCCTGACAAGCGGCCATCCATCAAACGAGAAGCTTAAGTAAGTGTAACGGCCACGCCTTTAACGACAGGTCCACAAACAACAACCATAACCAACAGAGAGAGCCTAAAGACCCCCCAGCCCAAACCCAAACTCGAATCCAAATCCAAACCCAGGCGCAAGCCCTGACTCAAACTGAATCCTGTTTTTATTCACAATCACACTCACAATCGACAATTCACAGGATACGCATCCATGTGCCAGTGAAGCATCATACGCATGTGCACACGAACACGGTGATAAAGAAGGTGCCGTTGCCCATTCCCGTGCCGGTCAAGGAGCACAAGGAGCCAAAGAAGCATCATCGCAGCAGTCATAGCCATCATCATTATCATCAACAGGATGAGCTCGATGATGATTTCGAGGGTTACGATTATCCCGTCAAGGCCAAGCGGCGCACGCGGCATCCTTTTGTCTAATAATGCCCACGTGGGGGCGTCACGCACTGTGGGCGTGGCATCAACATGAGAACCAAACGACCACACACACGCGTAATTTTCGCATATTAAGCAAATATAAACCAAAATAATGATCGAATGAAATGGACAAGTCTTACTAAAGCAGAGAGATATATATGTGTATAAATATATATTTAACTGGGTGTGATTTGTCACTGTTTAGACAATAAGCGATGCCTTTTCTGTGCAATAAACAAATAAATAAAAGTATTTTATGTAAGCAACTCTTTAAACGCGTCTTTTATTCTCTTAACGTAATAAATGGCCAAGGGCAAAGCACTTTCTCAGCTGAAATCCCTATAGAAATAAACTCTTGGTCAGTTTGGCTTTAATTTGAAGAGCTAAATACGGGTTGCTTTTTCACAAGCTATTATAATTTCGCTAAAATTTATAACTAGCAAGTTATTATTATAGCTGAAGCACAAAAGTAGTTTAAAGCTATATTCGTATTTATATATATATAATTTCTGTTGTTTATCTACTTTTTATTTTTTGAAATATTTATATATTGTAAAATAGAAATAATTATTTAAATATTTTCTGTAATATTTTTGTTAATTTAAAAAATATATTTTTTTTATTTAATAATATTGTCACTTTATTTATTTAATTCTGTTTATTTTTCTCATAAGTTTTTTTTTTATTATAATTATTATTATTAATTTCTGTGGTGTTTTAATTTTTTATTTTCATTAAAAAAATTTTTAAATATTAAAATATTTTTTTATCAAAAATAAAGAAAAATGTTAATATTTAAAAAAATGTTTTTAACGAAATTTATCTTGAAGCATAATTTTTACTTTATATGAATGCACTAACAAAATCAAAAAAATTGCTTTAATTACCACACAAAAAAAAACCTTGATTAAAATGCCACTTAAGATAGCTGAAATTTATTAAATATAATACAACAAAAATTTTAAAAAAAAATTCCAAAAGTCAACCTAAAAGTATGCTAAGCTTCCTATTTAATATAATAGTTATGGCTATATATACTTACTATAGTTATAGTATATACTTACTATAGTTATAGTAAGAAAGATTTTTTGCAAAAACAAAATAAACAAATAATAAAATAAATAAATATACTATATAAGATAAATCTTAAAGCTTTAGTGTAACTAAATTTAGACTTTTACTTTCAAGCATTTTGTCACTTAAAAACATGGAACAAAGAAGAATAAAAAAACCAATTAATGTGACACAGTTTTGTGGACCACAAACAGCGAAAGTCCAAAGCCAAAAGCCAAAAGCAGCGACCGCAACAAAAGAGACTTGTTGATTATGCTACCTGTTCAAGTGCCACGCCCACAAAACGCAAATTGAAAATGGCAAATCTAGCGAGATATTTGCATTTGCCAACAGGAATTGAAATTAACGTGCGGCAGTTAGGGAATAAGCCAAAGTATATAAATAAATAATTAAATCAAAAGAAAGGACAGCAGCAGCAGCTGACAAAAAAAAACAACAATATACACCTAAAACAAGCCAAAAAATAATGATGTGCGCTTGGCCCACTTTTTCAAGCAATTGCGATTAGTGTCGACCTGAGACAGAGCCGAGCAACAATAGGGGCAGAGGCCGAGATAAAGCTGGCAACAGCTTCTACAGCTTATGGCCATATAAAATATGCATGCCTCAGGTACTGCCGCATACCCAAAGCATCAGCATCAGCAGCAGCAGCAGATGAAGCGGCGCAGATACTTTGGGGTTGGAGCGCAACGGATGGGTTGCTCTGTCAGCACGTGCTGCCCCGTCTAGTAAACAAAAATGTTAAAAAAGAATCAACAACAACAACGACTACAACAACAACAACAACAACAACAAAATGTAAACAAGTTGGCAACGCACATTGCCCCAGCTCGAGGCGCAACTCTGACGTGGCAGCTGCTCGACGGCTGATGGCTCATTTGGCCAGAAGGCACTCAAGTGTGCCCAACCATTCAACCATCCCATTGAGAGACACGAGCTCTCTCCGTGCCACTCGAACAGCACTCAAATTGTGCCGCCGCCACTCAATTTGAGTTCCGATCGAATCTGTGCCACCAGCCAATCGCATTTAATCTGTATAAGTGCGTGATTCTCTCTGCATGTGTGTGTGTGTGTGTGTGTGTCTGCCACATAATTAATATGACGTCAGTTGCAACAACTAATCAGCGACGACGCTGCCGCACGCAACAAAAATCAACAACAATAACAATAGGTGAGCGCCAGTTGAGAGTGAAAGGCGTGAAACACACAGCGAGAGAGATGCCCTGTTAAAGTGAGCAGTTGGGTAGTTTATGGCAAGGACTAGTGTGAGAAAAAAGGAAGAAGAAATAGAGAAATAAAGAGACAGCAAAGCATTGCAAAAATATACATATTCAAAATACTGACAAAATCTAAAAACAAAAAATTTAAAAGAGACTCAGTTAAAAAGCCTTGAAAGTACATTTTAATAACAGCTTAAAATTTTCACAAAAACAATAGCATGCAAAAAAAAAAAAAAACAGTAAATATTTAATTATTATATTTTTTATTTAGAGAGACTGCAATTCTGAAGTAACTGATAATTGTGCAGTCAAAGCATCAATTAAAAGTCAATATATAAACAAATATACAAAATAAAGAATATTCTTATAACAAAATTTGATAAAACTAAATACTTTCTCTATCAATCAAATATTCATGCAAATATTTAAAGCTAAACATTTTATTACTAAAACTCACAATATTTAATTATTGAAATTTAAAATAATATATTAAACTAAACGGTACATTTTTATATATTTTTTAAATTTATTAAGCAAACAGATTTTGAGCTGAAACCCAATTTCAAGGAAGCCGAAAAATACGCATTCACATATCAAATTTCAAAGCTCGAACTTCGCTAGAAACGTAAATAAAGCAAAAGAATTTTCTTTGGTAGTTTGCACTGCTCTTTAAATTCTTTAATTTCTTTGAGACTGAACAAATATGTTATACGAACAGCAATTCAGCAGAGAGCACATAAAAATACATTTGCAAAAGCTATTTGATATAAATGATATAAATAATATAAAAATAATAATATATGTAAGTTTACTTAAAATAAAAAACAACATAGGTATAAATTACAATAACCTTATAAAGTTTACTTAGGTAAAAGCAAAAAATGTAGAAAAATATATATGAGCTGATCTAAATAATTCATACCAATTTATAAATTCAATAAAATAAAAGACAATTTATTATCAATTTATAAAATTTCTTTACTTAAAAAATAAGTGACAATAAGACATATTTTTATAAATAATATATTTAACTTAAAAATAAAAACATATAAATTAAAAAAAAAAAACATTTTTGTTTAAACTAAAAATAAAAGCAAATTTCTTAAAATAAAAAATATAAAATATATATAAAAATATATTTAAGTTTATCAAAAAATAACATATCAATCATATTTATGTAAATATTAAAAATATATATATATATATATATATATTTAAGTTTTATTTTTTTAATACTGCAATAGATAATAACCAAATTTATGTACATATTTTATAAAAATATATTTAACTTTATTGAGCTAAAATTTTTTATCCTATTTTATCTATTTAATTATTTGTTCAATTTTCGATAGAGTAATCTTTGTATAATTAGTCTTAGGCTATTAGACTAGGCATACACACATCATACAGGCAAAGCTCAAAATATTAAAAAATCTATAAAAATAACTTGATTCTATATACAGTTCTCTAAGCAACTAAAATCACCTTTTGCCAAATGCAGGCTTACAGAGTATGCATAGAGGACAACCGAGAAAAAAATCACCAAATTCTAACATAGTGTTGAGCGCTGCCTGAAGTAATTGTATAAATAAATATATATATAAAGCTACTCACTAAACCACACACACTCTATCTCACTCTCTCTGTCTGTCCCTGTCTGTGTGTCTCTGTCATGCATTGTCTGCACAATCTGGTATCGAGGTGTCAAACTCATATATTTACTTGTCGCCCCTTGATATTGTTGTGGCTGCTGTTGTTGTTGGCTTTGCGGCTGTTGTTTAATTTGACGCGTTTATTTGATTAGGCCCGGCTAAGCAGAGTACGTGACTGGGTTAATTTGCCAGACACACTCACACACACTCACACACACTCACACACACTCACACACACTCAGCCTTTCGTATGTGCTGTTCAGTGAGAAAAGTCAAATAAATCGCCAGCATGTCCTAAGTACATTTGCTTGTACACAAAAATGTGCATACTTCGCATAACAATGAAAGCAGCAGGAAGACTCTAACGATATGGCACACTAGGGGCACTGCCAGTGGCCACTAGCCAGTGCCAGTGGCAGTGGCAGTGGAGGGAGGGGCGTGGCAGTTGTATAAACTATTTACTGACTACTTATTGTTTGCCCATCAACAATGCCGAAAAACCAAATCTGAACTTTTGCCCTAGAGCCCTAGAGCATATTCGCTAAGGGATGAGAAGAGTTTATTGACTTTTGCTGAGATAAATTCCAATGAAAAGCTAGACATTTGGAGTAAAATATATTTATCTAGCTAATAATATTTTGATGGGGTTATCAACTTTTAAAATTGATTTTGATTTATAAAAATGAATACGAATGAATATATTTATATGGAAGGCATAGTTTTAAAGAACTGTAAGCAAAACGCGAAGTCAAATCGATGGAGAAGTTGTCTAATAATAGAACCGGGAAGCTGTTAAAATTTATACATTCATTTATATAAGAATATATATATATATATATATATATATATATATATATATATATATATATATATATATATATATATATATATATATATATATATATATATAGCATGCACCCAAACACCTCTATAACCTGCTCACATTTTGTGTGTTAAACAATGTTAATTATTGATTAGTAAGAATTCATTCATTTATTAGTAATAATGCAATACACAACGTCTAGTCTGCAAAATATAAAAATTTTAAATAGAATGGCAAAAAATTGAGCAAATGACTAAAATTAAAATAATAATAATAATAATAATGTATTTAAAAAAATATTATAGTACATACATTTGATATTTAAATATAGGTAGCTATATTCAAAATAGCTATAAAAAATCTATATATCAATTAAATAAATCAAATATTCTTCAAGTTTAATTTTTTATTTATTATTATTATTTTATTTTTTTTATTTTTTTTGTGTGTAATTTTATTTATTGCAGACTATTGTCTAAGACTCTACAGCGCATTTCGCTCAAAAGCCTTAATTTCTTAGCTGATTTTTATGTCGGTATGTGTATATGTATGTATGTGTATGTATGTAAATGTATGTAATATTTAAAAATCAGTCGGCTTCCCAACGATCTAGAGGACGAAGGCTTTTGAGTCTTCGTCTATTATTATTCACCTTCAGATTAGCTGCGAGATGAAGTATATATTTTTATTTTAAGATTTATTTGTATATTAAAAGTTATATCAAATTCATGTATATATATCTATTAGTGTTCCATTTAAAATTTAGCTAACTGAATATACTATAAAATGACTTCTCTCATTCATATGAATCTGCATAGTCAACAGTTGTTTAAATTGAATGCAAATAAATACAAGCTAAAAATCTTGTACATTAAATTTCCCAAATATTTATTTTAGTAGACACTAAAAATATGTCAAATTTAAGACAAAAAATTCTATACTATTTTAATTTAAAATTTCAATTTGCCTTAAATAAGGGCATATGAATTGTTGCCTCAGAAAACGGGGGCTGCATAAATCTGAAACGGAGCTTTTTGAGCCGTGGACAAACAGGCACAAAATGCCTGGCCGACCTCATAACAAACAAAAAGCATTTTCTGCTTCAGCTGGACAAAATGCCAATTTATGTCTCTCTATGAGGTAGGCAGCCCCTCCTACCACCCCCTCCTACCAGCCCCTCCCTGCACTTCGCCTACGCTTTTGTGTGTTTTGGTGTCTGCAATTTTTGAAATACAAACAAATATATAGTCAAACTCGAATCTGCTGACTTTGGTTGCATACATTATATATATTTATATATGTATATGTATATAAAGTATAAACTGGGTTCTCGGCCCAGAAATGTGCCTCAATAAACAAAAATAAGTAAAAACGTTGCAGTTGGGCGATACCAACTGCAGAATACTCATTCACGACCCAAACGCTGCCAGATATATTTTCCGCTTTGCCACGCCCCCTTTTGCGGTATATATATATTATTTTTGTGCAAGTCAAGAGAGCATGTCAATTTTGTTGCTAAATTTGAAGTTACTAGCTCTAAAACTGTAGAAAACACAGTTCTTTAGGATTTGCCGCGCCCCCGATGGGCGTAGATATGTCCGCTATATTATTTTGAACTTGTGTTGTCAACACGACTATACATTTCAAATTTTAATTCTCTAGCACCTCAACTACCATGGTTTCTGAGATACCGGAAAATGCATTTTCCGATTTACCATGCCCCTAGTGGGCGGGGCGAGAAAATTTTGACACTTTATCAGACGAGACTATACAAGAGTATATGTTCCAAATTTAAAGTTTCTAGCTTCAATGGAGTAGAAATGGCTTGAATTCATAAGAACTGACGGACGGCTAGACAAACAGACAGTCGGACAGACAGCAAGACAAGGAAATTAGACAAAACTAATATACTCATTTCGCTTCCCTGAATGAGTATAAATATATGCTTAAATATTTCATAAAAACTTATGCTATATTTATAGAGGAAGAGAAAGAGATGAGATGGGAAACGGATGGAGTGGGATGAAAGGAGTGTGGGAGTGGAGACAACCTGTGTATGCCTTACATATGAATTATTTTAGCTTCTTTTTACTGCATTCATATTTTTATGACCCTTTGGCCCGGGGCCACGTTGAAGAACTTGCTGTAGAATCAATAAGCGAGTTCTCAGTCGATTTTCGCTGGCCTTTTCCTTATTTTATTACTATATGTGTATATATATGCGTAACGGTTTTATGGTCCTGCCACGCCCCGTTTTTTTTTTTAGGCACATTTTATAACCAAAGTGGCCGCGGGTCAAGTCTAGGTTCTGGTCTAGGCCCTGGTCTAGGCCCTGGTCTAGGCAATACTTTTCGCTTTGCCCGTAATGCATTGTGTCTAATACCCAATTAATTTGGGATTTGCCTTTAATGAGTCCCCCCAGCGAATAGCCAGCTGCCGCCACAATGCCCCTCCCCCTCCTCAGCCCCCTCAATCCCTTTCCTTTTCGGCACATCCAAAATATTGTGCGTGTGGGCAGATCGCACAGCGGACTTAATTAGCGCCCTGGCTAGCGGTAATAGACACAAACATATAGCCATAAAAATGCCCACCAAATGGCCATACATTCTCAGACGCACACATACATTCCCAGCCAAACACACACACACATACAGATAGAGAAAATAATGCGCTGCAGCACGGCGACAATAATTTGTATCCATCTGCTGCACATTTGGTATCATTATTGTTATTGTTATTATTATCATTATTGCCAAATGAGCTCTTTAAAGAAATTTAAAATTTTCTATACATAAATACCCATTAACACCTTGACAATTGGGTATATTTATGATGTCATGAAAAACCCCTCAAAAATAAATACAAATTTTTAGGGGAGAAATTTAAATACTTTCTAGATATAAAAATATCTCATTTTGGAAATTCTTCATTATTTTTTTGAAGTATTTTATTCTTTTAATCATTTTTATTTTAGGCTTTTATACTTTTTTTATACTTTAAACATATACGAATACCTAGATTCGTTTACTTATACTATTAGTTGTTTCATTCGAATATTTCTCATTTCGATATCTATATTATCTAGAAAAGTACTTATCTTCTATTTTCTACTTACCAAGTTTTCATTTCAGCTTCCTTCATTACTTCACTTTTAAAAAATCAGAAAGCTCACATCAACAAAGACAATTTTCATATTCTAGTTGAAATGCTGAAATAAATAGACTAGAAGTAAATATATATTTTTTAAATGATATGTTTAAAAAATTTAAATTACTTTTAATTTAAGTATTTAAATAAAAATATTTTTCTATTAAATTGTTTTCAAAATTAGATTAAATAATTCAAGTAATTAATAATACAAATCCATAATTAATTAAACTCACTAATTCATTCTTACATAAAACTAAAATACAGGGTGTCTACAAATCAAGAAAGTTTTTATTAAACTAATTTCCAAAAAATTCTACAAACAAAATCAGCTCTTTAGCAAAAATAAATTTATATTTCCCATAATATATATAAATGAATATCAATCAATTATTTAACCTATTTCTATTTCTATCATTCAATTTAAATAAACAATTAAATTTAAATTCAAAAACATTTTTGGGAAAATAGCAGAAAATGCGCATAAAACCGCAATTGTAACTGTAATTTGATTGCGTGGAAAAGTTCAAAGTGAGAAAAAGCTTAAATGCAATTACATTTACTTAGCGAATCTAGGCGAAACCATCAAAATAAACCCTTTTCGCTTTATTATTTCGCTCAGCTCAAGCTCGTTTTATTTATATGATTTCTCATCAAATAGAATCCACACAAACAGAAAACACAAACACACACACACATACATATATACATACATGTATAAGCACAAACAAACACATACAAGCACGTGCAAATAATATCCATCAGCTCTATGGCCGCAGATTTGTATGGGGGACCGCACCCAAAAAAAAAGCAAAGAATAAAAGGGAAAACCAACAACAGGCATTAGAGGAAGAAGAAGAAGAAGAAGAAGCAAAAGACGACGACAGCGACGCAGGGCCACTGTGAAAATGCGGTGCCATTTATTGAATCAGCTACAGGCAAATAGACGCGAGGGCAATCGGCACCCAAATTGCGCTGTGAGTATCTCTTACAACTAACTAACGGTCATGTAAATGTATGTATATGTATGGGCGCATGTGTGTGTGTGTGTGGAAGGCAGCGCATGCCGTGAACTGTTGCGTGAAGCAAGCGCCGTTAATGAACTTAAGCTCAGGCGCGCAGGCATAGACAAGTTGAATACACATACATACACACACACACGCATATTCACTCGCACGCATAGAGCGCAAAAGGAGTGCGACACACACACGCACACCCACACTAATACAGTGAGACGAGGCAGTGACCTACCAACCTACTCAAGCAATTTCGCATGCTATGCACGAAAACTGAAACCAAGGCAAATAAACGCCGCGCCGCTTCAAACCAAAACACGCGCTAGCACAAACACACAAACACACACACATACACAACCACGCTCATTTGCAAACACTCGAAAAACGGCAACAGTTTGCGCGAGCTACCAACAAGAACATGCTGCGACTCGCAACCAATTGGTTTGAGCGCAACTCAGAGCGAACCGCAACATGTTCGATGCATGCCAAAGCAGAACAATGACGTATGCCAGAGAGAGAGAGAGAGAGAGAGAGAGAGAGGAAGAGAGAGTGAGCAGCCGCCATAGCCACCCACAACCAACAGCCAGGCAACACACTCACTCACTCGCTCACTCACTCACTCAATGCGTCTCACTCACGCTCACTCACGTCTCACTCACGACGCTGTTTGAGCGCCAACGTCAACCGTATATTGGCGGCATCTTTTGTAGCAAAAACATTTTCGCACAAGTATCGCAGACGACGCTGTTCTGTTCACACGCCACGGCAAAACGTTGCTGCTGCGCCGCTGCGTTCCGGCCAATTACAGTTACAATACGCAAACGAGCGTGCGTGTGATAATACAAAAAGTATATCTACAGATATATGTATATATTTTAATCAAAATAAAGAAATGCAAAACAAATTTCATATTTCGGCACGCGTTGAAATCGAATAAAAATAACAACAACAAATTTGAGTAAAACAAATAAATAGGCACAGCCGCCGTCTGTGTGCGTGCGTATGTGTGTTTGTGTGTGTGTGTGTGCGTCGCGCCCTTTGCCTGTGTACTAGTGCGAGAAAAAAGCGCTGATTAAAAGCTTAAATTGGCTTAAACAAAGCGTACAATCAACAAGAAATAAACAACAAGCTGAACCATCAACAAGCAACAACAACAACAACAACAACAAATAAAAACCGGCGCAAAGACGCTTCAACAACCAAAAAACAACAACAACAACAACAAATAAATAAAAATACAATTATTTTGCTGATATTGCAAGCAGCTCAGCAGAAAGGTGCGACAAAATTTACAATTGTTTTTTAATCACATTGTTTAACAATTGCTTCACATTTTTTAATTATTATTATTAAGTAGCAAACACTGCACAAATATTTAATCAAATTATTGCAAAATCTTGGCGTGAAAAACAAGGGGAAAAAAACAGCGGGGAAAAAGAAAAACACAAATATTTTCTTTTACATTTTCTTTAAATGCTTCGCTCATTGGCGGCGGCGGAAATAATCGTCCGATATCTCTCTATATATTTACATATATACAAATGCTTAATGCTTAAGTCCAGACGTCTCTGCACACGATTTTTTGTTAAACACTAAACAACATGAATTAAATAAATATTTAGAGCAATTTTTTTTTATAGCTTGGTGAAATTCTAGAACTTTGTAAATATCATTTTACAAGGAATTTCGTAGAGGACTTGGAAGGGTTTTAAAATAGTATATATTTAAAAATATATCAATATTCATGCATATATATTTATAGTCAATTTGAAGTATAAATTTCAGAGCAAATTTATATTAAAAGGGTCTTTAGAAACTTGTGGCGTATACTTTATAAATTTCTCTTTCCATTATAAGATTTTTTTTCTCTTAGAATAGATGCTTTATAAACATAGTTTTAATTCTTAAATATTTTTTCAATTAATAATTAAAAATTATATATATAAATAAAAAAAAATTTGGAATGAAATAAATAATAATAATAAATTAAATATAAAAAATAATAAAATAAAAATTTCAGTCAATTCTTCAAAAAGAAACTTTACAAAAAAAAAAACCAAAAAAAAAATACTGCAGATATTTCTAGATAGATAAAACATTTGAGTATGATATTTTATTTAATATGATAATTATACTGAATTAAATATATTTATATAAATATATTATTATTTGTATTATGTTATATTAATATTATAAATATATTTTATTTCATTATAATTATTATATTAAATAAAATATCATACTCAAATGTTTTATATATCTAATAACATCTGAAGTTTATTTTTTTTTTTTTTAGTTTCTTTTTGGGACTACTTATTTTCTATGCAGAAATGCATAAATATATTTAAATCTTTATAGTTACTATACAAACTAAATATCATAGTCAAATGCTTAATCTGTCTAGAAACATCTGCAGTATTTTTTTTTTCGAATTTCCCCCTGAACAATTAACAGAATTTCATTTTATTGGAAATACTTTTTACCCAGAAATGAATTTGTATATATATTTAGTGTATACAAACAACGTCTAACTAAATCAACCTCAAATACGAATTGTTTATGCTGTAAAAAAGGTATTTTAAACATATATAAAAAATTCTATAAATTACTTCAACAAGATGCTAACTCTTTAACATAATAGATTATATTTATTATAAATGAAATTTATTTTTTAATAAATCACACAACAGTAAAAAATATGAATAAAAAAATACAAGTAAAATATTTTAGCACAAAGATGAATAGAAAATAGTTTGATTGGAAAAAATGTATATATCAAAATATAAAAAAAATAATAATAATAAAAAAAAAATATATATATACATATAAATAAATAATTAATAAATATTAAAATTGTTGTTGAGATATATATATCTCAACAACATTGTCAATAACTTATTCGCAACGTTACAAAAATTGATTGATAAATATAAAATATAAAATATAAAAATCTACCCCAATCAATGCATAAATTCAATACAAATATTTGTTTTGTAGTGTCGGCCAAATAGAGAGAAGCATTTCAAATATACCTATCAATGTGCTGTGTATAACAGCTGTATTTATATATATATATATATTTTATTTAAATCCATTCTCGCTTGTTAACTGCAGCCGATGAGAATGAAGAAGAAGCAGCAGAAACATGTGTTTAAGATATAGCTACAAAAAGACTTTTATAAAAATATAAATATATGCATATGAATATATATGTGTGTATATATAATGGAAATGAAATCATTTAAGATTCTTAAGAATTGGCATGTTGGTGCCAAAGCACACACATACATACATAGTCACACACACACACCTATACACGTATACATAGCTAAATAAATAGCTAAGGGAACAGTCAGCTAGAGAGACAAATCTTTTTTGTTAAGTATTATCACAAAATTGTTTAGCGCCAGCTGATTAAGTGTCAAAATGTGTGCAAAGTGTGCAAACAGAAAGAGATGGATAACTACATGAAGAGTGAGTTATAGTTGGAGTGACAGAGAGAGAGAGAGAGAGAGAGAGAGAGAGAGAGAGAGAGAGAGAGAGTGAGGAAAGTGAAGCTGTCTGCTTGCAGCTTTTGCCAATTTCAGCTTCATTTCCATCTCAGCTACGTGCCGGGATCTTAAACCGGAATTATGCCCCAAACAGCCAACAGCCCCCATCTTCCCTTTGCGCCCCCCTTTCAACCCCTTCTCCATGTTGCTTCCCTTGTTGCATATCGTTCAGCGACTTTTGGCTGCTGACAAACCAATTTACTGTGGACACTAAAAACTACGAGTGAAAATATGTGAGCGGAATGCGTTGGCGATTTGCTTAACAACAATTTGAAATTAGAAAAGCAAAAGGAAAAGAAGCTGAAATTCCCAGCGGCAGCGATGAGAAAACAAAACAAAAAACTTGTGTTTACAATTCTCAAACAGTTTAGACAAACCAAAAAAAAAAAGAAAGCAAAAAGAAACAACAGCAGAGATTTTTAGCATAATTAGAATTTCAGCCAATAATTACATTGTTTTACAACTTAAATGACCTCGACCATGAATTTGCTGTTGCTCTTGCCATAAATTTATTTACATCAATTTGTTTATATATCTTTATAACATTCCCAAAATTTACATTCTTTAATAGCTTGAAGGGATTTGGTTTGAGGTAAATAGTTTCGACTAAATTGGATAATTTAAATTATGTTCGATGTCTATGTATATATAAAGATATACAAGCTGCATTTTTCAGATTCAAATCATTTCAGAAGTAATTGCTTTGAACAATAGAGCAGAAACTGTAGTTTGTTCTCCAAACTAAAACTTTATTGTTGAAATGTTAACGGCAGCAAAACTTTGTGTTCAAAATGTTTGAAACTAAATTTGGTTTGGTTTTAACATAATTACTATTGAAACAGATGATGCTATAAGGCATAATTAATTACAGCTTTGATTGAAGGGAGTGAGTAGATAAAAGATGCAGTAGACTCCCCAATCAATGTGCACGTCTAAAAATAATTTGGACTAATAAAAGTTAAACTTATTTTAAAAGATTAAAAAACAAATACATTTTTAAAAATTTAATAATATTGAATATGTCTTAAAAAAATTAATTTGTATAAAATATAATATATATTTATAATTATATACATGTTTAAAACAAATTAAAACAATTGTTTTGCATAGTTTTTAATTTTTAAAATTATAATAATAAAATAAAATATATAAATATATTTTTTTTTTTTTAATTATAATATATAAATATATAAAAGCATTAAATTTTTTTTCTAAATTTATTAACAACAATTTTTGTTTCTAAAGTTTTAAATTTAGTATTTATAGATTCATTTAAAAATAATAATAAATATGAGAATACGATAAATTTTTACTATTGATTGATTTTGATTTTGTTAAAAAAAATAAGTTTTCTATTTAGCTGCAGCTAAAATTTCTATTTGATTTCTAATTATATTATATTGCATATATAAATACCAGAAAACAAAAGTAAAGCAATTTCCTTTTTGCAAAAGAGAGCATAACTAAGTTAGAACTAATTGAAAATTTATACGCAGCAATTCAGCTTGGATTCAATTAGTTCTCCAACAGCTCCCGCCAGATTCCTCTCTTTCACATACAAATATCGGTGAGTCTTGCTAGTACTTAACTGCTTTAAAGAGCCGCAGCAACAAAAGCAACAAGCAAACAAACAAAAGGCAAATTTAAAGCAACCCCTGGCCAGATAAAGAGGCCTGCACTAAAGATAAGCCAGAAATTTGGTACGTGCCTGAAATGCTATAGCCCCTATAAGAGAGACAAAGAGAGGGAGAGGCAGAGAGGTAGAGTAAAGGGCAGTGTCAGGGGAAAACTAAAACAGTTTTTAGCAGCAGTGAAAGAGAAGGGGAGTTGTAGGCGCTAGGGGGCTGAGTTCATTGGGCCTTCTCAGTTGTCGCCTTGAAGCACGTGTGCAAAACATTTGCATTTGTAAATCAATTACAACATTTACCAGAATAAAAGAGAAAACTTTTTTGGGGCATACGAATTGCAGGCTGCACAGAGGGCGCCAGCTGTGTTTTAATGGCCACTCTCGGTTCGGTTCGGCTCGGATGGATTGAGCCATGTCGTAGCTGTCAATTCCATCTGTGGGCCAGCTGAGTGTGCAAATAGTAGCTAATGCTACACAAAATTTCAATTCCTATGCCCAAATATCTATTGCCATGCCCAGAAGCAAAATTGCTCACAGCAGTGAGCCCACCCCCCTTCCCCTCCGCCCCCTGTTACAGTAATCTCTCTGCTTATTGTACACGCCCTCCGCCCTCCCCTAACACCCGCCGTTTGCGTTTTCGCAAATGACATTTGACATTACTAAATGAAATGCAATCAGAATTGTTTATGGGATTTGTTGGCCCTGGTAACGCGCATCACAGTCAGCTTCCAGCATTTGCCTCACTCTCTTCCTCTCTCTCCCACTCTCTCTCTCTCTCTCTCTCTCTCTCTCTCTCTCTCTCTCTCTTTTTGTTTTAATCAAGCCGTCGAAACATTTTCATTTATCTTTCAAGGAGCTTGAGCTCGCCTTGACTATAGGTAGTTAGGCCATATGTTGTCAAGTTGTTGACGCTTAAGTCTCAGCTAATCTTATCGAAAATCCTTTCGTTCCATAGCATTCGCTTTTTCTGCTTCTGGTGAGTCGCTCTTTGAATTCAATTTCAGCTGACAACAAAAAAATTCTTTCAACTTTGCCTGGAAACCGATTACGAGCTTACCAAAGACTTTGTTCAACGTTTTTTCCAGCACTTTTTTACAAATGGCTTTTAAATTTTTATTTTTTAAGGCATTTTATTTTTTCAGCATTCAGTTGAAGCCCATATAAATTATTTAACATTTTTCATATATTCATTAGCGAGCGAAAAGTGTGGTTTGCTCATGGGAAAAAGCAGCGAACTTTTAGTGGCAATGGTTCAGAGTCGGTTGCAAATTCAATTTTCTGGCTAATCTGCAATTTTTGCATCAAATTATTTCATTTAATTTATTATTTAACTTAAACTACATATTTTTTCTGTCACTTTTTTATCAATTTTTTTCTTTTTTTTTTTTTTTAGGCTAGGTAGCGGACGTAGTTTAGGTTTAATATTGGATTGATTGAAATTGAACTCATTGAAAATTATAATATTGATTTTTGCAGTAGTTTACGGAGCTGGTAGCAGGCGTGGCAAACCATATTAATAAAAATAGAAAAAAAAATATATATATAGAAAAACAAAATAAAAATGTACAAAAATAAATTAAATTAAAATTAAAATTTTAAAAAATTAAAAAATAAATAAAAATGAATAATAAAAATATATATATATATATAATAATAAAAAAAATATATATATAAAAAAAACAATACAAAATTTAAAATATATATATATTTGTATATATTCTATTCTATGTATATCCTATTTTTTTTTTAAACATATTACATTAGAGCTCAGCTTTATGTCTTCATAATGATTGAGCAAAAATAATAATATATAAATTTGTTTTTTTTTTGTTTTTGTTTTTTTTTTTTTAATTTACTTAAAAACAGCCTGTAAATTTGACGACTTCAATTGGCTAAAAATTTCTTCAAAAGTCATCCCATTTAATTTTTTTTTTCAAAGTTTTCCCAGCCACAACACCAATTTATATGCAAATGAAGAAAATTAAAAATTATTTAATTTATTTAATAATTTAAAAAAAAAGTATTAAAAACTCGTTTCACATTTAAATAAACTCCAACTTCATATTCGTTGTAAATTCCAATTTTAAAACTTTCAACAAAAAATTAAAAATGCATAAAATTATAAATAGAAGCGAAATAAATTATAAACTTTACGTAACATGAAGCTATCAAAGCTGACCAAAAATCACTTTTGAAGCAGCAGATTAAATGCGGAATATATTAATTTATAATTGACTTTCAACAATTTTCTGAAATTAATTAAAAAGTAAATGAAAAAGGGCGAAATTCACAGAAATTTGACATTTAAAGAGCGTCAGTTGACTTGATGCCCTGCCAGCTTTAATTAAAACCGATTTATTTTAACAATTCCAAATGTTGTTTAAAAGAAAATTTGCTGTGCATAGAATTCCTGGTTGGGAAATTGCGAAAAACTTGTCCTTGCACGACACTGAATGCACAGAAAATGCATTTTATTTATATTATTCCAAGAGATTTTCTTTTTAACTTCTTATACTCATTCACGAAAGTGAAATGGGTATATTGGTTTGTGCAATGTCCGTATTGCTGTTCGTGGAAGCTAGAAACATGAAATTTTGAATACTCGTGTATATTCTCTTCTTTAAAAAGATATGGCGGATACATCTACGCCCTTTGAGGGCGTGGCAAATCGGGTAAGACAGTATCTTGGACAGTTGTAGTCCTAGAAACTGAAAATTAAACAACTCAATTCAATGAGTATTCTGCAGTCGGTAATGCTCCACCACAACATTCTTACTTGTTTTATTTTTGTGTTTTGTGGTGCAAAGAATAATTTAAGCTCTGCACAGCTGAACAAAAGAAGGGCGTAAATGCTCTCCTTTTTTTACCTTGAATGTAAAATCTGATTTTATATAAAACCAGGCGGGTTTCTCACTATTTTTCTCTTTCTCTTTCTTCCACTCCATCTTTATGTTACCAAATTAATTTTAAATAGTATTTTATGTTAACAGCAAAATGATTCTGATTGCATATTTAAATATTTATAACAATGTGTAAGAGCTGGCAAATCAAATCGAGCGTACCATATGTTAAAATACTGTAAAAAATGAAAAGAATATTAAGCATATTAAAGGCAAGAGAAACATCAAATAATATGCGCATAAATTTCATATTATTAAGCCACACGAATATTAAATAGCAAAAAAACCAAAAATCAAATGCAGACCCTTTAAAAAAAAAAAAACACACACACACACACACTCTCCTACACAAACACACACTCGCACACAAATTGAGTGTGAAATTTTACGCGCCATTTAACAGAAGGCGGCCTCAAGTTAAATGTTTTTCTTCGTTATTTTTTTGCCTTTTGTTTGATGCCGTTTTTTAAGTGAAATATGCCCTTAAGCTAAAGAGAATAGGAAAATTGGTCTAGCTAGGGGAGTGCGTGACCAAAAGATGCTCATTAAAATGCTCTTATATAAGGCTTAATGATAAGAATATTCATGGCAAACAAAAGTCGGTAGGTTAGGCTTTTTAGTCATTAGCAAAATTGATAGAAATAAAATAGAAATTATATTTTGTAGAGTTGCTTTCATTTGTAGAGTTGCTTATCAAAAGAATTTAAGATATATAAATATAGTAAATATAAATACTTGGGTTTCTGAGAAAAAGAGCAGGCTTGTGAAAAGTTCTACTTTTCTTCAATTTATGTATCATTTGAATGGACTTTTTATATGCATTTGATCATTCTAACTCAAGCTGTACAATATAAAGATTTTGATTTACTTAAGGTCTGCTGAATCTAGAATATTATATGAGTACTATTCTAGATAATTTTAATGTGGAATGTGAAAAGATTGACTCATAAGAATTAAAACCAATTTTAAAAAATAATAATAATAATTTAAATTATTAATTTCAATCAATTTAGGCTTGCAAAAATAAACAAAAATATATTTAAACATTAAAAAATATATATATATATAAATATTACATATTAAATATAACTTAAAATAAGTGAAAAGAATAAATATATATAAATACATTTATTTTATAAAATTATATAAAATCTTTTAAAATATTTATAAAATGTATATAATATATATAAAAAATTTAACAAACAGGCGGGATAATGGACAGATGCACAGCTCGCCGTCCTGATCAGAAATATATATAGTTTATGGGGTCTGCCACGCCTCCTGCTACCTATTAAGATAACCTTATATGATCTACCAAATACAGTTGATTTCTATATACATATAATTATACATCAACAGCATTAAGTATTTTTCTTATATAATTTGTATAAAAAAAACCTAAAAAGCACACACAAAAATATATATATGTATGCATTCATAAAAAAGTAAGATACAAATGAAATCTATTATGAAACACAAAAAATCATCTTAAAAGACTCTACAAAATAGGCATATTAAAAGAGACTTTAGAAATAAGCATATTAAAATACTCTTTAGAATATTTTAATATATTTTAGAATACTCTCAATATGATATCTTATTCAGTATACAAAAGACTTTTTCAATATCAATATCGATTCATAAATACATATAACTCCTTCAAATTGCATCATTTCGAAATTTGAAAAGAATAATGTATGCCAGGAATATTGTGTGTGCATGCAATATGTTTATAGATTAGCATAAGGAGCTACCTTAAGCTCAAGTTGCATACGAAATTAGAGGGTATCAAGAGCATAAGTTGAGCCACAAAGCGCCAAAGCACAAAGCATTTAGCAGCGCTGTCAATTATACCAAAAATATACTTATAAGTAAGTACTCTATAACTAAGCAGGAAGAGGATGGAAAATAAACTGGCACAGCGAGTGAAATAGACTTGTCTCCTTTTGTGGGCAGGTTGAGTGAGGGAGCGAGAGGGAGTGAGTGAGAGGGAGTGAGGTAGATGGGGAGTGTATATATATACACATGTGATGGCATTATAATGATGATTCCTTTCCACTCTTCTGAGGCCTTCCCAGTCGAGTGGGTGTGTGAGTAAGACGCTTAACCAACTGGCGAGTCGGAACGGTGCTAAGCCGCTGGCGCTCATTGTGGCTAAGTGGGCGCAGGGCGGGGCGGTTGCTTCGTCCTTTTCTGTTTTTTTTTTTTTTTTTTAATTGTTGTTGCTGGCAACCGGATGTGTGCGCCATGCAGCCAAGTGTAGAAAATGGCGTCAGAGCAAAAGTATTAAACGTAGCAACATGAAATTTCACAAAATTGTAAAGCAGTGACACAATAACACACACACACACACACACACACATACACTCTCTCCCTCTTCCACTCTCTCCCAGTCATATGTAAATTGTTCAGTGCCACATGTGGCACAATGTGTAAATAAGCGCGTTAGACTTTAAAAATCGTTGCCTACGCTGTTGGCTGCTGGCTCTTGGCTCTGGCTTTGGCAGCTGCCTCCCAGCAGCGCCTGTCACCACCTCTTGCCTTTTCTGCAGCTCTTGCTAGCAGCTTCTTCTTCTTCTTCTTCGTCTTCTTCCTTTGCAGCTCCTGCTGTTGCTTTACTTAGCCGTCGCCCACACAGCGTCTGTTGTGGCTGTTGCGTCGTCTGCTGTTTGAGCTTATTGCCAGCAACTTTTTGCCAGCTTTTCGAAAATGAATAGCACACCACACACACACACACACACACACACACTCACACACATACAAAAGAGATATTCACACACATGCACACTTACCCAAGCGAAACCCCAACAGTACACCTCATATTTGTTTACCTTTTTATGCCTTTGCTTTAGGTATTATCATTTTCTCAGGCATTTGGTTGCCGAAATATTATGAGGTATATATATATACATTTATACTGAGTGTTGAATCCAGTTAGCTAGCTTTAGCAAAATAAATGATGTCAAAAGATATATATATTTTATATATTTATATTTGTAGTATTATCCATCTCATGAGAAATCTCTAGAAGACTAGGCAGCATCTGTTTCAGCAGCTTAGCCATTAGGGAAAATGTTTCTAGCTTGAAAGCAGCTGAGATTGATATATTATAATAATAATTTAAATACAATATTATAGTCTTCCGTCAGTTTAGATCTGTTTCGCTGTTGCCATAACTCTTTCTAGCTAAATAAATTCTGCTGCTTTATTAACAGCTGAGTTAATATAGCTTTTCTCTAAACAATTCTCTGTCTATTTCTCGGTGAATTAAATTGTTGACTTTGCGGTTTTACAGTCATTTATACTGTATTTTAAATCAAATAACCGATGCCAGATTCTGTAGCCTTGACAAGAAGTCAATAGGAAGATAGCAGGAACAGCAGATGCTTCAATCCAGATTGTCCTGGCAGACGAAGCAGAGCTTTACTAATATATTAAATATTGCAGAAAGTAGTAAACTTCTAGGCTCTTGGTAAAGAACTCAGCATCCCAAAATGTTTTTCAAGGCAAGCTTAATTTATTCTATAAAATTTCAATTTAGTGAAACTTTTCTACTGTAATATTTATTATAGGCATATATCATGTAGGAATTTAAAAATAGCATATGTTCTTTTGGGAGCAAAAATAAAACGGAGAAAGCCTCCTTGAACTAATATATAAATAAGCTATAGACAAACATACACGTATGTCTGTAATACTTTCCCAAATTATAACATACTTATAAAGCTATTATACAAATTACTAGCCTAAGCAAAAAATAAATTACTATCCTGAACCATGAATTAATTTATATAATATATAAATAAATTATAGACATACATTCGCGTATGTCTGTAATATTTTCCCAAATAAGAACGTACTAATAACGCAATCATACAAATTACTATTCTCAACAAAGAATTTGTATCGATAACTTCTCTCTATATATTTTAATAAATATAAATATTAATATAAATTATATATATTAATATAAATATTGAAAAATATTTCAGAATATATATTTGTATTATTTATAAATAATAAATATATATATTTCAAGAAACATCTACAAAAGTGTGACACGCACCTTAACTTTATTTAGCTTAACTTTATCTAATCGAGACAAATTGAAATTCATTTTATAGGCTTATATGTTGCTTATAACAATCAACTTGTCTTATGAAAAATTTGATAAAAGTCTAAAAAAAAGTGCCAAACGTATGTCATATATATAAATAGCTCTAAGCATGACTTCCCACATCTAAGCAATATCAACCTAGCTATCAGCAGACAAATTGTAGATATATGTCAAATTCTTATACACATATCAGATATCAACTTGTTATATACACTCTATACACATCTCAAAGCATGGCAGCAAGAGCATTTACTGTTCATGCTGGCTTCACATTGCTGTTAGCCCTCTTAGCTTGTTGCTACACGGCTTTATGAACGTTTGCTTAAGTGCCAAAAGGGTTGTCAACTGTTTAAACTCGGCAAGGCGAGGCAAGGCAAGGCAAGGCAAGGTCTCGCTTGAAAAAACATCTCAATTACATTTTATATCTTTACCAAAGTAATTGTGCTGAATGAATTAATTAGCAGTTGGTGTAATATGCTAATTGCTGAAGGAAGTCAAAGAAATTTCAAGAATTTTTCTTTGACTTTGATAAGTGTTTTTGGACTATTTCAATGAGGGGAAAAAAAATGATTCCTTTTTCAATATTTCATTTATATTTCATATATGAAACCATTTCATTTTCATATTCTTTGAACTTCAATAAAAAAAACTCTTTACACATTTAAATGTAAATGTGTTGAACGGCAGCTGTTAACCAGGCCAGGGTTGCCAGGCTGCGCCAGCAATAATAAAAAAAAAAGGAAAAAAAAAGAAACAATTTCACTATATAAAATCAAATATGTAGCAAGTGCTGGTATCGCATAGGTTTGGTTTTGTCTAGCATTTATTTTGCTGCCTTGCCATTTGCATGTGTGAATAAACCCATACACACACACACACACACACACACACACACGCACACTTACAAACATATACTAGTAGGCGTTAGGTAGGCGGAGCTTTTGTGTGTGTTTATTTGTTATTGTTAGCTTACCTCAAACACATTTTTATGACATTCAATGGCAGCAGCAACACAACTGAACGTCAAATTGAACGCCAGACGGTGTAAACTTTTCTGTTGACAGCAATAACAAAAAAAAACATATATATATATATATATATATATATATATATAGGGAGAGTAAGAAGAAGAAGTAGTAGAAAAAACACGTTCTGCAAATGAGGCCAACTAAATTGTTGCTGCACATGCGGCGTATGCGTAATAAATCCATTGACAATGACGTCACGACGACCACGACGCCACTCAAGCAAATAACACTTTGGTATTTAAGCAATTTGCATGCCAGACCCCAAGCTCCCTCCGCGCAGCTCCCCCCTCTGTCTAAGTTAATTTGTCGCGAGTTATTAAATTTTGTGCCAAGTTGCTTGGGTTAACTTCAAAGCTAGTTTTTGGGCGCACAAAAATTTTAAATACGCTTCCCAGTGCAACTTTCTGTGTGTCCTGCGGCTTTTGTGGCCAAACCCCATTTTAGCTATGAGGGAATTGCCAGCAACTTGGCTGCGGGCAACTCTATACACTATATTATATACCTATATACACACTTAAATATTCATTTATACACACTGACAGAAAAATAATTAAAGTTCTAGAGGGTTCATAATTGATTTCATTTGCCTGCCTGCGTAAGTTTTCTATTGGCCTGAGTTGAGTTACAAGCGGTTTTTGTGGCACGCACAGCTCTAATTTGCACAATTTTGAGTGGAGCAAATGAAAAACTTTCTTATAGCTGAAATGAACATTGGCTGATATTTTTATATTTAAGTTAACTTTCTTTTGAAAAGTAAAACTGGAAAATAATATTGAAATTTCAGTCCAAATTCTCTACTTTCTTTTAGTAAAAATAATTAAAACTTATAATTTTTATAAAATTAAATTTAAATTTATAATTTGTATAATTTTAATTTATTTAAATAATTTAAAAAATATTATTATGATTTGTTGTTTTCAAATAATTATATTATAAAAAAAAAGAAAACAAAAAATATATTCACATTATAAAACATTGTAATATTCTTAGAGATTGTTCTTTTTTTTTAATTTTCTTTTTGATGTTTTTTTTTTTTTATTTTAATAATTAGTATTATGTTGTTTTTTTAATTTCATATATTGATATTTTTGTTTTTATTTTATTTTTATTTTTTTTATATTTTATTATTATTTTCTTTTTAATTTAGTTAACATTTAAATTTTTTCTTGTTCCTTTTTATAAAATTATATAAATAAAATTATATATAAAATTATAAAAATATTGAAATATAAAGTAAAAATAGAAAAGAAATAAAATAAAATAATAATAATAAAATAATAATAATAAATATATTTAATTTGTCATTATTATTAATTTATTTTATTTCTTTTCTATTTTTACTTTATATTTCAATATTTTTATAATTTTTGGTATTGTTTAATTTTAATTAAATTGAATTTTTTTAATTATATTTCTATTTTATTTTCATTACTTATTTTGTTCTCATAATGATTATTTCATTATAAATTGAAGTATTTTGTGCATAGTTTGGCAATCATGCTATTATACATATTTTTCGTCTCAACAAACTCTGTTCTAGCCTTAATATTTTCACAAAAGCATTTCTTACCTTTTACGAGCAGCTCGTAAATTTGTTTACCAAAACTTTTTGCTGAGTGTAACTACCAAACTTTTAACTTCTAATAATGCGCCTTCTCCTACCTACCTACCTACTCATACAAGTGAGCTTCGACTCTCTCTCTCTCTCTCTCATTTTCTCTCTCTCTCTCTTTCTCTTTCTCCTTCACTCTGCTCAACTGCTGTTTCTGACGCTTTGGGCCCATCGTTAAGTTTCGTTTTTCAATATCATTTTTCAGCGCTTTTAACGTTGCATGAAAATTGAAAATTATGCGCGCCTGCCTTTTATTTTTAATTTACGTGCAAAATGTTGAATGCCATTAAGGTGAATATGTATATGTATGTACATGTATGTGTGAGTGTGAGTTTGTGTGTGTGTGTGTGTGTGTGTGTGTGTGTTTTTTTTTTTTTTTTTTTTTTATATTCGTTTATTACCAATAAATTATAAATTAAAACATAATCTGGGTGTTTAGGATATTTAGGATATTAAGAATAGTACACGATGCTTGCGGGACGGCCGTAAAGCATTGCTTCGCAAGCACTTTGTACTATCCTAGCCTGTGACAACTCGTCTTCGTGCTCGCTCAATTCTGCGGAGCTCCATCATGACTGTGGCCGCGAAGGTGCTTATTAGATTCCAAGCCACCTCCGATTCCAGCATGGCATTGACTAAATTGTCTGCTCTAATGGAGCGGCCCAGTGCCTCTTCCAGACCACGCCTCTCCTCTAGGAAGCGTCCGCACTCGAAAAGGACGTGTTTGGCGTCTTCCACCAAGCCTCGTCCACACCAGGGGCATTCATCTGTATCTTCGTGGCCAAAGCGCTTCAAGTAGCTCCGGAAGCATCCGTGTCCAGAGAGAATCTGCGTGAGATAAAAATTTATTTGCCCGTGTTTGCGGTTTACCCATTGCTCAAGCTCCGGGATGAGCGTGTGCGTCCACCGTCCTTTTGAAGAGCTATTCCATCTTCTTTGCCATCGTGCAATGCTATTCGCCCTGATAGCGTTGCGTCGAGCAGGCTCGTGTGTGTTCCGCTCCACGGCTTCGGCGACCAGGTCTTCCAGAGGCACCATGCCGGCTATGACGAGCGCTGCGTCATCGGAGACAGTCCTGAAGGCGCAGCAGACTCTGATTGCGCTCAGTCTGTAGGTGGCGCAAATGCCCCGGCTGTAGCTCGGAGTTGCCATCGCTCTTGACCATATTGGTGCAGCATAGAGAATGACGGACCTAATGACGCTCGTTAGAAGGAGACGTCGTTGTTGTTTTGGTCCCCGCGTATTAAGCATGATTCTTGAGAGAGCTCTACAAGAATCAGCTGCTTTTTTATGCACATATTCTAAGTGCTCGCGGAAAGTTAATCTTGTGTCTAACATGACGCCAAGATACTTTATCGCCCTCTTTGATGCGATGGAGACGCTGCCGATTTTGATATTGGCTGTTTCCACACTTTTGCGACTGCTGACTAGGACGACTTCCGTTTTGTGCGCCGCTAGCTCGAGTCCTGCTCTTGACAACCAGCTACTAATGCGATTGATACTTGCGCTGCACATATCCTCTGTATCTTTGAGCTCCTTGCCTATGGAGACGACTGCTACATCATCAGCAAAGCCAATGGTGTGCGCACCTGCTGGAAGTTCCAGCCGCAGTACGCCGTCGTACATAACATTCCATAGGAGAGGCCCCAGCACTGAACCTTGGGGAACTCCAGCTGACACTGTATGAGTTTGGGGACCCTCACTCGTGTTGTATACAAGTGTTCTTCCTCTGAAGTAGCTCTTAACAGTCTCTGTTAGATATTTAGGGATATTATATTGTGACAGCGCATCAAATATCATATCCCAACTAGCAGTGTTGAAGGCATTCTTGACATCTAGGGTCGCAATGATGCAGTACTGCTTTGTACCATGCTTCCATCTGGTGCCTTGGATGGCGGAAGTTGCCAGGCCAACAACTTTATCCAGCGCATCTATTGTTGACCGGGCCTTCCGGAAGCCAAATTGGTTTGGCGACAGGCCTCCAGCACTGGCGATAGCTGCCTCCAATCTAGAGCAGACCAATTTCTCAAACACCTTTCCCATGGTGTCTAAGAGGCAGATTGGTCTATAAGAGGATGGCTCCTCTGGTGGTTTGCCAGCCTTGGGTAGCAGAACCAGGTTCTGGGTTTTCCAGGTAGCAGGGAACGTCTTCTGAATCAAGCATTCGCTGTATAACTCAGCAAACGCATTTGGGTGCAAGGCGAGGGCTAGCTTTAGCGCACGATTTGGGATCCCGTCCGGCCCTGGAGCTGATTTAGTTCTAAGACCTCTAAGAGCTACTAGGATTTCTTCGTCCGTAACTAAGACAAGGTCAGTGCACGTCATGTCCTGATTAACAGGTACAGGCTCCGGATCGTGAATGGAGCTTAATCTTTCTGGAAAGAGCGTTTCCACAATCGATTTAAGCTCTAAACGATCCGTAGGCTGTACCTGTTTACCTGCGTATAGTCTTTTAACTACCATCTTATATGCCCTGCCCCAAGGGTCATATTCGGCTGAGTCACACAACTCTAAGAAGCATTCTCTTTTACTTGCCCGAATGGCCTTCTTCAGCTGTCTTCTAACCGCCTGATAAGCTAGTCGTTTTTCTATGTACGTAGACCTACCGCGAGCCCGTTGGTAGCTTCTTCTCGCCTGAATGCATTTGTGTCGAATGTCACTTATTTGTGCATTCCACCAATACATAGGCGCTTGCTGTCGCGTAAACTGCTTGCGGCGTAGCATACTGCTATTGCAGGCACTTTGTATTTGGGCTACCATTTGGCATGCTCTGGCCTCAGCATTGCCAACTGTACCCAGTGTCTGAATGGCCTCTGAAAAAGCCGCGGGGTCGAAAGTATCCAGCTGAAATGATTCTCTCCACAAAGATGGCACCCTGGCAGATGGCTCACCAATTGTGAACAGAAGTGCCGAATGATCGCTACCCGTATAGCTATCGCAATGGCTCCACGTTGCTTCCCGAAAAAGGGATGATGTGACAAAAGTTATGTCAATTACAGATCCGTATCCAGCCCGACTGAAGGTGAACTCGTGACCAGTGTTGAGCAGTGCAACATCCAGTGTCGCGAAGATCTCCAGTAGGATACGGCCTCTGGCATTTGTTGTGTGGCTACCCCATTCTAACGCCCATGCGTTGAAATCTCCTGCTATAATGGCCTTCCTACCCCTAGCATCCTCTGCAAGCTCGTCAAGCACTGTTGTGAACTCGTTGAGCTGCATGCTGGGGGCCAGGTAGCAACTGTAGAGCCATATGTTACCGTAACGAGCGCGTACAAACCCATTAAATGCCTTAACATTTGACAATACTGTCGTTGAGTTGCCACATGCCCACAGAGCCGCTTTGCCATTAGCATCTGTGGACCATGTCCTAGGGCAGCTGGTCTTACAGTGATGAGGCTCACTGAGAAAGGCTACGTCTATACATTTTTCCCTTATGGTCTGCTCTAGAAGATCTTGGGCAGCAATACAATGATTTATGTTAAGTTGCAGGAACTTTAACATTTCATTTTTTGTGCTGCTTCACGGTAGGAAGGGCACTTGAAGCTGCCTGCTGAGTGGTCCGTCAGCTTTTCGCCTTTCCGGATGCAAAGGCTGCATTTCGGAGGCTTAATGCATGCCTTTGCACTGTGACCCATCTCACCACACCTGAAACAGGCCCCCTTTAGGTCACAGTCACTACTGCAGTTGGCAGCAATATGCCCGTAATCGAGGCATTTGAAACAGCGTTTAGGCTGGTTCACGGCTCGGATACGGCATACTACCCATCCTATCCTAATTTTGGACAGCTCGAGCAGAGTTTTGGCTTTTCCAACTGGAAGAGCAACCGTAGCTCTTTGCTGTCCACCAAAAGCTGGCCGAAGCGATTTGATGGAGTCAATAGAGAGTGAGCTATCCTTCAGCTCCACCTTCATTGCCTCCAAAATCTCCTCTTTGCTCGCTAGCTCATCTAAGTCACGAATCTCAATATGCGCCGATTCGGTAAGTGTTTTGACTACCGCTCGATCGCCCAAGGCCTTGCCTACAGCTTCGTGAAGTGCCTCTGCGCTATGCTCCGGCTTTCTACTCAACTGCAACAAAAGGTCCCCCTTAGCTGTCTTCCTGATTCCCTGCACGTCACCGCTCAGGTGCTTCAAATTTGGGTCGCTCTTGACAACGCGCAGCATGTCCGCGTAGCTGCAGCCATCTACGCCTGAAATTGCAATTGCGTCCGACCTGGGTCGTTTTTGCAAAGGTTTGCGGCCTTTGACGACCGTCCAGCTGTCCAGGTTAGTCTGTCGACCTACCTGGTTTGGATTTTTTGACCGTGAAGCCAATGGCTCTTTTGCGATCGCTGCGTTTTTATTGGGCCTCGGCTTTTTTGAGGGAGTTTTCCTCTGATCAGAGGCAACTTCCCTTGACCGCTTGGGTGTATTGCTACCTGTTAAGGCAACAGTACTCCCAATTTGAGCTTTTTCAGCCAATGACTTTTTTAGCGGTGTGGTCTGCACCTCACAATTTTTTACCGATCGGTTGCAGAACTTCTCGGCTGCCTTGTGAAGGCTGACCAGTCTAGCCAACTCCTCTCGCATCAGCGCATTTATATGCCGCTGACCCCCAAATAAGGCAGACAAACCCTCTAGGGTAACTCCTATCTGCGCTAACGCTTCTTTTAACGATTTTGGTGCCTGGCACTCCACCACAGGAGACTGGTTGGATGCCGACGGCTGCGGCAACGCCCTCTGTTGTTGCTGCGGTGATCGCTGCAACGAAGAGCGGCGCGCGAAGGCTTGCAGTTCTTCCACCATCATGGCCTCCATACTAGCTCCTACTACCAAGGCGTGGAGCCTGTACTGGTCAATGACTTATTTGGTTTTTGAGTTAAGAGCCCACAGAAAATTAAACTCTAACTAAATAAAATTAAAGCCCAAAAGTAGGCACTACTTTTATGAACTGCAACTTCACTGCAGAAGTTAGGTTGCTGTCTTCACTAGGACTTAGCAATTCACCAAATTTGGTGATCAGCTGATTGTCCGTTGCGATTTCCAGCACTACTAACAGCTGTTAGAGTGAATGCACCTGATTGTTACAAGTGTGCTAAACAAAAGATTTTCGCGCTTCAAAAAGAAAAGAGAGAGGAAAACCCTGACGCCAAGTAGTGACGCTATTGCCCCCCCTCCCTTGCACCACTAGATTCGACCTCTGGGGTGCTCCGCGAACTTCCGCAAGGTAAGTCTTTGAATAATTCACGTTTGCCGGGTACGTTGAGCCCACAGCATGCACGTTTACTAATGTTCTTTCCGCTTTCACAGTGAAAACACAGAGAAAAGCTTATGTCAACGATGGATCGCGATAACATCGACCGCACTCCGCGAAAACTCAACTCAACTGTGTGTGTGTGTGTGTGTGTGTGTGTGTGTGTGTGTGTGTGTGTGTGTTTTTGGCATGTTTTGTAAAAATTGGCGCACATTTGTGATACGTTTCAGTTGATAAGCGCTCGGTCGCTCATACAACAATTTATGTTGTATTTAATCAGATTGAAGACGGCTTTTGAATGCTCGCCCACCTGCTCTAGGCGGCTCGCACCTGAGCGATAGGAATCTACAAATTTCTGTGAACTACAATTTACATGCTGGCAATTTGTATAATTGATTAAATATGCGTGCCAAAGGCGCTTGGCACGAAAATCGCGTACAATTTGCCAACTAAACCAGAGGGAAAAACCAACTATCAAAAATTATATATATACATATATATATATATATATATATATATATGTGTGTGTATGCGTGTGTGTGTATATGTCTAATTAATATGCTAACCCAGACCTAAATGCTGCTATTTATCCAAAATATACGAATATTTTCTTGACTAGGCCATATTATTATTAAATTAGTGCGCTTAATTATGATGTTCTTGGCTCGGACAGCTGTTGAGGTATGCCGAGAGCTACTATAGACCTGTATCTGCGATAAGGCACGTCTGGAATTGGGTCGCAGCAAAGTTAAGCCCTGCCACGCCCCCGCCGACAGCCGGCGACAGCCCAGAAGCTTGGCCATTTTATTGGCCTGTGGCATGAAATGGCGCTGACTGCTCCACTTTTTTGTTACTTTTATTTTGTTGTTGCTGCTGCTGCTGCTGCTGTTGACTTTACGAGCCCAAGCAAAAATATGAAGTGCACGACAAATTATTTGCCGCCGTTGTAGGTCGCGAAAGGGGTGAGCGAGGGGAATGGGAGAGGAAGAGGGAGAGAGAGAGAGAGATGAGGAAAGCGAGGGCGGGGCAGGTTAAGTTATAGCCAAAGTTGACATGTACATCGGAGGCAAACACTCAATAGCAGTTGACACATGGCATTTGATTGCGTTTCTCCATTAGGGCGTCGAAACCCCTTTGGGTTACACACACACAAAAATATATATATTCATATATATATATTATACTTAAACATTATACACACGGATATGTTGTCGGCCATAAAAATGACTCGTATTCGCTGCAAATGGCACAAGGTCAACAGAACTTCCCAGGACAATCAAGATTATTTTGCTTTGCTTGCTGTGTGAGTTCACACGAATTCTGTGATTCGATTTGACTACTTCAATAGAATCTATTTGATTTGTTTGCTTATGAATAGGGTATATATGTTAGGTTATAATAATTATTTGATATGAATAATATATTTTATATATATACATCCGCGATCATAAAAATAGTAGTAAGAAGTTGGGGTAAATTAATTGATTTATTTATTTGGCATTAGAAAATCTAATAGATGACTAGAGTTTGTTCACTTCAAAGTGAAACAAAGGAATAAAAAAACAAGAAATTTAATGAAATAAAAAATATATATTCAATGCATATGTAGAAGATATTACTATGGGGCCTGCTTGATTAAGTCAATTAATAATCAACTCATTAAATCAATTGATTAATAAACCTTTTTACTGTTGTGCAAGACTAGGAAATGTAAAATAAATTATTAATCCATAGGCTATGGGAAAAATAGTTAAAAAATAAAATGGAAATTTATATTGCATTTTTTATGGGCTTAGTTACAAAAAATAAATGCCACAAAAAAAAATTAATAAAAAAATAAAAAAATAAATTAATAAAAAAATAAATAAAATAAAATAATAAATAAATAAAAAAAATAAAAATAAAAACAAATATTTGGAATATTATAGACATAAATACTTTTTACTTTCAAAAATTCAATTGATTGCAATTTAATTTTTACATATTATAAACAGTAATTAATTAAATTTTTTTTGTAATATATCAGATCAGATTTCAACAAATAAAATTAATAAATTACCCACAAATTTTATTAAATTTACAAAACATTTCTCTGATATTTTGTTTTGCCCAAAATTCAATTTATTTCAATATAATTTTTATAAAAATGCATTTTTAGTTTATTTAACTTTTATATTTTTAAATACTTTACTAAATTTCCTTAACATACTAAACTACTAAATTACTCACAAAAATCCAAAGCTTCACTTAAAAAAATATATAGTTCAACCTTGAGCATTTCCTAGGCATTTCGTGCTTAAAGTCAGTTTCCTAAATCTTTATGAGAATTTTAGGCAAAACACTAGACGTTTTATAGCCCTTACAACTAAATAGCTAATTTGTGCACTCATAGCATATATATTATATACATAATACAACAAAAAAATGTGCCTAACAAAAATAGTAAAATATTATTCATGGCAATTTTTATCAAGAGAATAAATCAAAGAATGCTAAATGGAATTTCCCATGAGAATTGCATCAAATTATGACAAATTAATGCGGCAAATTATAAGCAAGGTCAGTTAGAGGTTTAAGTAGTTTGAAAGTAAAGAATTTTGTTTATAATATAAATTTAATTTGAAGTAAAAGAAAGTGCAGAGAAAAAGCGGAAAAGAAATCAGAGAGAGCCAAGCTAGTTAACTATTCTATATATTCAAATAGTTTTAAGCACCAGCTGCAGAAACCTGCAATTATTATAAAATACATTTAAATTAATAAATAATGTTATTTCTACATAGTTTTTGTTTTAAGCCAACTGCACAATGTTTACACAGCATTAGAGCTCACATGGACAAAGTTAGTATATAAAGGATGCAGCTGTTTTCCATTTTCATGATGAAATTGAAAAAGTTGCTGACATGTGTGTGTGTGTGAGGTGTGTATAAGTGTGTGTACTTTTGGCAATTACATTTTTAGCTGCAGCTGTAATTGAAAATGAAACTGAAACTGAAATCTGCAGCTGAAAACGAGACTCAAAGCATATAACAAAAATATTTCTTTTATCATAACACACTCATAACATGCTCAGGCGTGAAAAAAAAATACACTGAATGCCAATAGTATATGCCTACATGGCTTTTGTTGTGCAAACAACTAAAATTAGTATAGTGGGGTATGCCTGACTGGGAAATACCTGGTAAACTGTGAAATGGCTGTCTATAGAGAAGACAGATAGACGGACTTTATATCTTCAATACTTGACTTGATCAAGACTACATATATTTTATTTACATACTTAATGCCACGCCTCCCCCTGCCTGCTATATATACATATTGACATGCCCTTTCCACTCCATATTCGCCCTTTTTCAATAGGCACAAAAAACACGCTCGAAATATTGCAAAAAATAACTTTTGGCTGTCTTCTACAGATATCAAAGGATTGATTGAGTGGGCGGCAACATAGAGTCCGCCTTACAGGTGTTGCAACATGTTGTAGCTGCTGTAGCCAGTTGCTGTTTCTGTTGCTTTGATTCGCTTTAATAAATGTTGCACTACAAATTGCAGTCGACGCCTTGTGCGCCAATATATCACAACGCTGACCTCGCTTCTGGCTTCATGTGGCATGTGGCATGTGGCATGCAGCATGGACACATCGATACCTATCCCCCCAACTGTTGGCCCGGTCAGAGCGGCAACCTGGCACATATTTTAGCATAAAACATTTACATAAAACTTTCACGGCTTATGGCGCACGAATGCAATGTAAAAGTTTCATTGTGCACATTGGCCGTACATCTACTGCAGCCACTCACTGTGACACGCCCCCACAGATGGAGCTAACGAGCGACCCATCGACCGACCGCTAGGTTACTTTCAATTTTTTTTTTTTTTTCGAATTTAATCCATAGCAAACAAAAGCAACAAGCTAAGGGAAATATTGACAGGGTGTGAGCGACTGCGAGTTGAGGCAGTTGAAATAATATTTTTGATTGAAGATATGAGCTTGACAAACAATCAGCAATGCTTTTGTTACCACAATTAAATATTTAATGAGATTTGCATATCTAATCACAATTGATTTGCGTCTCCAATCAGATTTGTGTCTCTAGTCAGCCTCTAGTTGTAGCTCTATTCAGAATTGAATGTCTGAGCGAACTTGCCTGATTGTTTCTCGAATTTTGATTTATATTCAAAGATTGTTTTTCTTTCTAAATTATGAATGAGATCAATTCTAAGAAATCATTTTCTTTACAGATTAAAAATATTAAAAATTAAAATTTAAAAAAAAATAAATAAAATATTAAACATTATATTTATGATTGCCCCGTCTTGATAACCAATTTTTCGCAAGCTTTTCTTGTAAGCTTTTTTTTTAAAATAGTTTTACAAATATTTGCAACAAGGGCTCAGATCCCAAATTTATTTTATTTTAAGAAGAATAAAACAAAGTTCAATAAAAATCAAGAAATAACTATAGCTAGAATAATATAGAAAATAACGGAAAACATGAAGGATGCGCTATCCTAATGACGTTTAGTGTGTATCTTAAATGTATTTCAGCTCCAAAAACTAAATTAATCCGATTTAATTTCGACATCAAAACAAAATTTTAAAGTCTAAGCCTAATGAAAGTAAATTTCCAAATATATTTTTATGTTTTTTAATATAAAATTTTTAGAGAAAATCTAATATATATTTTTAAAATATATAAAATAATAATAATAATCTTATTCGTATATACTTAATTTCAACAATTTAATATATAACATATATAAAAAATATATATCATATATATATACCAAATATCATATAGTAAATTTTTGCGATTCAATTATACAAATATCACATATACAATTTAATTTTTCAGATTTTATTTAGTGTATATATCGAAACATTTGCTATTGATCGGACGTAAAACCAAAAAAGCTCCAATGTAAGATAAATTTATTTAGTAGCAAATATACATAGAAATTGTTTACAGTTGCATGACTCTATCGATTCTATATGCTTGTAGAAGTGAAACTGAACTGCAACTATCGCTGACTTTTCTCTACTTTTCTCAACTCTCTCGATCTTTTCACTCGCATGATTCTAAAAGTAGAGTTCTAATACCAAACTATTGATAAACAGATTTTTTTACAATCTATTAAAATAAATACATAAATATTTTTTTTATTTAAAATGAATATAATGGGGACGTAAGGACTACTACCTTTATATATATCTATATATCAGCTTATTCTTCTATATTTATACACGTTTAGAATATAAATATTCCACAAGGAGCCTCAAGTACAATCAATTTTTGAACAAATAGTTGACTTTTGGGAAACAAAATTTAAACAACCGAATAAATAAATAATTTTGGAAAAAAATAAACAAAAGTGGCTGACTTAAAGAAATATATATATATATAAAATAAAAAAAATTATCAGAGTTAATTCAAATTAAATTAAATACAAAATTATATTTAATATTGAAATTTGAATTTTAATATTTTTGTTTTTAGGTTTTTATGTGAGGTTTTTAAGGTTTTTGTACATATTATAAAATTATAAGAATATTCCAAAATTTTATTAGAGTCCATAGCACAAAGTGAAGTTTATACCAAAAGTTAAAATCGTGAATGTGGGAAACCAGGTTTGTGAAGCAACCATATGAAAATGTTTTGACTATACTATTACAAATATAAATTTGACCAATTTAATTTGCTGATACCTGCATTATTTATATTCAAATCAATATAGCCGCTTTACCAAGTAGCATAGGGTATACAAACTACCATTGGTCTAACAACTTTGCTAGCTCCCTGGAGTAGACTTTGCAATTTGCTGGCACAAACACACACACACTGACATACGCACACCCACATACACTGGGATACACACACACACAGTTACAGCGTCAGCCAGGCCCTAAGTAGAACTTGGCTACTCACCTGCGCTTCACATTTTTTCATTCTTTCTTTACTTTTTTTCCGCTACCTTTCCTTGCGCGTACTCAAAGTATTCCCTAGTATTTTTTTCTTCTTCTTCTGGCAGTTCTCTGCCTCAACTTCATGTTGCTTTTGGCAGGTTGGGCTGGACTTGGTTTCGCTTGCAACATTTCGTTAGGTTCAAACGAGCATTTTGGCCCGCTAGCAAAAAAAGCTGTTCATAAATTGCATGTTGGCTTTACTGCGAGTGTGCGTGTGTGTGTGTCGGTGTGTGTGTGAGTGTAGGTGTGTGCGTGTACTGGCATGTACTCCATTTGGTTTTTTAATAGACCCTCTTCGCATTTAAACTGTTATGCCTGGCGTGGCTCTGGCGTCGGCACAAAAGGCACCTTTACCACTTTTATCGCTTAAGCCAAATCAGTGTCGAGCTGCACAGACATATATACATACAGACAGACATATATATATACATAAGTATGTATATATGCCCCTATCCTGTCCATGAATCGATAGTGTGCAGCAGCTAGAGTGAAATTTACGTTTAGCCTGCAATTTGTAGGCTCTGACCCTGTGGCATCAAAAACTAGCCTTTGCCCTACAACGCCATCAATTTTTGGTCTATTCCGCTGGGCCGCACACGCTCACCTTTTAATTTACGGGCAATTAGCGAAAAGAAACAAAAAAAAAAATGAAGGTAACACAAAAAAAAAAAAGCGCGTAATTAAAAATGTTTGTTTACTCTGCATATTAGTTAATTAGGGGAAAAAAAAAGTAAACTAAATGAAAACTAATTAAAAATCAAGAGCCAAATTCAACATTTCTGTGGGCTTCGTTTATATCTTGATGTGGGTGCTCTCGCTCTCTATATATATTCCCATTCAATTTCTCTTGCTTCTATTATAATTTATATTTGTTTTCCTTTTGGCTCGGCCCCTCTGCGATTATGAGCAAAGTGTTAAGTGATTTATGCCCGGCACGAAACTTTTATTACCTTCGATATGTGGGCGGCAGCCTAATGCGATATATGATATATGCATTGTTGACGCGCCGATTGAGCCGATACTGCTGTGTCCATTACAAAAAATAAACGACAATCAGATAAACCATACTATAATGAAACATTTCAAACCATTTATTACAATGCCAATATACATAGCCAATGTGAATGGCGTGAGAAGTTGCTAAAGGCCAAAAGATTTCATCGCATATTAAGGGAAATATATTCTTGATTAGGCTTTAAGAATGTGAGATTGGATTATGAAGGAAATTTTTGATAGCAAAGAATAGGTGATAATATATTAAATTGATCAATATATATTAGGTAATATTTAACTAAAATCAGATTCTCCTTAAAATAGTAAAGCTTGAAGATATTTTAAAGCTGAATATGAATATATTTCTGATTTTTCTGTTTTTGACTCACATAATTGCTGTTAATCTATTAAAGCTTTAAGTTGCTTTTAAAGAGAATTTATTAATTAAATAATTATAAGTTTCCTTTAAAAAGGAGCTGAATACTTAAAGTTTCTCGGCTTCACTTAAAGCATATTTTAAATTTGAATACTTAGAGCTTTCTGGCTTGTCTCTAAGTGATTAAGACTTTTCTATGAAGTAATAAGTAATTTTATTGTTTATATAATGAAGAAAAGTAAAGGAACAATTTTTGTATTTAATTTTATAAAAAGTTTTATCACTCTTTAATTTATTTAAAATTTGTTAGTAGCTTCTCCAATTCTTGAAAACAAAAATATCTATATAACTATTTTTATTAAATACTTCCCCACATTACATCTCTTTATAATTATAGTTCTTAAAATATGCTACACTCCTCTAAAGCATCTCATCTCTATTTAAATTGCATTTTTGATTGCTTCTGCCTAAAATCTCGTATTTCACAATTTCCACCCGAAGCAAACAAACCCAAACTATTTGGTTTTCCTGGCTAATTAATGCAGCCAAACCAAATATTCTAAATAATTTCCGCAAATAAATTGTAACTAATTTAACGTATTTAACAATTACATAAAAAACCACAACAAGCACATTAAATGAAAAAAAAAGAAGCAAAATCAAAACAATGTAAAGAGTTGCAGGAAAAAAGCATGGAAAGAATTTTTCAGTTAGGTGTAAGCAACTGAAGAATGCTCGCTAAAGGACTTGGAGAGAGTTGAAGTTGTGGAATAATATATGTTTACTGAATTAAAAGTGCAGAATTGGAGGTGCAGCAGTTAACTTTTAAGTCTAACTTTGAAGGAGATCTATCGACAATAATTGAACTGATAAATATTATTGAATCTAGGTCTGTAAAAGATATCGTTTTTTTCTGATCAAGAGACCCTATAGGGTCTATGAGCCAGAGATAATTGTTTTTCACAACGTTTAAACTTCTTTTTTGAAAAAGATCCCTTACAATAAATATTATATATTAGTCAAAACATTTGAGTTTATTAACCTAGTTTCTCGGCAGTCGAAAAATGTATTTAACTTTATAAAAACCAATATACTCTTTTTCACATTACAAAAGAGCTTTGCAAATATATTTGCTAATTCGCTGAATTTTTAATGAGATGCGTTTCATTAAATTTACAACAAAATGCATTTACAATTAATTACAAATGACACAGAAAGCTGATGTTAAGGGTGTAAGAGAGAATAAGGGAGAAGGTAAACGAGAGGGTGTGAGTGTGTGTGTGTGTGTGTATCTATAACGGCATGCATATACATATAGCTGTCTGTGTGTGTGTGTTAGTTGTTTGCAATTAAAATAAATTTGCGCAGGAAATTAAAAAGTTGTCTGCAATACAGACATATGACGTATACGCAACGTGGTCGCCGCTGTATTGCACAATACAATGCAGTGACACACACACACAGACACACACACACACACACACACACACATGCACACCCCACTTTGATGGCATTCGAGTATCTGTTAGACTATTTCCAGCAGCGGCTGTTAGTTATTAGTTGCGGTTGTTGTTATTGTTGCGGCTATGTCAAGAGTCAGCGACAAGGCTCGAGTGCATTGTTAGCTGCACTTGCGCCATCTAACGATATGAAGCAAAGGAGCAGAAGTGGGGGGCGGGGCGGGGCGGGTTGGATTTCTCCACTTGCACATTGCCATTTGTTAGTGCCCACCTGAACAGTATTCGAAACAAAAAAAATAGAGAAAAATTGCAAAAGAAACAAACAACACTCAATATGCATGCGAACGAAAATAGTTCAAAGGAAATTCTCTCTAGTCTAGCACTCGTCGCAGCAGGCCGTGCCAAGCGCCCCATGCGCCTCGGGGTGCATTTGTGCCACATTTTTGGCTTGGTTTCATTAATTTACATATTTAGTAAGTCATTGAAAATGCGGCTTTCATGTTCTTTCCTGGGCAGTTTTTAGCTATTTTTAGCGCAATTGCATTGCGCCACTAATTAAAATTCATTGTCGGCAAAAAGCAAAAAAAAGTCGAAAAATATCATACAGATCTGCACTTGACTTACATTTCCCTTGCACGCTTCAACGCTTCGTCTCCATAAAGACATATGTATATATTTATTTATATTTTCCACAAGTATTTCAAAGTCTTTTAATTGAGCGTATAAAGACTGCATCGTAGACTAACTGCGACTGATGGGCACTAAAATGTGCATGAATAAATATACGTATATTATTTTGAAGGATTCTACAAATTCATTTGATGCATATGCAAATTTTTTGCTTGAATAATTTTTTGAATTCATTTTAAGCCTATTGCTAAGCTAAGATGCCAAAGGTCCACAGGTAAATGGTTTATGCTAATTACTTGCCTGCTCATTTATTATTATCTATTATTTATTTATGAATCATTTTCTAACTAAGAAAAGCAAAATTTGGGAGAGTATCAGATGAGGATTTAGGCGTGCTCAATGAATTTAAATTTTTTATTAGATTGAGTATAAAAAATAAAAAAAAATAAAATTATTTAGACTTTAGGTGAACTCAATAAACTTGGATTTTTTTAATTAAGTATCAACTAATAATTTCAAAAATATAAATTAAATATTTTTGTATTATTAAAGTCTTAAAAAAACAGGCAGCAAGCATACCTGGTCAAACCCATAAAATATAGAAATTATAGAAATTCAGACTTAAAAGCCATGTCGACTTATCCTTGTATCCTTGTATATAAACGCATAAATTTTGATAAACCATAAGATTTAGTCAACATTTTTCACGTTGCTCCACTTAAAGCAAGCCCTGTCTAAGCTGCCTTTAGATATTCGATAAGTTTGCCCATAAATTCCATTAAAAACGTTTCTGCAGCTTTTCTTAAATGAGTTTGCTTAGCATTTGTGTACGAATAAATTCTGAATATTTTGTAAATAGATACTCCTTAAGTATAAGACAGTTATGTGTATTTTCTATTCATTTAAAATTATAGAAAATTTTAAATTGAACTACAATATGTATGCTCACAAAATTGCATTAAACCAGTCTCATTTGATTTGAACAAATTTATAATTACTTTAAAACAATTTGCAAATCTAGTACACCTATAATATATTATACAACTCTTATGCAACTCCTTAAACTTTTATTCTACTCTCTTACAACTCTTATACAAGCTTTGTACAGCTCTATAAAATCCATAACTTCTTATTTCTTAGAAGCGCTTTTAAAGCTCACATATACGTCTCATACAAATATTCCATTACTCTTGTACAACTCTTTTATAAATCTTATAGAGCTCTTGTTCAGCTCTTCTAATATAACAGAGTTTGTATAAGTACAAATCTTATACAGTACTATACGCTCCCTTAGTAATATTATATACAACTCTAATAATATATATATTGTAGCTCTTATAATATTTTATTCAACTCTTATACAATTCTTATAATATCTTATTCAACTCTTATAAAGCTCTCTAATTATTAACTGATCTGTCAAACAGATAGCTCTCGTTGGTTAGACAGACATCCAGTAATAGCTGCAATTCCCACACACTCTTTTCAGCACACTCTCCCTTTACAGGGTATACAGAAAAAATAACTATAGTAGTGCTGCAGTAAGGTTCCCCTTTGTTGCTTCTGGCAGCCATTTGGAGCGAAAGCCCGTTAACAGTGCCGAAGCTTATGCAAATGAATCGACCCGACATAAGTCAGCGGATTATGCTAATGCGGCAACCGCAGCGAGTGTTCACTGTAATTGTGCAATGTTTGGGTTTCTAATCAGAAACTACACCAACTACAACAACAACTGCAACAGCAATAGCAAGGGCAAACTGAATTTGCATTAGACAAAAGTACGTTAATGATATCCTTAAAGATTTTGCAGCTAATTGAATTTGAATTTGAGTTTGAGTTTCAGTTGAAGCTCAATGTGGCTCAACTCAAGCATTGCAAAGCGATTTGAGCAGCTACCTCAATTGGAAAATTGCTGTGAAAATGTGTGGAAAGAGCACAACAGTTTAGCTTTAAGCGTTCACATAATCGAAATGCATTAGACTCGACTTCACTTATATAGCTGAATGCATAATAAATTGCCAACAAAAAGGTAATATTTCTTCTGCTCTTTAAAAAACTTTGTCCTATGCGCCCTAGGTGAAGGTAAAAAAGAAGAATGTCATTAAAAATTGTGAAGTCATAAAAGTTCGTTTTTGTGTGCTTCCATCTTTATGTGCGCTATCAAAAAAAAAAAAAAAAAAGTTGCGCATAAAAAGTGAAAAATTTAGATAGATTTTATTTTGTGAACAAAAGGCTCTTGTTGTGAGTACATCATTGTTTCTGTTATTTATTATGTGTTTCGCTTTTATTGCAGTGTTGCGAAATGCTTCAATTGATAAATAAATAGGCATTGAAACGCTGCCAACTCGTATTGACACCACGAATAATAGCCGTGAGCGCTGCCAACTTGTTGAGAGCCTTGCCGGGCATAAATTTACCTAAAAAAAAAAAAGAAGGCAGGAAGGCAACATTTCTAATTGCCCGCGTTCGCAGTGCCAAAAATAGAAACAAATCGAAAATATATATAGCAACAACAGCTGACAGAATATATATATTGTCTTAATATGTTTCCGCAAAGATTTATGGAACTAGCGAAATATTCAATTCAATGTGATTCATGAGCTGCTGAAAGCGAGAGTCAGGCACAAAATGTTTTATGTTACAATTAGACCATTGTTTATTGTGTATATGCTAACAAAATATCTAAATAGATTTATGGAGCAATACAAAAAGGGATTTAACTTAAAATTCAAGTGCGTGAAATTTCAAACAGTGTTGGGAAACTATTATGAAGGCTGAATGATTATGATGAAAATATCCCTACAAACTACTTTTTCATTGAATTTAAAAAAGTTAAAAAATTTGAAAAAAAAAGAAAATATTATAATAAATAAATATAAATAAATAAATAATTTTTTTTAAAAATAGTACTTCATAGAAAATTGCAAATAATACATAAAATTATGTAGTAGTAGTGTTGAACAACGAAAAACACAGTGATACCAATCTAGGTGTACAAAAACTAGACTCTTTTTTTCTGAGTGTAATTTTGCTACAAACTTCTTATAAATATGAAAAAAAAAATATATATTTATTAATATAAAAATGTTGTATTATATTTTAAATTAGTGTTGAGAAACGATAACAAAATGTAAAAATTATATTATTGATTAAGGGTATTCACGACTTGCTTAGACTTTAATCAGCGCACATTTCCCCGCTTTTTCTTTGCCTGCAAAATCCTATGCGAATCATTTAAGCCAACGAATTGCATTGCTTAAGAGGCCATAGAAAATCCTTTGCAATTAATTGTCTCTTACAATTGTTAAATTAAATTGAAGTCAACGTCAAGCGTAGCGCTCGTAAATTTTAAATGAAGTACTCATAAAATATATTCGTACATACAAACATATATATATAAGTATATACGAAGCCACAAATGCCAAAGAGCTGCTCAGATTAAAACTTGGCCGGAATTGTTAATTGCATGCAATAATTGCATTTTGACTATTCCACTTGCCATTAGGCAAATCTGACTTCAAGGAGCGCTGCTATCGATAGTTATTCCGGTCATGCAAATGCATTAGGTACTCGAACCGGTAGAAAACAGATTAAACTACTAAAGTCTGCGCAAAGCCACATGCAGCAGCTGTTTTGCATTGGAAATTCCGGCTAAAGTTGGATAGAAAAAACGGAAAGGAAAATAATATAAATAAATTGAGAATCAACCACATAATGTTGTTGACTTTAATCGGCTTAACTTAAGTTCTCGCAAAGTTGCGGCAAATCAATGATTACAACTAGCCGGAGCTCTTTAAAAATTTATAGAGCCACAAACAAACTTTGTCAACCGGAGATGCCATAGATTCACATTCGCATAGCCTGTGTGTGTGTGTGTTTGTGTGTGAATGTGTGTGTGTGTGTGTTGTGGAATATATACATACATTCTCTACATTTCCACATCAAAATGTGCATAATCAAATTTCACAAGTGAATTCGTGCAATAAAATCTTCTCATCTGCAAGAGCAAACACATAGCAGCTGGCCAAGCTCGGATTAGACAAGCTGAAAGGCAAACTGAGAGCTCAAATAGCTTGTTTATTTAGTTTTGAGAAGAATTGTTTACAGAGCCTTTAAAACGCATTAAATCTTTTAATATGCTGAAAAATTTAAAATAAACTGGGATTTGTCAAAAGTGACAGCTTTTTTATATATCTGATTAATAGCCTTTAACGTGTTTTGAAAGCTCATTAAAGCTTTTAATATACATACTCAAGTACCATAAACTTTTCTTTGACTAGTTTAAAGTTTCCATGCTTTTTTCACCTAAAGCAAGTTCCGCTTTGAAAGCTTATTAATGTTTTTCGTTTAAAAGCATTGAAAGCGTATTAAAGCTCTTATAACTGCTTAAGTATTAAGATATAGTGCAAAAGAGAACTTAAGCCTTAGCTTCAGCTAATTAGAGCTAGTTAACTGGAGCAGTTCGTTGAGTACAGCTGTTTCTTTTTAAAAACAGCTTAGTAAACATTTTAAAAGAAGTTTTTAAAGCAGCTGAAAACTGTTTAGGAGAAGACATCAGCTAAACACTTTGATTCGAAACTTAAACAAATTAAAAAGGTCTTTTGTCTAATGCAAAGCCCAGTAAGCAAACGATAAAATAAAATAAAAAATTTTGAAAATTCAGAGCATTTAAAAGTCGTCTTAGTAAATACCATAAAATATTATATGCTAAAAATGTAAAGCCCTTTATAGAATACATTTGTCTCTAAAATTCAGGAACAAAATTTAAGACATTTAAAAACAACAAAAATGCTTTAAAAGCTCTTTTAGAGCCATAGTCAATTTTACATTAAACAAATTTAAAAGTACAGAAAAGTTTTAAAAGGTCTTTAGATAAATAATAAAAAATACATCAAAAACTTTATTATAATAAAGCAAAAACAGCTTTCTAAGTAGCTTAGAAAGTCAGCCTATAAACAGATTAGGCTTCATTTAACTAGCATATGCGAAAGCTCAGTTTGCTAACTTGACAACAATTGCCCAAATATTCGATCTGCCTCTCTCTCTCTCTCCTTCTCTCTCTATCTGCCACTCTCTCTAATATGATCGATGTTTCCGCTAATCAACTAAAATTGAACGCAGCCAATTTGCTGCCACAACCAGTGTCACATTCAGCTAATGTCATTGTGAATCGAATGAATGTGAAATGCCTTCAATCAGAATCACAAAACGAATAATGGCCAGAGATGTGCCATCAATGTGACGGAGAAACAACAGCGTCGACACAGGCAACATAACACTACTCTGCTGGCAAGTCGGCAACTCGACTGCGAGTCATTTACTTTTGGGTGATGCAGTCGAGTGTGCTACCCAGTTAATTTTGAAATCTGTCAAAAGGCATTCAACAAATTAAACTCAATTGGCACATTGGCCCCCGGAATGCCTGACGGCTGTGGCCAACTGGCTGGCTGAATGGTTTGCTGGTGCACTGGCCAACTCCCAGGCAGGCAAATAAACATGGCACTTGGCAGCCGTTGGATTACATTTCACATTTCATTTGATGCCAAGGTAAAGGAGGGTCGGGGCACATGTGCCTCTGCTATAGCCAGACAGAGCGCAACCAGAGTCATCATAAAATTGATCATCAAAAAAAGGCCACATAATGCCAGTCAGCCAGTCAGCCACTCAGCCAGCCAGTTGGCAGTAACTCACAAGTCCGGGCCGTACTCGACTCCGGCGTACTGTGAAAGGCGGAAAAGGGCGGGGACCAAAAACTACTGCAGCGCCCATAAAATTTTCAAGTGCAGTCTTTTAGGCTCAGCGTGCGCCAAATGCGAAATTGGACATGAAAATGAAAGGCATAAAAAAACACAAAAAAAAGTAAAAGTAAAATAAAGTAAAATAAAATAAAAAAAATTGGGAAAAAAAGAAAAACTGCCAGGCAATGCTGCAAGTGGCCCCAAGTAGCAGCTGCCACATTTAAGCAGCAAACGTCTGCGGGGCAAAGCCAACGTTCATGTTCCGGCCGCAAAACACGGCAAAACAAGTGAAAAGAAAAGCAACGGAAAACACGATACAAAACACGAGAAGGCCCCAAGTAATTGGGCAATAACGAAGCTTTTATGCTCTAGAGATTGGCACAGTTTTCATTATTCGTTTGTTAACATTCATAATTTAGACATTATCTGCTTAGTTTGTACGTTTCTCCAAAAACTTACATATTTATTAAAAAAATACGTGAGTTAACGAACGCGATTCTCTTCTTTGCATATTTTACATGCATAGAAACTAATATCTCCTTACACAATTTAATTAAAAGTTTAAAATTTTCTGCAATTGTTTCGGGTTTTTAGATTTTCCTGTAAATATTCAATATAAATTCAGAATTTGGAAGCAATTTATTAATTTAACAAAGTTTTTTTTATGATCTTGATCAATTTTTTTAAAATATATATATTTAAACCGATTTAATTGATTTTTGTTATTTTGTTTGTTTTTTTTTTTATTGAAAGACAAGAATTAATTTGCATTCTTGATTATTCATAAATCTATGAATTTTTCAATACAAATCATTTAAGAAAATTTAATGTAAAAAATGTTGTCGTATATTTTATATAAATGTTTTATTATATTTATTATGTATAAATATTTTACTCAAAATTATAAACTAATAAAAATTGATTATATTATAAAAAAAAAATACATAGAAAATATTATAAAACAATTTTCTATTTGATTTTTTTATTTAATTATTAATTTAATTTTCTTATACTTATTTTTAAATTTTGTTTATTTATTTATTTTTTTTTTTATTAATTTATGTATTTATTATATTTTATATTTTTATATATATTATTCCTCTATAATGTTCAATATATATATATATTTTTTTTAAATTTCCTAATTTCACATATTTTTATTGTATTATTCATATCATTATTATTAATTATTAAAATTTACGCTTTTTACGTATTTATTTATTTCTTAATTTATTTTGTTATACTTATTTTTAAATTTTTTTTTATTTATTTTTTTTTTTATGAATGTTTTTATTTTACATATTTTATATTTTTATTTATATTTTTCCTCTATAATGTTCAATATATATATATTTTTTATAAACTTCCTGATTTCACATATTTTTATTTTATTATTCATATCATTATTATTGATTATTAAAATTTAAGTTTTTTTTTTAACTAAAATTTGTTAGTTTATAACAATTAATTGTTAATTTATATATCATACATACTCTGCTAAATATATATATATATATATATATATATATAAATAAAGCACACACATCGCAATCGATTAGATATAAGCAATCAACGTATATTTTCCCCACTCTTAAATGCTGCGCACTTTTGAGTGGTCATCAGCAGCTGATGTTATAATAAACTGCATGGCAAAATCTAATGTCCATTTAAGTGCAAAGTGCATTTTCGTAAGTGGGCCGTGGCCGCAGCAGCTCTCCCTCTCTCCCTCTCTTACCCTTCTCTCTCTCTCTCTCTCCTCCCCTCTTTAAGTATTGCGGCTGCCCAAGTGTCAAAGCGACACAGTAAGCAGCCTCAACGACAAGAACAAGAACAACAACTATAGCATACTTTTTTGGGTGGACTCTCTATGTGTGTGTGTGTGTTTGTGTGTTTTATGTGTATATTTGTATGTGCCCCAGTACGAATGAAACTGGGAATTGTTTCGTTTTCGTTTTCGTTGTCGTTTCGAAATGAAAGAAAATGCTGTTTAATGTGCTTTTTATTATTTACATCCGCGGGCGGGCATCAGCGCAGCCCCGCTCCAGTGCTGGCCCTTAAACCAGAGCCCACAAAACAGAAGCTCATCAACTTTTTTATATACCCTACAAACTCAATGAAAATGAGTAAATTGGGTATGTTGTTTATGGAATAGAGTGTGTAACGGGTCGTTGGAATTTTGATGCATTATGAATGATTGAGCGAAAGAAGCTTGAACTAGTCTTAAGTATCTTTCCATTTTATCCCCAAATATCATATTTTTGCTGTCTATCTGTTTGTCTCTCAGAATACTCTAACATGAAAACAATTAAGATTAGGAACTTTAAACTCATAATAGATATTTTAACACACTATAGATATACTAACAAGATGTTTTAGTAATTTTTAAAATTTTTTCATATATGCTGAGATTTTCTGAAAATGGTAAAAATTCATTCCATCATAATTACTTTGGAGTGCCCTTTTTGAACATATTTCGAGAACTATAACCGCTAGCTATATATAATATGGGTTTTAGGCTCTGCTACACTATTCATAGCGTACGGATAATTGTTTCTCTAATACCGTAATTTTGCTCCCAAATTGATACTTCCTGGACTTTTACTTCTATACCAAAAGCATTGTCGCATTCTGTCGTATAGGGTATCTTGTAGTCTACTACAACTAGCTCACTTGTATTCTTTATTATTATTTTGTGGCACAGTTCCGGTTGCGAAGCTTTCATTTCTATGCAAATTTCGAACGCCCCAAGCTAAATGGTTTTATTGTATTTAGTGGAAATTATTCACGCCAACTAACTTTAACCAACAGAAAAAGAAATAAATAAAAAAAACCAGACTTTTTGACTGACAGATATATACAATTTATATAGAGTAGATCTGACAGATGTAGCTGTGATTGGGTGCGCCTTTGATGCGCAGCTGCTTTAATGATTGCCTTCCGCAGTAATCTGTAATGATGCCATCAAAGTGATATTTCAGCTGAATCAGCCAAATGAAAACAGCAGCTATACATATGTATATATACCTGGAAATATATATGTATTCAGATATATGGGTATCTGTACCCATTCGATTGGGTTATTGCAAATATTTACATGGCGCACGACTTTGGATTGGCCAATCAGTCGTAATGACAATACGGCTAGCATTTGCATTCGCAATATGCGCAAATACAATTATATATATTGGCCATATGTAAGGTCGAGCCATAAATCAATAATATCGATTCCATTATTTTTACCCCGCTCTCTACTCTCTGATATATATGCATGTATATATACATATATGCATGACAACTGACAACGTGCAGCAAGCAACAAGCACGCAAAAGAAAACGAGAAGAAAAAACTAAATAATTCGAGCAATATCAAAACCAATGTCAATGGCTCAGCAATGCGACATTGGCCCAGAGTTTGATACCCCAGCGCAGCTCTGGGGGGGTTCATCAAACTTGCAACTGCTGCAACAGCAGCACTTTTGCTGTATGCGCTGCCAAAAAAAAAAAACTTGCCAAACTTTGACAACTTTCAAACACGTTCAGTGTCACTTTTTTTGGCAAATTGATTTTTGAAAATCCTGTTTGCCGAATTTTTCGCCACCAAAAGCAATTTTGATAGCTGCCAAACAAATTTGATAAGTTTTTAACACTATTTTCTTGTTGCTTTTTTTTTTTTTTTTTTTTGGTTTGGCAATGGATATTTTGTATTTTAACAGAAAAGAGAAAGAGAATACTTTTATCCATGTAGCGTAGCTTGAAAACTTAAGATTTCATATATCAAACTTATTTGTATACATATATATAACATATATAATAGTAACTTATTTATAAATAATTTATTTATATGTACTTATAAATATATTTGTAATAGTGTTCATAGAAATAGCAGTGCTGTACTACACAAAACTTAAACTTTTTCTAATGTAAATTATTTATTAATTAAATAATAAGAAAAACTTCTTTTATTGTCAGTGAGAATGCATTAAATGAGTTTAGAGAATATGGCTTTTCTTAGAAAAAATAGTGCAGAATGTGGGAAATTAAAAAAAAATCCATGTTCAATAAAAAACAGTTGGCACTTTTAAAATTGAAAATAATTAATTCATGGTAATAAATTTTAATATATAAAATAAAATATAGTTAATTATTGGATTCATTAAATTTCAATCAAAAAATTAAAACATTAAAAAAATAACAAATTTAATTTTAATACATAATTTATTAATCCAAAAAAACTTTAATAAATGAAATAAAATATAATCAATAAATAGTTATAATAAATTTGAAAACATAAATTATAACACAACAATTATATATTTTTTATTTAAATTTATTAGATTTAATAATTAATTATATTATATTTTATTGATTAAAATTTATTGAAATTATTGTATGAAGTCATGCACGAAGTTGAAAATAAATATATAATAAAATTAATAATAAATTTAAATTTTAAAAATATCAACACTAATGTTAGCTTATTATTTATATTTTATTGATTGAAATTTATTGGAATTATTGTATAAAAATTAAATTTCTATACTAATTTTTAAACTTTTTAACAGTTAAAAAAAGAAAACGCCCAAGCTATCTACTCTTTCATATTTATTTTGATTTAAAAAAAAATTTTTTCCTAAAATCTCTTAAGCCAAAATTCAACTTAACAAAGTTTTTTCATCAAAAAAAAACATCAAAGCTCTTATAAGCTGAAGAGCTTAAGCTACTATAAACTGAAGCTTAAAAGAAACTCGGCTTATTTTTTGCTGTCTACTTGATGTATGCCTGTGCCTGTGCCTGTGCCTGTGTGTGTGTGTGTGTGTGAGGGTGTTTGTGTATATGTGGTTATGCCTGAGTGTTAATGAAAATATAGTTTTTGTAGGCAAAGTTATTGGCAAAGTGTCAAAGGCCAAAAATGCAATATTATATGAAGGCTATGAAGTCAGCGAGTATTTTATATAGAATGCCGTTACACACGAACACACACATGTACACACACACCCATACACACATTGGCAGCTTCCATTAAGAACATTACAAAATGGCTGCAGTGACAAGAGGAGCTGTCGTGTCGAGTGAGGGTGACAGCAACAGTAGCTGGAGCTGTATGTGTGTGTGTGTGTGTGTGTGTGTGTGCAGCGGTTGCATTTTAATTTATGCATATCAAATGATCTTGCAGCGCGCTTTTACTTTATAACGTTCCACATTAAGTGGCAGCCGCAGAAACTGTGCCACAAATATGAACAGCCAAGCAAGTGGGCAAAAATGGCAACAAAAGCGAGGGTGGGAGAGACACAAAAACGTAGCGAGTGCCATTGAAGTGAGTTAATTATTCAAAAGTTGCTCATACGCAACGTTGCGCCAGAGTCAGTCACAGGCACACACACACACACACACACACACATGTGGATACACCCCCGAACACACCTTTTGCAATTAAGTTTAATGCCATAAGAAATGACAACGCGTCGGTCCTTTAGGGCAAGCGAACTCATGCTCACACGCTGCCTACTCAGGGCTTGGCAGGTAATGTGGCAGCAAGAAGTCGTAGAAGCAACTAATTGTCGGCTTGCAACATGTTGCATGCCACCCAGCCAACCCATTCACCTCCACCAGGCAAGTCGATAGACATCGCTTAACCGTTTTCGGTTTTTCTTTCATTTTTCTTTTCTTTTTTTTTTCGTCTTTGACGTCTGCATATCATAAATGTGAAAATAGCTTCAGGTTGATTGACAGCCATGCCACTTAGATGGCTGCATATTTGCACTTGATAACAGGTTGACAATCTCGAATGTCTCGATGCTTGACATTTCCAATTAATTACCGCTTACGTGCCCTCAATTGTCTCTCTGCCACAGTCCGCAATCGCAATTACTTGTGACAATTGTTTGCCTCGCGCAAACACTGAGCTAAACGACAACGAAAGTCCGAAATGCAACAGGAGGCGAAGGGAGAATGGGACGATGATTGGGGCGTTAACATATGGCTAAGGGAAAGTAACAGTTGTTTGTTCTTGTGGCACGCCAAGCGCTTATTTGCCTTGGCAAAAGTAATATGATTTTATTGCACTGCAGACTGCAGTTTAGCAAAAGTCATTGTCCATTAGGAGAGGCGGAATAAAAAGGAATACAGAAATCAAAGTCACGATTGCTTAGTCGAATTTATGAGATTTGCCGAGAAGGGTGATAAAAATCCGAGGGAAATTAAGTACAGAAACAGATGGCGGGCATTAAAGACTTAGATGAAGATAGAGAGAAGAGACAAGGAGAGATGAGAAAATAGAAGATAGATGGCGGAAGACAGAAAACAAAAGACAGAAGACAGAAAATTGAAGAGAGAATGTAGAAGACAGAATATAGACGACAGAAAATATAAACAATAAAATATGAAATATAAAATATAAAATATAAAATATAAAATATAAAATATAAAATATAAAATATAAAATATAAAATATAAAATATAAAATATAAAATATAAAATATAAAATATAAAATATAAAATATAATGTATAATGTATAAAATATATAATAAAAAATATAAAATATAAAACAGAAAATATAACATATCAAATAGAAAATATAAAATATAAATTACAATATAAAATATAAAATATACAATATATAAAACAAAATAGAAAATATAGATTATATATTATATCAAATATAAAAAAAAAATATTTATAAAATATAACATATGAAATAGAAAATAGAAAGTAGAGTAGAGATTTGAAAGTTTCCTGCTGAAAACCCAAAAACTAAAGTTCAAGTCTTATAAAAAAAAAAAAGGGAAGTTAGAATTAGAAGAGAAAATAACGTATAAACTAGAGAGATTTAAAATACAACAAAAAAGGAAAGAGAAAAGAAAAGATTACTTAAATATATGCATAGAAAGTCGAAATCTCACAATTCAGCTATAAGATTTGCATAGAAAGGCGATAGCCATCAAAATTTGCCTCCACAGAAAAAGCTGTAGCCTCCAGTAAATGTCTTGGCACCACGAGCTCAAGTTTTAACTTATCCTTAATTAATACCAATCAATATCAATATCTTATAGCTTTAGAGGTTGTCAAAACTATTTTTCGTTATAGCTCTTCATTTTCCTTCCTGCCAATTTCAACAGTTTTTTTTTTTAAATAAATTCAGCTTAACGTCAAACTAAAAAATATCTACTTTGCCAACCGCAATTTGCCAGTAAATTCCTTAAAAATTTCATATAAAAACGACAAGCCCCAAAAACTATGCTATTAAAGTTGCGCAAAAGTTTGCCCCAAAAGCGAGCATAAAAATTACCCCAAAAATTTTCAACTCATTACGTTGTCATAATAAAGCCGTCTACGGCGTAATGCTTAAGGATTAATTAGTTTGGCGTACGGCTTAAAATGACGTAAAATGTCAGTTACGCCCTTAATTAGAGTTAACTCACATGTTCGACATGAAATCGTTCATGATTAAAGCGTAAATCCCATAACCAATTTACTAATGCGCGGCTTCAAGTTGAAAAGTCCAAAAAGTTTTGAGCAACAAGAATTTTCGGTTGCCAGAGCTATGCAAGATGCTCAGATTCTTAACGAAAACTTTTCGGAAATGTAAAATGAACAAATAAACCTGAAAATGTAGATATATAATTATATATGTATGTGTGTGTGTGTGTGTGTGTGTGTGTGTGTGTGTGTGTTTTCATAAACTTGAGTAAATATTTGTGAGCGCTTTGAAACTATGTAGCTAGGATACGTTAGAGAACTTAAGTGCTCTGGCCGTAGGCCAAGGCTATGAAGCTAACTGAATCACAAGTGCAAAATGCATTTAACAATAATAAACGTATGCACAGGCTGATGCATATGGCTGCATATTAATGTACATAGGTATCCAACCAACTAACTAACTAACTAACAGTTGACATTTGCGTGTATTTATGGCTGTGTATATTATAGTTGTTATTACTCATACGCCCCGTTGTGCTCGTGCTGCAGCTGACAACGTAACTCAATTTGATGATAATTATAATTATGCCTGCCGCTGTGTTATTTCCGTTCTGCATGTGTGCGTGTGTGTGCGTGTGCGTGTGTGTGTGTGTGTGTATGGGGTGTTTGTGTATGTCACTTTTTGATGGAGCCACCTTCATGTTGCGCAGCAAGCGTTTAATGTGGATTAGTTTCAGCACAACAAAGCGCTAATAACATTAGCTGAAAGAGTTTTAGCAGTTAGCAGCTGATAAAACTAACTGAAAGAAAAACGAAACAGGAAAATCCTGTATGAAAGTCGAGAGCAAGAAAAAGTAACTTTCTCGATTAGTAAGTCTCGAGTATTAAAGAACTTTTGCTTATAAGTTTATTAACGTTTATTATAACACACCAAAAAATTCTAGCAGAAGAAATATTTAGAAAACTTTTCAAATATGAGTTTGCATAAAAGTATTATATTTTTCAGCTTGAAAGCATAGCTCTAATATAAATATCTTAATAATAAATATCTTAAATATTTATTTACATTTAAAAAGAGCTTTGATTGATTAATTTGAGCAAAAGTGTGCTTAATTAAATTTTTTTTTAAATTTATTTTACTAATTTTATTATTATTATTTATTAGTAAGGTCTCTTAAAGCTTGAATACTGTCACAGGTTGTCTTTGGGTGAACTTAATCTGTTTTTCCAATATCAATATATTAATATTAGACATTGATCGTTGCCAATGCTTTTGCTACTCGGAGGTTCAGCTATAAAAATTCATTCAAGTCGATTTACATTAAAGCTAACTTTATAGGCTCATTAAAGGATCAAGTTTAGAATCCTAAAATCTGCGAAAAATTAAGCTTAAGACGAGAATAAACTTTTGATATGAAACATGAGGACAATCAAATTCTTAAAAGCTACGCCTAAAAAGCTCACCGAAGCTTAAATTATCATTCGTTACAAGCTGTCAAACATTAAGCTTAAAGCTGTAATCAAGCATTGTATAGTTAATCGCTCAAATTTAGTTATACTTTCATGGCCACTTTAAGCCAGTGTCATTTGGCATTTGGCACTTGCCAAACACACACTTAACTTCCTCGTCAATTGCGACACGCTGGGCAGCCACCTTAGCCGTAGTCGGTGTCGCAGCCGCCACCGCCACCGCCACCGCAACCGCATTGGCAGTCAAAGCCACAACCACTTACGTAATTATCATTAGCCATTTGCGTGTCGCTTTAAAGTCGAAAGCAACATCTAAATAATCTGTCTGCAAACAAAAGGCCTCTCGTCCCGCCCCCTGTCCCTTCCCCTTCCCCTTCCCCTCTCTCCATTGCTGTCATCTCCGGGCGCAAAATTCAGTTGCTGTTTGAATTTCACTTCGGACGACAGCTGTTCAAACAAATTACAATGAATATGCAATTGTTTTGGGGTGCCCGGCGCACAAACATTTGATTGATGAAGACCAACACAAAGAGCGCAACAACAACAAAGATCTGTGCTCGAAATATGCAAATGATATAAAAATACCCACAAAAAAGTAAGAATAAAGAAAAGTTGGCCGCAGATAATGCCAAATGGTTAGACGAGCAAATTAGCGTACTTAAAGTGATTCATTGAGCCGGCATATTTGATAACTTTGTGGCACGCCACAAAATGTAGACTAATCAGCGTGCCACCAAATGGAAAATTGTGAACCATTAAACGGATCATCGCACAATGCGAAATTGTTATGAATTGAATTCATATTCAATTACGACAACCACAACGCCACCAAATTGATAAACAGCGCTCAATAAATGTATTAGCTGTGCTCCTATCTACAGCTCGATAATCTATCTCTAGCAATCAATTGAAATTATACAAATAGCAATTACTGTTGAACCTATTTATAACTCAACTCGATTAGTCTGGCGAAAATTGTAGAAATTTTGTGTAGTATATAATAATTATCGTAGCGCGGCATGAGCTGAGTTATAGCTAAATTATATTGTCTAAAATAATAATAGCTGAGTTACCGCTAAATTATACTGTTGAAAGTAATTTTTGAATACATGTCTCAACTACAATGTATCTAATTGCATATGAGCTAACGCTGAGCTTAAGCTGGAAACCCTATTTATGAATTGCATTGAAAGCTAAATTTTAGCTCGATCAGTTAGGGAGCTCATTATTCGATATCTGCTTAAATACCATAAGAAAAAAATAATAAAAATTGAATAATATTATTAATAACAATATAACATATTAATTAATAATAATATAATATAATAATTAAAAAATATACATAATAATTAATAATAATATAATATATAATAAATAATAATATAAAAATAAATATAATTCAATTAAGGTAATAAAATAAATAAAAAATAATATGGAAACAAAAAAATATTGATAAAAAATTTAAAAAAAAAACTATGTCATTTTAAATGTTATAAATTTTTTTTTATATTTTAAATTTTCAAATAAATAGTGAATGCTAAATATTATTATTATTATAATTACTATTTGCTATTTATTTGCTTATTATTAAATACAATTAATAAAATTTAAAAAAAAAAATATTTTTTGACAATTTAAAATTGCATAATATAATTCCCATAAATAGTATTTTGTAGTATATCATATATTTATACAAATATATAATTATGCAAATAGTAGTGCTGCACTACACTTAAAGCATGAACCATGAAACATGAAAATCTAATTTTTTGTATTGCAAAATATAAAAGATGTATATAGGACTATATTGTAAAAAATATTTATAATTATATTGGACTATATATTACACAAAATATAATTATATGGGAGTTTATACTAAAAAAAAAGGTTTATATTTATATGAAACTATATATTATATAAAATATTTATAATAATACAAAAAAAAAGTTGAATTTATGTATTTAAAATCTTCAACAATTGATCTACCTAAACAAACTTTAGAAAAATTCAGTTTTCGTATGCAAAGTAGAGTTCACAAGGCGTGTACTTAATATCAATATCTTTTCTGTTGAGTAAGCTAACCCAATTCTATTTTCTTTGACCTTAGCTGCAAAAAAAAAATTGGGAAAAAATTACAGTATCTCTGAGCTCAAAGCAATTGCCCCAGCAAGCGTTAAAGTTGAATATATAAAGAGATTTGCCCGGCAACTTAAGCAATTATGTTTGATTGTTGAAGTTCTGGCTGCCAACTGAAACTTTTAATCTAAAATCACCTTCAGCTTTAAGACTACGGATTATTGTGCTGTTATGCTTGGCAACCCACTTAACAGGCTTCTGCAATTTATATATTTCACCCAAAAACCAGAGGCAAATGTAAACTGCAGACATACACAGAAATTCTGAATATTGTGCGCTTTCGAGCATGCACTGCCTGAAGGACTTGAAAGAGAGTGACGGAGAGACACACGGAGAGGACTAAAAGAAGAAGAAGAAGTAGTAGTAGCAACAGCAAAAAAAAAAGTGTAATTTTTTTGCCATAGTATTTTAGTTTGATTAAAACATGAGACTCTAAAAAGCAAAGCAGTCTGCGCCGAGTGTGAATGCCAACAATTGATGTGCTATTGCAACGATTCATCTATTTGGCTATATCTGCATACCTTTGCAGCCTGTTTCGTTTTGGCCCATTTGGTCGCATCTAGGCCAAAAGAAATGCTTTGCATACGTGTAGCTGCAATCTGAAGCTGACAAATGATTTCGCATTTTCAATCTGGGACTGTGAAACTTTTGCGCAAGGTGTTCAGGGCAGCGAACATTGCGTATACCCTATAGGTAAAAGACAAAACAATGCAATAGAGGGTATGCCAGACTTGGCATTAGGTGTGTAACAGGCGAAGAATATCATAAATTTAGATTGGTATTAGTGCAGAAATACTTTTCATAAGTATATCGATATCACTACTATTGAATTTATCGAAAATTTCCCAATTGCAATTTTAATTATTATATTATTTGTTAAATTAATATAGGTTTTGGTTTTTAATATATAATAATGACACTTCGATAGAAAAACTTTCTATCAATAGCATGTTTAATCGATTTATCAATAACAGTCGGTGCACTCAAAATGATATCATACATACGCAAGCTATCGATACCAATTTGTTGTGTAGCATCGATAACACAATATATCATACCAGTAGCTCGCTAAATTTAATATTGACTTTAAATAGATTTTTTTCCCATAAAAAATAGAAAATCTTAACGACATAACATCATCAATTATTAAACTCTCAATAGAGAACAGTAATAAATTAAAACAAAATTTATATATATATATTGTATATATATAGGATATGTATAGGATATGTATAGGATATCTATTCGTCTTTCAACTCGTGCTCACTTCGAGCATAAGGTAAAAATAACACACAGAGAAAAAACAGAGAAGAACACTCAACTTCTGCTTGTAAGCCAACTGTCAACGATTTCCTTTTGCCAACATTTTGTCCTAGATTTCATTATTGCCAGCAAATTAATTGCGCCCTTAGAGTACATCAAGCACTGCTTCATATACCTATATACATAGGTATATACTGTAAAAGATATACTATACAGATATATACATATATATATATATGTATGCATATGTATGGGAAAAGTATATGGTGTGTTACGCCTTTGCCTGAGCTGGTTATGAATAATTCAGTTAACAAGTTGGCTTGACCGGCCCAGTTATTGCTTTATGGCCCGGCCAAGTGAAAGAGAGGCCCACTAATTGCATATAATGAGCTCAAATGCATTTGCCAACTGCAATTGCAATGGCAAATGTTTGAGAAAGTGCAATTGAAACGAAGGTCTCTCTGAGGGCGTCTTGTCCACTCAACTCAACTCAACTCAATGCGACTCGACTTGACTCGACTCGTGTCTCTGCTGCTTAATAATTCAAGAGCTTCATGCTCTTTAAGCCACTATCAAAACCGATTATTACCAACTTAAGTACAATATTCTATACACTCATGACACATATATATATATACAATATATTTATTATCTCAAACTTTTTGCAATTTATATTCCACTTTCGTTCACTTTTATCAGCTGTCCGCATTGGACGTCAGTGACTCATCGAGCGATATAATGTTTAGTTTACGGCTACTATTAATTTGAAATTGAGATAAACATGAACTTTACAGTTTGGCTATCAACAAAACATTTAAATAATTTACAGCTTTGACATAGCTGAAGCATGATTTAAAGTGCTAGTGACATTAGTTGAAAGTGGCAGTTGGACTAAAATTTTGAATGGGATGGTGTATGAAGACATTAGGGACAATACTTTTACTATAAAGCTAAATATTTATTGAACAAAAATTTGTAGTCAAATTATTTTAAAAATTTATATTTACTGTAAATTCTTCTATACATTCAAAGAATACACAAATTGTGAATATTTAAATTTAAAAAAAAAAAAAGTTATAAGCTTAGTCTGGTATTTTAATAAATATAAATAAATTCTAAACATAACTCGTGAATAACTGTTGACCATTTCTAGACGTCTGCAAATAAATGTCTTTTACTGAGACTTGGAGGAAAAACTCAGAGAGGGTAACCGCTTGCGTCGGTTCTTCAACGAGCTCATGCGTGATAGGACAGAAATTTTTTTTCGATTTCTTTCGCTCTAGTATTTCCCCGACCGATCGTTTGTGTATGTATTGGTATGCAACCGAGGGTTGTATTCGCTAAACACATCAATAGAGTACAGAAATTCAGCATGTGTATGTGAATTGAAGATCGTACATTGGCTCACTTACTGATTGATGCTCAATGTGCGAGCGTCAATCGTATCGCTCCCTAAATGATGTTCGTTAAAAGAGTGTCACAGGCATAGATCAACTCAAGGTTCTAAACGAAAACTAAAACGAAAAGAACTGAAGGCTTTTGCTCAGAGCGAGAGCGATTCAATATGATTTTTTCGGTCGATCTAGAGTGATGTAAATAAGACTCAAGGGAGATAATGGAACAAAATGAAGCTCTGATGCTTCATAATTAATGTATTTGAAGAAAAAGATCTACCGAACAGACCATATAAAATAAAACGGCGTAAAGTTATTTGCAAGCTATGATCTTAATACATATGTACTAATAATATAATTTAGGGCATTTTTTTTTAAATTCTATTGTCTTCAAACTTTATAGATTAATAAAACCGTTTTCTGTGAGCTATCTTCAAAAAGATCAGATCCAGCAATTTTATAAAACAAAAATGAAAATCTAATATACAATTGATCTACTTACCCAGTCAAAGTTGCATCAGCTCATAATACTTTCAAGTAATTGAAAGACATTTAACTGCAAAGAAAAGATTAAGATTACATATTTAAAAAGTTTACTTGATTTTTAAAGTAACTGCCAAAAATATATTCTTATAAATTAAATGAAAGTCAAAATATTTTTGACTCTTTTTTTTTTGGATGTCTCTTTTATGCTTGTGTCGTAAAATCAAGCTGTTGGCACTATGAAACTACCTCAAGCATATAGCAATTTCAGCTATTTTTACGAGCCAAGCACGAAGTGCATCAATTTAATTGAACCCAACGCTGCAAAATAGTAGCAACAACAAAAATATAATAATAATAATAATAATAATAATAAGAGCAACTGGGGACAACTGGAGGGTAAAGATACCAAAACCGACCCAGAAATTGATACCGATCCGCTGTGGGTGACAACCAACCACAGCAACAACAACAACAACAACAACAACAACAACAACATTGGGTTATCGCTCGCACCGAAAAGTGCAAATGTCGCATATTAAATTAACGCTGATGGCCCCAACAACAACAAAAGCAACACGATTATTTGAAGCGTAAAAAATGAAGGCAACAAGAGGCGATAAACAAGAAAATCAATGTAAATGAAACCACTTCAGACTACCAAAATACCCAGTAAAAATGGGCTACAAATAAATTAATAAAGAAATTTAGGATTATTTAGACATTAACAATGAAAAATTATAGATTTTTTATAATATTTTTATAAAGTTTAAGACTCTTAAAAAATATACTTTTTTTTTTCAAATATATTGTAGATGTCTAGAAAAAATAGAATTTTACTGAAGCTGCATTTTTTTTTATAGATATTGAAATAAAATGCATTCGATATAGCTGTTAAACTAGCTGTAGACAGCTTGGACCCAAGTTTACTCTTCTATCTTCTTCTGTTGAATATATTTACACGTGCTTTATATTCTTCAAGCTATATGGCAACCAAAGTAGACGCGCCTCGAAAGAGGTTTAAATATAAAATAAATTGTATATTTAGGATTTTTTTTATATAGGTAATTTTTCAACTAACATAATTTCTATAGTGAATTTCTCAATTTTAACTTTTTCACAAACTGAATTCATGAGTCTACTCTGAAGAGAGCTTTAATTTGTAATTATTTATTTTTTAGAAGATAACAAATTTACTGGCTCTTATAAAAACTAAGCTCATATAACAAATACCCAATTTACCAATGGTAGCTCTTATACAAACTGAGCTCAATTAGACAGCTATTAGAGGAAATAAACTCATTAAGTAAGCTCATTTAAAAGCTAATTTTTAGGAAATTTTATTTAATAGCAGCTGAGCTCATACTGGCAACTGGAAAATAGGCTCATTAGGCAAGGTCTAGTAGCAGCTGATTACATATATGCTTGAAGATATATGAAATAGACAGGTTTCAAAAAAACTGGGACATTAGTAGTAGTAGAGTAATACGACTACTAATCTAATATAGATAATCACAAGGGAAAATGAGTTCATATATAGAAATTTTAAGGAAACTGGCCTTAAACACTAGGCTGTAATAGACGCTAGTTTTATATAAACACTTCTTGGGGTAGATGGTTTCATATAGTCAGATTAAATTGAAATTTTTATTATATACTAAATTTGTATAAAAGCTGATTTTATATACTTATAAATCTTTTGGGGTAAATGGGTGCAGATGGAGTTGTTTTAGAAAAACTGGGCTTTTATAAATTTTAGAAAGGTATTTATATATTTTTTAAAGATATATATAGCTTTTATAAAGATAGGCCGATAGCCTTGATAATGATATCCAGACTAAAACGGAAAATTTGAAAACTTGATTTTAATTAGAAACAAATGCTATATATATTTATATATTTTAAACTTACATATACTTTAATGGAAGAGTATAAAACGGATTTGTTTCCCATAAATACAAACTATATATATTTATATATATTTTTAATAGACTGCATATAAATTCATCAGATTTTGCGCCTAGACGACCAACACTCCATAATCAACAGCCATAAAAGCAAAATATGGTGAACATAATTCAAACTGCCAGCCATTTAATGACTGTCATTTTCGACTATATTTCACATTTACAGGGTATTAAAAAAAAAAGAAGAAATAAAATTGGTTGACATTTAAATTGGAAACGTTTTATCTGGTCGTGTGTAAATATTATGGCGACTAATGAGTGCTGTCAACGACAGCCGCACTATCATTTTCGGCCGGCCAGTCAGTCAATCAATCAATCAATCAGGCAATCAGTCAATCAGGCAGCCATAACGTTCATACGCGGGTCATTTATGCAATTTGTCAATTTGCCAATTTGCCAACGTCTGACAAACGAAATGAAATGGACACATTTATTGGCTACGAATTTATGAGCATAAGAAAATTATTTATGCTCTACTTTTCTCTCTCTCTCTCTCTACTCTCCGTCTATCACCCTCTCTGTCCCTTTCTTGCTGACAAAAACGGGTCAAAGTTATAAATCTTGTCTATAAAACATATTCGATACGTTTGCTATTTGCTGATGTGTAACAAAATCAACAACTGTTTGAAAAACTCGGGCATAATGAAGCAGATAAAGAAAATATAATTCATACGCAAGGTTAACCACTTGACCAAACCAAACAACTCCCAGCAACCACAGTCAAGCTCAAATATAACGCACGTTATCACACACACACACACTTGTAATTTATATATATATATATATATATATATATATATATATATATATATATATTTTTTTTTTTTTTTTTTTTTTTAATGTAAAAAGATTGTGATAAAATGATGACAAAAACTGTCTAGACTTTTTTGCTTGAGACGGGAAAATTGCTTTTCTTATAGCTGCCATTGTTTACGTACGTATTAAAGTCGTTAAAATTGTTCGCTGTCGGGCATACGAAAAGTCAAAATTTCCATTTGTGTAAAACACGAAATATTTCTACAAATTTACGAGCACGAAGAAGAAACAACAACAACAACTACAATGCAGCTTAGGCGCATTTATTGACGCAATTGATTTGAATAAATTTCGTATTGGTTTTTATTTTGGTTTTTGCTTTGATTAAATATACTATATACATATAGTATATATATATATATATGCATGTATGGTATATGCACGTTTATACACATTGAACACTTTTGTAAACACCAATTGGCCATAAAATTGCGTTCATCAAATAAATTCCCTTTATATACATACATATATCTCTATATAAATGTATATATAGAACATTTTCTAATTACAACAAAATGAAAATGTTTAAAAGTCTTGAATTCTAGTAATACATCTTCATAAAATCAAATTAAATGGTATAGAAAAAGCAAATAAATTGCAGTCGGGCGTAACTGACTGCAGAATACGCGTTCAAGCTATTGAAATAGTTCACTTAGTTATAAAGTCTATCTTTTTTGGACATACAATATATTATTTTTAAGGAAAGTTTATATAAATACAAAAATTCTTAGTTCTAAATATGTTTTAAATATAAATTTTATCGGACCAGAAAATAGTTGATATATTGGCTTTTGTTAACTTCAATATTTATAATATTGTGAAAAAATATAAATTTTACCGATTTGGTTTGATATATGGGTTTTAGTTATTTTGAAGAAGAAAATGAATCCGCTTATTACATGTTGAAGCTCTAGTATTTTTTCGTAAGATCATAAATATATAAACTAGATATGTTATCGATTTATAGATGAGTATTTAATTCAAAATTCGTATTCTTCCAAACTAAGATTCAAACACAGCACTCATGATACACACATGTGAAATCTCTAACAAAACAGGTAGACAAACATTCCACAAAACTAATATACTCCTCTATATCCCATTCTCTGTTTCTGTGGACACCCCGAACAAGTATAAATACTATAACAATAATGATAAATGACAGATAAATAATAACAAAAAATTCCAATATACTCTCCTCACACTTATTAAACACGATTATAAATAGTCTAACAATAATGATATATGATGGATAATTAAAACGATTTTCTCGCCATGAGTTAAAAGTCTATTGACAAATGGCTTATTTGTCGTTCTCTCTGTGTCACTCAAAACAAACGCCGGTCAAACCATAACAAAATCGCATTTTCGAATAATGCGACTTTCCACAGATAATTATAGACTAGACATATAGGCATTGTGTGCACATATATATAGTATATACTATATGTGTGACGCCTTCAAATGTCTGAGATATGAACGATATGGTTCGTTGGACCGCATATTAATAAAGACATAATTGATGTGTACAATGAGCCCCAAGAAATTTTTTTGACTATTTTAATATGAATTTTTTTTAGATAATGAGTAAAAAAAAACTTTTTTATGGCTCCAAAAGCCCTTGCAGCTCTGCTTAGCTGCATAATGAGTCATGACTAGCTTGATTTTGACTTTGTGTTTGGGTTTTTTTTTTATGATGCTTGTTAACTATTGTTTATTGTTTACTTCTTCAAGGCTGAAAACAATTATATTTCGAATGTAAATCAAAAGACGCTATGTTAATTAGAGTGGAAAATGCGAAAGGAATATGGGTACATGAACATATACTTATGTACGTATAAGTATATTTGCTCCAATTAACAATTCTCAATAGGCTTAATCATTCATTGTATATATGCATAATGATTCCAGTTAACAATTTTCTATAGGCTTAATCATTGGCTAGACTTAACAACTTAATTGAGTTTCAAATATATAATTATTAATTGTAATATTTGAATTGACCTTGAACAGTCGGCAAAAAGCAATTGACAGTGTAAAAATTTGTTTGGTTTCTTAAACTTCTCATTAGAAATTTATTATTATAAATTACTGAATATTTTTTTTAAATTAATGTTTTTTGTTTATTTATTTATTTATTATTATTATTATTATTATTAATTTTTTTTTTTTTTTTTTTTTTGTATTAAGTTTTTTGTTTTTTATTATTAAATTGAGTGGAATTTCTTAATTAATTTTTAAAGTTTTTTTTTCATATATTTTTATGAATATATATTATTTTTTATTATTTAAAATTTTTATTATTTATTATTATTTATTATTTTAAAATTTGTTTACTTTTCATTTATTATTTATATTTTTTACTAAGTTTTTTATAAATTAATTTATATAAATTAATTAAATATTTATTAGTTATTTATTATAATTTTTATATTTATTATTATTATTATCAATGAATTATTATATTTATAATATTTTTATATAATATTAAACTTATGTACACAACTTTTAAATATTAATTTTTTTTTATTTGTATATATTTATAAATATATTAAAATAATTTTATAGCCTTTTTTTTAGATTCTGATTAGTTTGATTAAGCTTAAAAATTAATTTTATCGTATACTACAAAAAAAAAATATATTTGCTATATATAAAATCAAATTAAAATTTCTCTCTGAACTAACATATTTTTAAACTGAAAAAGAACAACGAAAATTTATTATTGCAAAAAAAAATTTTCTGCTGAATTCCCTTCTGAAAAATATGTATGTCAAAAATGTGTAATTCAAATGGTAACATGAAAATCTATGCGCTGACATCTGTTGCAATTGAAATTGTATTTATTATTTGCTATTTTTTGTTGCATCTATTGATCCAACAAATGGCACTAGTAAACACATTCACCCACCCACACACACACACACACACACACACACACACACACACACACACACACACACACACACACACACACACACACACACACACACACACACACACACACACACACACACACACACACACACACACACACACACACACACACACACACACACACACACACACACACACACACTGACAGATGCATTAGAGTACTACTCGTGCATTCATCTCTAAAAAAAATTCTGTGGAGCACTCGAAGCCAGTGACAGCAATAATCAAATCTACATATGTAAATTGATTGAAACCCTCGTCAGAAATTTCCCTCACTTTTTTTCTGCTCTTTGGCCAAGTGGAAAACAGACGAGTAGAAATATTTGTATCTTTTTTGCATGCTCGCATATTCTGTGACAATGCTCAATATTCGTAGCAGTAAATTGAGTCTTGGCTCATAAAAAAAGCAGGCGTCAAACGTTATGCTTTGTGCAAATCAAATTTGTAACGCCCCCCAATTGGCATGCCCATGCTCGTGCTATGGCCCCCCATTGTCACAATGCTGCCCATCTGTTTTGCGCTGTTTTTGTAGCTGGCATGCACATGGTGGCAAAGCTTCGCCAGCGAAAGAGAGAGAGAGAGAGAGAAGGAAAGAAAAGCTCACGTGTCTGGCTTGCATAGCAAACACAATCAGCTGAGCGTTCAAAAGCTTTCAACTTGCTGCGCAGTTTCGTTCAGCGTCAATGCAAACAAACATATGTTTGTGTTTTCGTGCGCTCGCATGTGTTTGTGTGTGTGTGTTTGCGTGTGTGTGTGTGTACTTCTGCATGCTGGTCACGACGTCAACAAAGCACAGCTGTGTATGTGCGCCATAAGCTTTGTAAATTGGCGCGCTCACGACGCGTGCTCTCTCAACTTGCTCTCACTATGGCTCTCGCTCTCTTTCTCTCGCTCGCTCTCCCTCTCTGACTGTTCCAATTCGCCGTCCCCACCCCCACTCACTGACAAAACTCGCTCGCTTATTGCGCACCTTTCAAGCTGTCAACAAAGTGAACCCCATTGAGCAGTTACGACAACAGCGGCGCATTGTACAATTGTAACAGCATATTCGAGCCAAGGCTATGGAAATTTAAAAATACTTGCACATTTGCAATCATCCCCTAGATTACAGTTAAATGCTGCCAATCATAATAAACAAATTTGATACGCGAGTTTTCTTATCTTTATGTGTCGGGGTAGTTTGTTATAGCGCGTTTCTACTGTGGCATGACCGTTGACTTTATAACTGGTTTTCCAGACGAAATGAAAACGGTAGCGCATTTGCCACACAACAGGGCGCCCGATTCTCTAAGATACATATTTCTGTTTACCTAGGGCCGCTGCCAAGTGCACGATGCACAAGGTCATTGTAAATGTGTTTTTATTATAGAAAGCAAAATTTCTATAATTCTACAAATTCTATTTCTTGCTTGCCCCAGAAAAACTGTTAAAAACCGAAAGCACCACAACAATATTTGTATTTGCTTTAGCTAAAAACAATTTCGTAATGTAGCGTATGTATATTTATTTACGTCGCAAGGTCGTCGTCATCAGACATTTACAACCGAGCCATGGGGCTCTATTTATGGCGCCCCAGTTTTGGGCGCCAGCCACACAAATTGGAAAAATCTGAAAAAACAGAAACAAAACAGGCCACGCAATATGCGTACTGATATATATTCTGTTCAACTCTATTTGGTGGCATCAAAATTGTTGTGATAAGTTCTTATCTGATTGGAGCTGTAGGGGCGGCAGCACCGTTATTAGCATAGGCAGGTAGTTTTTACATCAGATGAGAACTTATTGCATCGTTTAATTTCGGCAGCAAAAACAACGGCAAAAAAAAATCAAATATTTTCCGAAGCGCCCAAAACGTAACTTGAGCGAAAAAGCTTCCTGCAAATCCGCCCCTGTGCGCATGACGGCGACCTACACACAAAAACAAAAACAACAACAGCAACGACGGCAACAGCAGCAGCAGCACAAAAGCACACGACGAGCAGAGCAGCAGCAGCAGCAGCAAAGCAGCAGAGCAGCAGCAGCAACTGGCAAAACGGGCCAGAAGAATATACAGACAACACACGGAGGCGAGTTCGTTCTTGTGTTGTGGTTTTTAGTTGAGCGTTTGCTGGCGTTGCGAACGGACAGAGAGAGAGACACCATCAGAAAATTCAAATAAAACTAACAGCCAAAGCAACAGCAACAACAATTAGAAAAGCTAAACAACAATAACTATAACAACAGCAACAACAATAAAGTTACAAAAACAGAGAGCTGGCTTTTTGTCGTAGTAAAACGCCATTGACTGGAATATTTCGAACGCAGAGACAGAAAGACAGCTGAAAAGAGATAGAAAACAGAGAGACGTAGAGCGGGGCAGCAGGTAGTCTGGCAAGTGGCCCCTGCTTAACACTCCAAACACACACACACACATAGAGACAGAAACGCAAACGCACACGCACATAAAAACAATTTGTTGTGGTTTTCTTTGTTTCGACAACAACAAAATTTTGTTAAATTAGTGCGCAATTACAACAAAAACAACAACAACAACGAGGGCAAATACAAACGTGCGCAGCAAATTGTTTAAATCGACAATTGCAATACGAAAAAAATAACACTGCGCAAAAAAAATAAAGCAAAACAACAACAACCAGCACAAAACGTTGCAATACGAAATCAAAAAATTTATATACTATATATAATAACGAAATTCAATGTAAAAAGCAACTTAAGTTCTCCAAAAATCAATAAGCAGCAAAAGGCAAGCAGCGAAGGAGCAGGCAGAGAGACAGAGGCTGCGAATAAGAAGAGGAAGAACAAGCGCAGCACAACTGGCTGAACAAGAACCGTAAAAGCTTTACCACTTCCACTTAAGGCGAAGCTTCAAAGTGCAGTTAAACGCAGCGCAGCACGCAAAGCAGAACAAAAACAAAAATAAAAGCAAAACAAAAAAAGTGAAAATTTAAATTTACATAATTCATTGGCCGCTGCGACAGCATTTAAGAGTGACTGTGTGAGAGTGAGACAGACAGAGAGAGAGACAGAGAGAGACGTAGACAAAGAGAGCGTGCAAGATGCCCTCATTGCTGGAGGCGCTTGAGCGCAAATATTTCGCCGAATGCGAATTCGAGAACGCCAATCAACCCGAGCTGCACAAGCGCTCCGATCTGCCCAATGATTTTACAGTTACCAAATGTGGCGGCCGCATGGAGTTCTCCATCTTCATACCCCGCCTCTCGCCCCTGACCAGTGTGCCCGCTCTGCTGGTGCTCAACGACTGCGACATCGACTGCGCCGGCGATTTCGATAGCATCCGTGAGAAATGTCAGCGTGTGCGTGAACTGGATCTGGCGCAGAACAAGCTGCGGGATTGGCATGAGGTCTTCAACATACTGAAGCATATGCCGCGCATTGAATTCCTCAATCTGAGCAAGAATCAGCTGATGAATGTGCCCAGTGCGCTGCAGGCGGCGCCAACGATCAATCTGAAGAATCTGGTGCTCAATGGCACCTACCTGGACTGGATGTGTGTGGATGCACTGCTGCAGAACTTGCCGGTGCTGCAGGAGCTGCACCTGAGCCTGAACAACTACACCAGCGTGCTGCTGGATGCGGCGGATGAGGGCAGCTGCCAGTGTGTGCCACAGACAGAGACGGAAAATGAAGCAGAAGAGGAAGCGAAAGCCGAAGCGGAAGCGAATGCGGATGCGGATACAGATACATGTTGCAGCCTGTGCCAGGGCCGTCGCAAGCTAACCCAGGCACATGGCGCTCTGAAGACCCTGCACTTCACCGGCAATCCCATCGAGCACTGGCAAGAGATTTGTCGTCTCGGCCGACTCTTTCCCCGCCTGGAGGCCTTGGTTCTGGCCGAATGCCCCATCAAATCCTTGAAGCCGGCAAATGCAGCCGAATTGGATTCGGCCACCGCCAGCGAGAGCCACAAATACTTTCCCTGCCTCAAGCTGCTCAATCTCAGCTGCGCCCAGCTCAACAGCTGGGCGGACATCGATGAGCTGGCCAAATACGAACAGCTGCAGAATCTGCGCGTCAAGCACTGGCCCCTCTGGGAGACGCTGGAGTGCACGGAGCACGAGCGTCGCCAGCTGCTGATCGCACGACTGCCCAATGTTGACATGCTGAATGGCGGCGGCAAGATCAGCGTGGATGAGCGCGTCGATGCGGAACGTGCCTTTGTGCGTCACTATATGGACAAGCCGGAAGCGGAGCGCCCGGCACGCTATGCCGAACTGCTTGAGGTGCATGGCCAGCTGGATCCGTTGGTCAATGTGAATCTGAAGCCAGAGAAGCGGGTCAAGGTCATCTTCACGTACAACGATGTGAGCGAAAGTCGCTTTGTGGACATCTATTTGACGGTCAACGACCTCAAGGTCAAGCTGGAGAAGCTCATCGGACTGGCGCCCAACAAGATGCGTCTCTACTATCTCGATCAGGACTACAAGGAGTTTGGGCCGGAGGAGATGCGGTATCCCAACAAGCAGCTCTACAGCTATAATATACAATCGGGCGATGAGATCATTATCGATGCCAAGAAGTAAATCCGGGAAGCGGAAGGATAAATGGACTATTGGAATGCGAATTCCTGGAAATGTTGCTACACACACATATTTGATTTGTGAACGAGCGGTGCTAAGAGCAACAACAATTTGTGATCTTGTATCAAGCTTCTAACTGACGGATACAAAAACCCAACCAACATGCATACATATATCTATCTATCTATCTATATATATATAAATACAGACATATATATATGTTATGAAAAAGCTAAAATTTATCGTACATATATTATACATATTTTTACAATTATTTACCGCCTTCCGACAACAACCGATTTACTGTATATATATTTCGATGGCCAAAACACATACACACACAGTTATTACACACACACACACACGCACACACTTGTCCATATATAAAGATATATTTTAATTAACATCCTAACCTAAGCCAGCTACAGACTAAATAAACAAAAAACTTAAGTAAAACAAACAAGCATTATATTAAAATTTCAAACAATTTTGCTGAAATATGACTCAGAGTTTTTTTCTTTCTCTTTCAATGCTTGCATTATTATCGTTTGGTTGGGAGTTGTCGTTGCGATAAGATACAGTTTGGAGTGCTAGGCAATACATATACGATAGATCTATTGTCTATGTCACGAACAGCCGTTGGGAGCAAAAAAAGTGAAACAAATTGAGTCTGGCTGCACAACAAAGAAGTTTGAATACCCTTTAGTAGATAAGGCTCGCATGTCAGTTCCTATGAAAGCTTTATTTGACTCAAGGAAAGGTTTTGTATAAAAGTTCTTTAAGCAATCTTATCATATATGAATATTGTAATATACTATGCTTGAAGTCGTGAATGGAACTTGAGCAATATGTGTTAGAGACAGAGAGTGAGAGAGATAGATAGAGAGAGAGAGAGAGAGAGAGAGAGAGAGAGAGAGTGAGAGAGAGAGAGAAAGAGAAAGAAAGAGGCAGAGAGAGAAAGATAGATAGATAAATAGAGAGAGACAGAGAGAGAGAGAGAGAAAGAGAGATAGAGAGAGAGAGAGAGAGAAAGGTAGAAAAAGTAAAAAACTTTCCTAGCAAATAATATGATTTTCAATTATTTCTAAGCTATACATCATTGTCCAAAGTTAATTTTATGTTCACAAAAAGTTTTCTTATGAAATATTCAAAGCGTTAAAGAACTTCTGTTGTTGACCTCCAGTTCCTATTACAGAAACATGAAACGATATGACAACTTGACCAACATACATAGATATACATATAGACATATAAACAGTTATATATAGAAGCTATGTACTCTTACTGTAATAGATTGATTATTAGCTATGCCATGCACCCAACTCCCTTACTAACGTTACATTTATCATGAAAAAATCAGAATACCCTCCCCAAGTGAAGGAAAATTAAAAGAAAAAACAAACTTCGTGACTATCTGGTATTGCACGCTCATCGTGTGCTGGGATCCGCTTCGTTTTTCTAAAAGCTTTCAATTATGGCAAGCGACAACTCGATCTGTTGATGTATTGCCAATATCGAAGCCAAAGCTTCCGTCATGCTTACAAGCAATGTATATACTATATATAATATACATACGCACATGCCTATTATATGATATTATTGGACTATAATAGAAGTGCGAACTGTTTAAAGTTGAAACTTGTTTTGCGTCTCCCACGCACAATTAACATCGCAATATGAATCAGAATTTATGGCTGGGGTTATTTGTGCATAGTTTATTTTGATTGGCACTTTTTTTAACTGAACAAATAGAACATGCGATTTTGTGTAGACACGATATGAATTTATGATCTTATAGACTGTGATCTTAAAAGGAGAACTGTAAAAAATTTGGCACAAAGATTTAAAGTTTTATGCGAATGCAAATTAAAATTGTTTTAATGGATTGATTTATATGGTCAAGAACCACAAATGCTGTAAAAGTTTTAGGAATTCAGTATTGCAAAAGCTCATAGAAATGAGATTCACTTGTATGCACTATAAAAAATTATTCCGCAGAAGTATATTACATGTTAGACATTTCATTTTCAGTTGAAGTTTTTAGAATCATCTAAAAACTAATCTATAAACAAATAGTACAAACTCTAACTATTTTAATGTTTCTGAAAAGAAAAAAAAAACATATATCTAGAACAAAATATTTTAATATATATTTTCAAGTAATCCTTTATATATATATTTTTTTAAATAAAATATTTAAATATGGTTTTAAAAATATATATATCCAAAATTCAGTAAAATAAAATAATTATTCAAAAATATTTTTTAAATTTTCAAATATTAAAAAAAATTTTTCAAAAGAAATTTTGTTTTGTTTTAATTTTTCTCAAAAAGAAGTATTTATAAATTTGCGGGCAAAGCAATATTTAAAAATTTTTTGAAATCAAAATAAAATAATTAAAATAATTTATAAATTAAAAATCCTTTATTTTTTCTCCAAGCTATGCGTGTTTCAGCAAGTGCAATTTTTTAGAAATTTATTTCCTACATTTTTTGCTTCTATGCGGCTTTTGAGTTTTGTTATAATTTGATTTAGCCTTAGCTCACTTAAACAACACGTAAATGCAATTGCTAAACAAGCTAAAAGCTCTGTGTAATTGCATAAAGCTTTTTGAACAGATACCAATGCACATATCTAAGCACACATACACTTACATACATGCAAACTATTAGAGAGCAAACACATTCTAGACTTATGTCAATATAAATATCAAAAATAAAATAAAATGTTTGGACTATTAAAAATTTTTAGGAATATTTAAGGAAACCTAAAGAAAAAAATGCCTTTGTTATGGAGAATGTTTCTCTTGATGATAGAAATTTAAATTTGATTTATTTTTTCTTTGCAATAAACAAAATAAAGATGCCCATAAATATTGTAAAGCTAAATAAACAAAAACATTTTTGCTAAATAAAAATGACCACAGCATGCAAAAGGTATTCAATAAGAAATATGTTTTAATCAATCAAAGTTGATGGCTTTTTGAGAGCTGCCTTTGCCACAAAACATTTTGCCATAGGAATTTTTCACACAAATTTTCCTGTGTGGCTTTTTCTGTGTGTATGTTGGCAATGAATATATATAGATAGATGCTTGAACTGCCTGTAGGCTGCCAGCCCACATGCAACAGAAGCTAATGCAAACAAGTTCTCTACAAAACTGGGTCAATGCAGCATGCAGTGTCTGCCTAAGGCTTCAAGCTTAGCTTTGGAATATATTAGAATTTATTAGTAAATATAATATATGTATCGATGGGTATATAACAAAGCAATAGATCTATCACAAGGCACATAACTGTAATTGTAATGGGCCATCAATATTTTTCCAGTCATAAATGCGAACACACGCACACCTCCAATCAAAACAGCCCACCTATATTTGCATTAACTATCTGCCAAAAAAATAAAAATGGAAAATTATATCGAAAAGAGGCGTTAACATTTATGGCTAATGACGTATATAAAGCATACGACACGAAGTATCGAAAAAACCTCTAGAGATCGTGACTAAACGAAGGAGCTGCAAACGCCCACGTAAAATGACGAGCTCCAAAAAAATAAATAAAATAAAATGTGCGAAATTGAAGTATTAGCAAAAAAAAAAAAGTAGACAATTTTATGACGAAGTCGCAGGTGCAACAAAATAAAATAAAATACGAAATAAAATCAAATCAAATAGACGATCATAAAAATGCAAGGTGTGTAGAAAAAAAATATATATAAAAAAAAAAAAAAAAAAAAAACGAACAGTTTATGTAGATAATTAATAAAATTTACACATGGAGGTTTTTGGAAAGTCTATAGCCAGGGAAGGTTTTAAACGCTCGTAGCGCTCAGCAAACGATCGAGTTGTGATTTGTACGGCAAACGCGACACACGTCCGTATACCCAATTTTTGAGCTCTATAATCAGCGATATATAAATATATATATTGTGTTACATTTTGTGAAGTGTTGTTCAAGTTTTTAGAGCGGGTGGGGAGATGCACTTGAGATGGATCCAGAGAACGATGTTTATGCTTTCTATGATATAAGAGGTTTCAAGCGGTGCGATAAGCAATTCAATTCAACTTAAATCAATTGATTTGATTTACTAACTAGTATCTCTATATTAATTGTGTTTACGTTTGCTTGATTTTGTTTTTGTAGGAAATGTAGACCGGCGGGACCAACAAAATCGCAAAAATTTCTGCAACCGCGAATGTCACTCCTAGGGAAGCCGCTGAACTATAATCGCGGCACACATCGCCGCGATGCGCGCTACCGGCGGATGCAAAGTCGCCTCTACAATTTTCTGGAGAGACCGCGCGGCCTGCATGCCATATTCTATCATGTGATGGTGTAAGTAGACAAGCCAATCATTTACCATGTGAATCCAATATAAACAATGTGTTACACGCTGATGAGTTCATTGGCGATCAGTAGTCGTACATAAAAATGATTTTGTTGTCTTTGATGTCTAAATTAAATTTTTGATTAACTTGATTTTACAATTAACTTGATTTAAATTTGAAAATAGTTGCAATCGGTGAGAGGGTGAGAGATATAGAGTATCTTACAATATTTTTGTCAAAAAATATTTTGAAATTAACAATGAATTTTTTAAACAAATTATGGAACACAATAAGTTAAAAAGCTAACTAAAATTTAACTAGAACTATTGCTCATTAGCTAATATTTAAAAAGGACAGACCAACATTAATTTAGGATTATATATAATATATTATATATTGATTTTAACGAAATACTTTTCAAATTATAAAAAAAAAAATAAAAATTAAATTATTTTTAAAAAAGTATATATAAAAATATATTTAATACAACAAAAAATATATACCCAGTTAATAAAAAACACAAAAATTTAATAAAAATATCTATATAGAATATAACTTTTTTTTTTGTTTTACAATATTATTTATTTTAAAAAATATTTTTAAAATGTTATTTAAATATTTTTACTATAATTATATAATATTATTTAATGATAATTTTTGTATTTTCTTTTATTTTTTATATATTAAAATAAAAACAAATACAAAAATAATAGTAAAAAAAATTTAATAGAAGATCATTAAAATATATATTATACAATAAATACAATAGTATATATTTAAAAAAATATTTTTAAAATATTATTTAAATATTTTTACTATAATTATATTATATTATATTATTTAATGATACTTTTTGTATTTTCTTTTATTTTTGATATATTAAAATAAAAACAAATACAAAAATAATAGTAAAAAAATTTAATAGAAGATTAATAATAAATTTAATACATTACAGTTTGTTCTGACCGCGCGTTTACTTAGTTAATATAAATTTCTAGTTATTTATATATATAGTTATATATTTAATTTTATTTTTATAGATTTCTTATGGTGTTTACATGTCTCGCATTGAGCGTGTTTTCCACCATCAAGGAGTATGAGGAGGATGCTGTATATATATTATTTCGCATGGAGATCATAGTTGTCATCTGGTTTACCATGGAGTTTGGAGCACGGCTTTGGTCGTCCGGCTGCCGATCGCGCTATCAAGGCACGCTGGGACGACTCAAGTTTATAAAGCAACCATTTTGTATTATAGGTGAGATTTAAGTAATATATTTCATTATATCTTCTGTAATAATGGGTTTATCTTTATGTTGTAGATATTATCACCATTTTAGCCTCAATTGTAGTATTAGGCATGGGCACCTCTGGCCAGGTGTTTGCGACGAGCGCCCTGCGTGGTTTACGATTCTTTCAGATACTGCGCATGGTGCGCATGGATCGACGCGGTGGCACCTGGAAGCTGCTCGGTTCGGTTGTATACGCACATAGACAGGTAGACAATAAGTTTAACATGCATGTTAAAGGCAGCATATGAATTATATATTTTTTGTACCCTCTTTACAGGAGCTCATCACAACCATGTATATTGGATTTTTAGGTCTTATTTTTGCATCATTCCTAGTTTATATGTGGGAGAAGGACGTCAATGAAAAGTTTAGCAATTTCGCTCAGGCGCTGTGGTGGGGCGTGGTATGTAACCAAAAAAGAAAGCAGAAAGCACAAAAAAATCAACTGCAACTGTACTTGAATTATTCAACTTTGACCCAGATAACGCTGTGCACCGTTGGCTATGGCGATATGGTGCCCATCACCTGGCAGGGCAAATTGATTGCCTCGTGCTGTGCCCTATTGGGCATATCGTTCTTTGCGCTACCTGCGGTAAGTCTATCGTTAATTCATGCTCTGGACACCGGACTCTGGCCGGACAACCGAATATCGTCTACCAAATAACCAAACTTCATCATCATCATCATCAACATCATCAACATCATCTTCTCTTTGTTCACACATCCATGCAATTCCATTGAATTCACTTATTGCAGGGCATTTTGGGTAGCGGCTTTGCGTTGAAGGTGCAGCAGCAGCAGCGCCAGAAGCACATGATACGGCGTCGCCAGCCGGCGGCGACGCTCATTCAGGCCGTTTGGCGCTGCTATGCGGCCGATGAGCATTCCGTATCCGTGGCCACCTGGAAGATACATCAGGTGGCGCTGCCAAGTCCGCCCGCATCGTAAGTACACACTACCCTTCCAGCCAACCCACCCCCACCTTACAATTCACACTTAGAGTCTCTCTGCCTTGGGCATAGCAGTGCCACACACTTACCATACAACAATTATTATGGGATTTACAGCAACAACAAAAAAAAAAAAATCAATAGACAAGTGTAAACTAGAAACTACTACCTGATACCTGCAACACCTGACAGTTGCAACAACTGCAGTTATGCATTATGGGCTACATGAAATAACTCTTGAATTCTACAACAGCAAAAACTAGACTTTAGTTTTATATGTGTTTAAGTTTTAGTTCAATTAACTTAAGTCTTAAAGTCTTAAATTATTTAACTATAGTTTTTTTATTTTTTGATAAATATATTATATTATTATATTGAATATTATTATTATTATTATATTGAATATATTTTCAAATATGATAATAATTTATTTATTTTAAGCAATTGAATTGTATTTAAAACAAATTTGTGATTGTATTAATTAATTAAATTGTATTATTAATGGGCATTAGTTTTATTTATTGAATATTTTTATGTATTTTTATACTTATTATTATTATTACTTTTTCTTTAATTTTTTTTTATTTTTGTTTTTAAAAATTTGTACTTTACTTGAATATTATATATATTTTTTTTACTGTAACTTTACTTTGATATATTTTTTTTTCAATATATTATAATTATTTATTATTTATATTTTTTTCTTTTGCCATATTTGAATAATTTCATTTTTAAATTTATATTCATATTTTTTTTACATTTTATTTTTTTTTTATTTAGTTTTTTTAATTGTTCAACCTCGGGAATTTTTATATATATATATATTTTTTTAATGTATTCCTAATTAGTTTATTTAGTTTGGATAAGTTAAGTCTAGTTATAAATGTGAAATAGCTAAAAAAAAAAAAAATATATATATATATATATATATATATATATATATATATTAATAATATTTAAGAAAAATCCATCTTTTATTATTAAGTTCCTGCATCAAGAGTTATTTCATGTAATCCGATTGTACAAATTCACAACACACCACACTCTATTCCATTTACACACACACACACAAACACAACAAGCAAACCGAGTTGTATTTAAAAAGTGTGACAGAGACGTTGTGCGTACTGCAGTAAATACATTTGATGAGAATCGCAGCGAAAGGCGCTGCAGAATAAACTTTGCCGATTAAATTTTTAGTCTATAATATTTAGACAACACCTAAGGTCCAAAGCATGTGTGTAGTGTGTACATACTACCAAAGAGCATAAACTAAATTTCTATATGATACACCCAAAATAATATCCACATAACCCCACAAGATCAAACCAAAAACCAAAAAATATATAAAAAATTATACAAAATGATTCCTACTTCGTCTATCGATTAACAATTTCAGTTTCAGCGTACTTAATTTTTCAACATTTTTTACCTGTACCTCTATCATTTTCTTTCATAATAATTTTTATATATATAAACTTTTCAGTTCTGAAAACTGGGAGCGATTATTAAAAAACATAACCGAATATAGGTAAAAGTGATAAAAAGATAAAAAAAAAACAAAGCCAAAAATACTCACAACAAATTCAAAAGCAAAATGTTTTCAAATGCAAATGCTATTCATGTTTCGTTTTATATTTTTCATAGGGTATTTTGCTTATCAAGCACCAAGCCATAAAAACATCAAATGCATCAAATTGCTCCTAAGTATCCATTAAACAAATCAAATAAGATAATCCCAACACACATCAATCGAGTTAAGTTGTTTCTTTTTGTGTAATTCGCAGCTTCTACTATATAACGCACCCTATCCGACTAACTCTGTCCACGTATCTCTCTAACTCTATTCAAAATTCATACTCTATCGTATCTATGTTTAGATAACAATTGACAAGCGTTAATCAACTAATTAATTAAACAAACAATAATTTATTGTAAAACAATAATCTATGCTAAATTCTGTTTTGCAATTTGTTTTAATTATGTTTTCATCGATGATATAAGTAAATTAATCAATCTGATACAAATTGATTCTCATTGTGCTGCTGCTGTGTGATCCAAAAAAAAAAAATTAATGATAAAAATAATAATAATTAATTAATTATAAAAACACACATACATATACATAAATGCTTACAATGTGTACTATAATTAACATGTGAGTTCAATTTAAGAAATTTAAATGCTTTATTTATTCCTATTTTTTTTCCATATATTATCTCTCTCTATCTCACTCTCTTTCTTTCTCTGGTTTATTTACAATTCAATTCACAAGAAATATGCACAGACATACACACTAGAATAATATTATATCTATAAGGCATATGCACACTAGAAAATCTTCTTTAATGTCACAATGACACCAGCTTAAAGTTTGAACTGAAATTAGTTGTTAAAAACACTAACAAGCTTTAAGCAGTTATTGTTGTATTGCGTGATGCTAAAAAGCTCTTTTTATATGTCAAACTCCTAGCTCTTCATACATTTAAAGCTGTTTGTAAATCTAATACTATTTTCAAATATAAAATTGGGCTTGCAGCTTTTGTTATATCCAGAAAATCAAAAATTTGCCCAACTGAAAGCCTTTACTAACTAATAACTTATTATATATGTAAAGCTTTTACTAAATTTAAAGCTGTTTGTAAACTTAAAGTTTTTTAATATAAAGCTCGATTTTAAGTCAATCATAAACTAAAGTGACTTTTTATAATTTTTAATATTTTTTTTTCAAAGTTTTTAGAAATTGATAACACGGAAAGTTCCAATAAACAAAACTAATAATATATGTATACACCTAAAAAATAATTAAAAAGCTATATATTTAAATTTCTGAGCATTTGTGGATGCTACAAAATCTACTACTCTGCACCTTTTATTTATTAGTATAACAAAGCTCTACAACAACTTGAACATTAACAAACTTATTTAAATTTAAATCGATTTTATTTTAAGCCCAAGTATTACCTTAATCAACTTTTAGGCTACAGAAAAGCTACCTAATTTTAATATTTATTATTTAAAGCATATTTAAAAAGCATTGAATTTAAAATTAATTCAAAGTCTCAATTTAGTTTATCAGCTTAGCTTCCCTTAGCTAATTTAAGATGCTCTGTGAAGCTTTACCCAAAGCTCAACTTAGACTTTCAGCTGCTGTCATTGCGCCGCGCTCGCCACCTGTATTTGTCACAACTTCAGGCTAGCACCTATAGCACACACACTTAAAATACAATACACACACTTAAACACACACACACACACACACATACCTATTGCAACTATCTTCTAGCTCTATGTACTACGCTGAACTTTATCCCCGTCTTATTGAAAATCTTTCTCAATATCTATCTCTCTCTCTGTCTGCTCGTTACGCCGTTCATTGTTTACAACAATATTGATTTATAATTTCGTTTTCCAACAGACGGGCCTCATCCAGCTTTAAGCACAATACATCCTTTGTCGCCCGCTTGCCGACAATAAGGCGTCACAAGAGCCAGACCATACAAGCACCCGGTCCGGATGGTTCCAGTCTGTCCAAGCCGCCCGGCTCGTCGCGTGCCTCCACCAGGTACACGCGCACCATACGCGATATCAACGCATCTGTGGAGAATCTCGGTAAGTTGCGGCCACAAAACCGCATTTCCTTTTCTCTTTTTTTTTTTTTTGCCAAATCATTTTTTCGTTTTGCATTCACTGATGATGGCTGAGTTCGTGTTTTGAAGATTTTGCCGTCAACAGTTGTTATGAAATAATTCCAATACAGTGAAACCTATTACCATTTCTGTTTGCACACATTCAAAAGACAAATACACCAACAAAGAATATAAAAAAAAAACATAAACAATAACAAGTTATCGTTTCTTATTTGTCTTGGCCCCAAATGCATGTTCTACTCGTACCCTCAATCTGTGCAAAAAACCCCATACTCTATAACAAGATACACCCTCTCTTTATATATATATATATATATACACTCACACACACACTCATCCACCCACTCACACCCATATCTCATTCCGTACATCTTTTGCCTTTTGCTATTCTGCGCTGCTCATCGCACCAGTAAAAACAATTTACACAAATGATAATCAAATATTTACTATTCACTGCAGGCAATAGCAATTCCATCAGCTTTTCGCTATCAAAAAATTTTTTGCATTTCGATTTAATTAACTGGGAACTGCGGGGGCAACTGAGAATGCAGCAAATATGTTTCTCTCTCTTTAATGCTTTGGCCATAAATTACAAAATAAATATTTAGCGTAATTTCAATTTTTTTACTATTAACTTTTAATGATATATATACATATATTTCTTTCCGGCTTAATTAATTTATAGTCTTGAGGCTGCAGTGAAAATGCTTTAATATAAACATTAAATTAATAAATTAATTTAGCTATTTACTGCACCCTAAAGACTTAAAGCGCTTTTTGTGCACGCTTCAAGCACTGGACACAACAAATTAAAGAACTTTGTGAATTTATGTTTTAAATACTGACGAAAACAATTTTTTAAAATTATATATCATAAAAAAACATAATTAAATATATATAAAACCGTATAATTTGTATAGGTATAGAAATATATTATTATCGTTCTTTTTTTAAGAATTCTGAGTAGGAAAATGTATAGGAAATAAATAAGAAGGAAACAATTTTGGGCCAACACAAGAGGAGGCTAAATTATAAAAAAAATATTAAAAGTAAATAATAAAAAAGAAAAAAGTTTATAAAAAATAAAAGAAAAAATCTTTATCAAAATTATATATTAATATTGATAAAAAAAATACATAATAATAAAAAAAATACATTAAAAAAACTAAAAATAATATATGTCTTCGACAAAAGCTAAAAAAAAAATATTCAAAAAAAAAAAAAAACAATTAAAAATAACTTTATTTTGCGAAAAGAAATAAAAAAAATTTTTAAACTTAAAAAAATAAATAAATAAATAAAATCGAAATAATAAATTTGAAAACATAATTTCCTATCCATCCTATCTTACATCATCTACTTTCATCTCTGCTGCATTACGCGTTAAATAAATATCTAAATGCTTAAAGAGCAAAAGTTCTAATAAACGCAAGCAATTTGAAAACAATAAATTTTACTTAATGAAAATAAATGAAAATGAATCAACTATTAATATAGGAAAATGACAATCGTCATAGGAAATCAATTGGCATCCCATAGTTTTATTGAAAGATTGAAAGCGGCTGTAGATGAATTAAGCAGGAAAAGCGCAGCTGCAACAAGGAATTTATTAGTTGCTCAATTAAGAATTATTAATGAAATTATGAATCATTTCATATGATATAAGAAATGATGAGCTGAGACCTTGAGAAACTTGAAGATGGAATAGGATGAAGAAGGAAAACTTAAATAAAAGACAAGATAGAAGATAGAAGAAAAGAGGAAATCTACTATATTATTTTTAAATTATACTAACAAATCTTAGGCATAGCAACTAAATTTTTCTCTCATATAACTCAATCTGCTTGCTATGCTCATCTCTAATACACTAAATGCTCTGCACAAACAACACAATTTCTGAATATTAATTGTAGATATATATATTTTCTCTTAGTGTATTTTTGCTGAATGTTTTTTACACTGCGCACCCGCAATAAGAACTAAAAAATAATAATAAATAAATAAAAATAATCGTAAAAATCAATTTTTTTAAGAATGTTAAAAGTTAAAATGTGAAAAGAAAACAAACAAAAAATTCCCTTTGTAAGTTTTTGGTGTGTGTTGATTTGAAAACCCTTTTTTGTAACCGTAATGTGCGACCCATATAGACTACCGTATCTCTGCATTGATTGATTAATTGATTGAATTAATTTGACTTGATTGGCACAAAAAAAAATAGTAATAATAAATTATTTAAGAAAATCAAAAACAACATAAAACTAAAATCGAAAAAAAAACAACTTTAACATCTGGTTTGACATTTTCAGAGGTAGTACAAAATGGCAAATCCATGAATCCAAGTTTTAGCGAAGATTCAGTTGCTGAAACAACTTGCTTAAAAAATATAAAAAATTCAGACGGTAAGTCTACAAGGTCCTGCCCAGGTTCCAAAATACCAAATACCAAATACACCTGAGATATATATCTAAAAAAAAAAAAAAATTATATATATATAACCCTATATTGAGTGTTGTGGTTGTGTCAATGTTGTGGTTGCATCTTAAATTGAATTTAAATTTGAGTTTAATGTTCGTTTTGATTGGTTTTGTTTTTTTTTATTATAAAAGAAAAACAAGTTTAATAAGCGATTAAGGTCTGGAGGGTCCAAAACCAGCTGAAACTAATGCGCTTTCTCACACACACACACACACATACACACACACTAACACACATACTATATATACACGCTGCAGCAGCCAAGACCACGCCCACGGCCACGCCCACGCCCACAAAGCTGGAAAATTGCATACACAGCGCCAGCCTGGGCAATCTAGCGTCCAGGACGGAGCCATCCAAGGCTGTGGCTGTGGCCAGCTCCAATATGCTAACCATACCCGTTGTCCTTTACGGCTTTCTGCACGGCGATTTCTTTGGCTCGACATTTTCGTTGCGCAATCCGCGCATTACGCCCACACAGGACCTGGAGGCGGGCCGCATGTCCGCTGAGCCGTCGAAAACCAGCTTGAATGACACTCGAACGGAAAACAATCCAAGTGCCAGCCCCAGCACAAGTCGCGGTCGCACGGGTCGTTTCTTTGCGGCGGCATCGCATATTCTGGCGCCGGGCGGCGAGCGGGCATTCAATGTGGCAAGTGCGTGTAGAAGAAAATACTAAAATCCAAACAACAACAACAGCAACGTGCAAACTAGCCTAAGTTTCAGCTAGACTCGATATGCCCCTCCCGAAGGCAGTGTATATTATGTAAATGGCTAGGATTTGGTTTAGCATGCGCTCGCTCTCTCTCTCTCTCTCTCTCTCTCTCTTTAGACACTGTCGTAGATAAATTAGTTCAAATGCATTTTGCTTAGACTCTTTGTAGTATATATGTATATACATGTATATATATAGGGAGTTATGGACTCCCTCAACACCTTAACAAACTCTGTTCGCTCACTTAACGCTACATGGCCACAGACACACACAACGCTTGCTTATCTCAAACGCTTTCTCCTAACCTAAATGCCCAAAAAAAAAACCCATAAAAAAAAACCAATTACCAAAAAGCATAACACTTAAATACCCTATTAATTATATTGTGATTTGATATAAATGTAACTAACCTAATATCTGTATACTTATTGTACGTTCCATATTAACTACTCTATATGCATAACTCTATATATACATATGTGTGTGTATAACGCTACTTGTATGTGTTAATTGTGTGTTGTTGGATTGACTTGATTAAATGTAAAACAAAAACCAAAAAAAACAAAAAAAAACCAAAACAAAAAACAATATATATGAAAACCAAACCAAATAAATTGCCGCTTAAACATGCGCGCGAAGCAAGCAACCAAAACCTAACGCACAAGTCAATCTCTCTGATTCATAAATTGCCCCCAGATGAGGATGAGGAGCCGCGCTGCACGCAGCTAACAAATCGGCATAAGATCGCCATACGTTTCATACGCAAGGTAAGTACTCTATACCCTGTACTCTATATACACATATATATATATATCCTTTATATATCCTATTTTCAACCTCAAACCCATTTGCAGCTCAAGTATTTTGTGGCACGGCGCAAGTTTAAGGAGGCCTTGAAGCCGTACGATGTCAAGGACGTTATGGAACAGTATGCGGCGGGTTAGCTTATCTCATCAAATATTTAGTTTTATATATTTTGTTAATGTTAATCTCTTCTCAACTGTTTGCAGGTCACGTGGATTTATTGGGGCGCGTCAAAATGCTTCATTTGCGGTGCGTATACTTAATATTTTAAAGGAAAATACTAGTAAATGACTAGAGTTAAATTAAGTTTCTATAATATGAATTTTAAGCAGTCTAAAAAATTGGCTATATTTTAAAAAAGCTTTAGAATGCTTAAAAGATTTTTATGTTATATAAAATAAAAATCACAAAATGGGGAAAAAAAATTAAAATAGCAGCGGATATCTGATTGTTTAAGCGCTATAATAATAAATAAATTTAAGTAATAAATAATTTTTTTGTAATAAATAAATTTATGTAATAAATAAATTTATGTATTTAATAAATTTATGTAGTAAATAAATTTATGTAATAAATTAAATTTACGTCAACAATCTTTATTCTATTCTCTATATTCTCTAGAGAATATAATTAAGATTTTAAATCTGGGTTTAATGTCAAAATACCTGTGTTTAAAAAAATACCACTAAATAAATAATCTAGGTTTTATGTAAAAATTAATGAAGCACTTAGTTTTCACCTACATTAATATATCAATTATATTATGTACATGTTCAATTAAATTTGTATTTTTATATTAAACTTAATTTATTTTATAATAATTTTATATGAAATTTAATTTACTTTAAATTTCCCATATTCCCACAGTCTGGATCAGATCCTGGGCAAACAAGGCTCCAAGGCCAAGGATGTCTATGCCTCAAAAATCAGCTTAGCCTCGCGTGTGGTTAAAGTCGAGCGACAGGTAAATAAATCTACCATCAAATCATGCCCAGCACACATTATAAAAATCAAATCAAATTCCAGGTCGTGGACATTGAGGAGAAACTCGACATATTGATCAAGGCCTATATGGAGGATCGTGATAGATTCTTAGCGCTTCCGTTGCCAGCCAATCCCAAACCCAAAATACATTCCATTAGCCCTAGTCACAGTCACAGCTTGTCACATCATACACACAATCAGAACATGATCGATGTATGGAAGCGAACGGCAACGCTGAGCGTACATCCCGAGCTGGTGACGACGCCGACTGGCTGCTCAGACGACTCCACTCTCGATCATCTCGATGTCAATGAGACGGCGCTCACCTCCACACAGACGCTGACAACGGCAACAGATGCGATTGCCACACAAACACCCATGCCGCATACACAGCATACAGCGACCAATACAAAGGTAAGAGCTCTCTCTCTCTCTCTCTCCTATCTCTATTCCCATTTGTTTCGCAAAGATCTATAGACATTTAATTCTAGTCTTCCGTGCTTAACTCATATCAGCTAACGCCTGAGAAGCAACAGCACAATGATGTATTTATGACTGATTTAGAGAATAGAACTAAAAAACGCGTTACTTTAAGGTGAGTGGGAGAGCAAATTTGTAGCTAGTCAAATTTTAAATGCTCTTGTAGATGATATGCGGATTGGATCAGTAATAATATATTTAAGAATTAATTAAGAAATAGATAAATATTAAGAATTAGTAAAAATGTATTATTGAAGGAATTTATTTACATTTTTTTAAATTTAATTTTATTTATTTATTTTTTTTTTCTAATATTTTCATCAATACGATGATCTATGATATATGCTCTATATACTTGAACTATAGATTTTTACAAACTTAATTTATTTAGTATTATATTATATTATTATATAATATCTTCCGCAAAACTATGTTCTTCTAATTTTCCTTCGATCATTATCTACACTTATGATAATATAGATCAATAATCTTGATCTGTTCTTCAAATCATAGTACTAAATGGAAATTTCAAAATTAAAATCTATTTCTAAAAAAAAAACACTTAGTAGATCAATGTAAAACTAGATTAAGTTTCCACTGAAGATAGCAGAACACTTGTTTAATAAAATGTACAAATTTATTTAAATAAAAAAAAAGTTATTCGGGTAACACTGACTACATAAAACTCAAAATTCTAGCAAAATACTAAATACAAAAAAACTACAAACTAAATACTAAAGAAAGTCTGCAGTAGCCTAATTCTCAAACCTAGTTCTTCAAAACTTTAAAAAATATAGTTTGTCCCGCCTTTAATGGGCTTTATACAAAAAACTATATTTGAAACAATTTTCTATACCTAAGCTAGGCTAGATAAAGGTATCAGATTCCCTCTATAAAAATACTTACATCACAATTTCATGAAGAAATCTTTAAAAACAACTTTAAGCATAAAGAATAATAGCTACATTTAACTTATAATCCCAGACCCAGATGATCAAACCTGTCTTCTCTCGACAAGAGCATTTAAAAAGCATTACATTACATACAAAAATCTTTATAAAACATATCTGATATATATAATAACAAGAGTTATTACTAACTAGCCTGCATAGATCCACATCGGAGCCATATAGCAAACACGAGCAGCGCATCAATATGCCAGATGAGGGCGCACAATCCTTGGATTCCAGTGCGAAGCCAACGCCGCCAGATAGTTCAAGTAAGCCAGGCCGTGCCTGAATTACGAACCAAATTTACCATCAAAACAACACGCCAAAGAATCATTTCTTCTATCTCACTTTTTTTTTTTTTTGATTATGCCATCAATAAAGCACCATATCATTTGATAAATTCGAAACAGAAACTTTTATTTTTAGACACCAAGACTGAAACCAATTTCTCGCTCATCAAAAATTCTCGAAATTACAAAAAAAAAATACTGTAAATATATAATAAATGTGTATATATCTCTAGTTATACTCATTGATGAGTATGAGGACTTCGAGGAGGAGGATCTAAACTGTGAGGGCGAAATGGAGCATTTTCCATCGTGGGAAATCGATAGCGACATTGGCGCCGATGTCGATGTCGATGCGGATGGCGATTGTGATGAGTCCACTGAGGACACGGCGCTCTTACACTGCGCCACGCGCACCGCCATTGTTATAACACCCATTAGCCCAGTGAGTAAAAAAATTATAGCTAAATATGTATCATAAATTAATAAAAAAAAAATTCCTTTTCCAGGTAAGCTCAGCACTTAATCTACAAAGTTTAAATGACCAAACTACAACGCTTAATAAATCAAATTTGCTTCCGCCAGATTCTGGCTAGTTAAAAATGCAATTGAAATTAGTCGATATGTAATATCTATATATATATACCCTATATATATATATATATATATAATAAATGCTTATTGTTAAGATCGTCTGCTGCTCCAATAGGCAGCGACGCTGTACCAACTTCTAGAGTATCATAAAACGGAATCAAAAAAATGAAAAAAAAAAACAAAACATTTACATTCACACAAAAATTTGATTTGATTTTATTTATTCAAAAAAGAAGAAAAAAAATGTTTTAATGACCAAAACTGCAAGACGCTTTAATAAATCAAATTTGCTGCCGTAAATGTACATACATAAAATGATATATATATAAATATATATAGCAAGACTCGCAGATACCCTGTAAAATGACATTTTTAGCCACACATCAGTTTGTTGTTATGTTTTTGTTTTTATTTTATTTTTTTTTTAAATTAGTTTTTAAAAGTTTGTAGAATTTATTATGAGCTTGAGCTGTGTAGGGTATAGAAAAAGCGTCTGCATACCAATACAATTTCAATAAAATCTAGCTTACTGCGATAAAAGTGTTCAAAATGAGCTGAGAGATGCAAGCGAAAGATGTTGAAAGAAAATTAGATGTAAAATCTAAGAAAACCCAATGAAAAGCAAAAGTATGCCTGAAAAATGAAAGTTACAGGCATGTAAATAATAGTGGAAAATAACGACAGATCATGAATGAAAAGTGTGCGAATGAATGAGATAAAAGAGAACGAGTGATTGAAGAATCGAAAATACAAAGCTAGTTATCTAATATTATTATAATATTGCATACATGTGTGCGTGTGTATGTGTCCATTTTACTGACATGATTTGTGTTCAAAATTAAGAAACAACACAACTTAAATCAATTGATAAATCAAAAGTTTAACAACTGCTTTAGCGAATAATAACGAAAGAATAAAGAGAAAAAAATAAATAAAACAAGCAAACAATCAAATCATATTGCATTGTGTACTTAATTCTATTAAGTTTGTCTCTTCCTCTTATTCGATGACGGTGCAAACTTGGGCTCATGCAACTCCTTGTAAATCTCCGTCTCTTGATTCTTCGCTGAGTTGTTGATAAACTCGATTTGAGTATTCGCATTAATGCGTATGCAACGTTTCTTTGATGTCGACGGACCATCGCTGGTCACCTCCTCCTGATCGTCCTGCTCCTGTTCCAGTTCTTCTTCCTGCTCCTGCTCCTGGTCCTGCTCATCCAGCTCATCGAGCTCGTCGCCCTTCAGCGTTTCATCGTCTAGGTAAATGCTGCCATTGTGCGCCTTGCGTACATGCAATTTGAGCTGCGTCGTCGAGCTGAAGGATTTGCTGCATCCACCGTCAAAGAAATCATGGCACGTATACCTGGAGCCATGCACACGCTGCATGTGATTCGAGAGGCCCTGGCGACGTCCGAAGCGCTTGTTGCACGCCTTGCACTCGAAGGCGAAGCGCTTGAAGTGCTGGCCCAGCACATGCACCGACAGCGACTTCTTGTTCCGCGTGATGAAGCTGCACTTGTCGCAGCTATACGATTGGCTATGCAGCTGCGGATGGGAATAGGCATGGGTGTTAAAGTAATCTAATATGAATTTGGTGAGGTGCCCTAATTTTACTCCTTTATTATTTTGGGCTCTAATTTGTGGTCATTTTACAGCTCCTTTAAATTTTGACTGGGTTTAGGGTCTGCTGCTCCATTAAATATTGTGTGTGTTTTAGACTCTACTGTCTGCTCCTTCAAATTTTGGGTTTCTTTTGGACTGTGTTTTCGGCTGCTCCGTGTAATTTCGATTGTGTTTCAAGGCTCTACTTTCTGCTGCTCCATAGAATTCTGGGTTTAGTTTGAGTTGTACTTTTAGTTGCTCCATTTAATTTTGTTGATTTTGGGCTTTGTATTTTATTAACTGGTTTCCGTACTGTATATAACTATGACAAGAACGCGCTAAAATTATCAAATTCAATTGAGGATACTAAGCTTCACAGAAAGTGGAAGAGGTTGTTAAAAAAGTAATAAAATACGGGAGGCCCACTACGCTATTTGTCGTCCTAAACATCTATCGAGAGGCCTGCCTTGAAAAGGCTGAGCAAGGAGTTGACAACATTAAGCTTCATAATTCAATTACGACTATACATTTATCATACTAAGCTAATAGTATCAAATATAAACTGTCGGTAAATTATGTTAAATAGCGAGAAAAGAGAAAAATTTACGACTTTTTCTGGGTGGAAAGAAAATACTTTTTTTAAATTCAAATCTGTCCTTTTTGAGTCAAATTTAGTCAGGATACATTTTTTTGATTGAGAATAAAAATGAGGGTTAAGGGTGAAGTAATAAAAAAAAGGGTTAAAAAATAAAAATAGTTACAGTAGGCCATTTCGTATAGCTCATACTATATTTAATTTTTTTTTCAATTTTTCAGATATTCAAAAAATAAAATATATATATATATTAAAAATTTTGCCAAAAAATAAATAAATTAATCAATTATAACCCAATTTGTCCATTAAATTCAATCACATTTTATGTAATTAAAATAAATAAAAAATTTTTGCAGTAAACCTAAACCTGATTTTAAATAATGCTTTAGATGTTGATCCCCTGCGTTCAAATCTTTGTCAAAAATTAAATGCTTTTGCCAATAGTAGCCCCAATTGCCCATCAAATACATTTACATGTCATATATAATTAAATATTCAAGTTTGACTCACCCGCTGATGCGCCTCCATTTCACTTTTATGATAGAATCCCTTTTGGCAGACGCTGCACGAGTAGCGCTTGTTATTCGAATGCACCACATTCATGTGAGTATCATAATTGCGACGATTTTTAACCACTTTCAAACACAGACGACATTCCATAGGCTCATGCCAATAGGCATGATGTTTAGCCAAGGCATCATTATCCTTATAGGAGGCCTTGCACAGAGGACAAATGACATTATCTGTAGAGAAAGATAATTAGTAAAGGCTTCAATTGCAATACCGAGCACATACTATTATTATGACTACGCGCCACATGCACCGATAGCGACATTTTGGATCTATATTGTTTCTGGCAGAACTGGCAGATCCATTCGTTCTCTTTGACCAGCGGCTCCTGCCTCGTGATGACATCGTGAGAACGTCGCTTGTGTGTGTACAGCGAGTTCCAGTTAATGTAGGCCTCAGTGCAATCCTGCAATGATATACATTCAATTATATATCATATATCAATGCCAAATACTTCAAGTCTCACCTCATAGTCACACATGTAGTAGAGACATATCTCTAGCTTGCGATGCGATATATCTGCGCGCTGTTGCTGAAAGTTGCGCAAGTGATGGCGATAGAGTTTCATGTCGGCAAAGGCCTTGTCACACGGCTGGCATATGAAGAACCCATCCTTATGCACGCCCGAATCACGATGGGCACGCAAGTCGCTCTTCTGCTTAAAGTAGGCCGAGCAGTATTCGCAGACGTAAGCATTGCGTAACAGTTCCGCATAGGTATCCGAGCCGAAGCAAGACGAGTCCTCGGCCTCCACATGGGCCTGTCAAGCAATGCAAAATATATTATTAACTGATTTTTAATGTGTAAGAATAGCTGTGCTTACCAGCAGCTTCGCGTTACTGTCGCTGAGCAGTCCACAGCCGTTGCACACGTGCACCTGACGCTCAATGATTAGATGCGTCTTCATGTGCATGTTGTAGGTGGCTTCTGTGGCAAACTCGCGGCTGCACAGCTCGCAGCTAATGACGCTGCCATGAACGGAGCGCTGCAAGAAATTATAAATCAAATTAGTTTGATCTTATATAGGTCTACTTAAAAGTGATCTTATTGGCGCTTTAACAAGATTAGTTAAGGCATTTATATTTAAAAATTATAATGGTAACTGTACCAAGGTTTTTAAATAGTTAAATATGAAATTGATACCATCGAAATAATTATCAAATAACTAACATTGATGATTTAGTTAGGGACTTTATATTTAGATATGCTAGCTATGACTGTTTTGAACCAGGGTTCTCATATAGTTCACATAAAAGTGATTCAATTGGAATGATCCCTATATATTTAATGCTTGCAACAGAAAGGTGAACCTAAACTACAATAGCTTTAATAATTGCTGTATATAATTAGGTGTGTATAATCATAGACATAAAATAGGAATCAATGGCATCTATATAAGAAACTATAAAAGTTAGCAGTTATGGACATATAGACAAATACAGAAATTCCTAAATACAGCAGCTAACAATAACTCAATTATACGACCATCTTTAACTGTCTCAACAACTATATAAATACCATAAAAACTATATATAAATGCTAATAGAATATATACAATATTATGATACTTATATTATATAATATAAATGTCTATTCAACTCTATAACTATAGCACCCACCAGATGTCCGTTAAGGCGACCGCGTGTCTCAAAGTTGGCGCTGCACTCCGAGCAGCTGTAGGTGGTGCTGCTGACATTGGCATGCGATTTGTTGTGCTCCATAAAGACAGCAGCGTCACGAAAATTTCGATCACAGCTAAAAGAATAAACATAAATATAAACAAGCAATAGAAACTAAATAAATCCAAGCCTTACAGATCACAGAAGAGTGTGCCCTCTGGCTCATGCGCATAATACAAATGCCGGAAGAGCTCATCGATGTTGTTGTCTGCAAAACTGCAAACGAAGCAAGCGCGCGGCCTGTGACGCTCCAAATGAAATTGATTGTGGAAATTAAAGCTGCAAATGGATAGTAAATGAAAAATGATTAACAAGGGCTTTAAGATAAAAGAAACTATTTCACGAACCGCTTCCAGGAGGGAAACTCCAGGCCGCACATCTCACAGTATAAACGTATGCCGCGTCGCTTTTTAATGACGTGCGCACAGGAGTGTTTATTATATTGCAAAATATTGGAAAAGGTCATATTGCACTCAGGACACTTGCCATAGATGGGTATTCTAAAAGAGAAAAGCCATTAATAAGTGTATTTAGTTTTATATTTGTAAGCCTTACTCTGCCACAGGTGCATGCAGCACCACCAGATGCATGGCCAAATATTTGCGGCCTTTTACCTCCGCCGTGCAGCCTTCAATGGGACAACTGAAGCGCTCACCTGACAGCTGATGGCTTTTCTGCATGTGACTGAGCAAAGTTTCATATTTGCTGCATTTCAATGAACAGTGACGGCAGACAGTGGCCCAATCAAACTGTAAGGTCTCAAAACAGGTCTTGACCACGGTCGATAGATATTCATGCAGATCGCCAATGTTGTCAGCTGGAGATGGAGAAGTGGCTAATTGAATTGGGTTTCTTTATATTGATTTAAGCTGCTCACATTCTTTAATTAAGACAAAGTTAAAAGGCTCCACTTTAAATGATTCATCCTCGCTTTGGCTTTCATTTTGCGACTGCGATTGAGATAGGGATTGTGAAGTGGCGCGTTTGAGTTTACGCTCCACTTTGAAATGGCGCACGCCCACGTCGGAGGAGTTGTCTGGAGAAGGAAGAAGATTAGACAATATGAACATGGATAGTATGTATATATAGTGATGACTATATTAACACCTGGAATCCTGTGCGTTCCTCTACTCACCATCTTGCTCTAGCAGAAACTCCAGCTCATCATTGTTATCCTCTTCCTCCAGCGGCTCCTCCGTTTCGAGCTGCCTCTGCTTTTTGCCTGTTTGCTTTTCCAGTTGCCGCACTGTGGCTGCTGCCTCGACAAATTTATCATCGGCCGGCGCCTCCTCATCATCCAGAATGTCACGTATGAGTGCGCTGATCTGTTCCTGATCTGCTGAGCCATGAGTTTTCACCTTAACCTTAGAATTTCGTTTAATCACCTCCTTGGCCTTAACAGGTAAACGTTTGGGCCGTTCGGCTAAGGTTTTATTAGTTGCCTTTGCTGCAGTTGTAGCCTCAGCAGCAGCAGCCACTGTTTCGGGCTTTGACAAACTTTTGACTGGATGAGCGACACTTTTTGCCTTTGGCGACGTCGGCGTCGCCTTCTTATCGGATTTCTCCAACTTTTTGGCGGACCTTGGTAAGTCCTCAGGCTGCTTTGCCGCCTTTTTGGCTGCATTGGCGGCATCCTGCTGACGCTGCAGCTCGTCTATGTCAAAGAAGCGTATTAGCGTATTTACGCATTCTTGGCACAGCAATTGCTTTTTTTGGGCGTCGGGTTTGACAACGATTTGGAAATATTTCGCTAAAAGATCGGCGAGCTCAATTTCGATGCCCACTTCATCGAAAATTTCTTGATATTGCAGCTTTGAATTGTACACACTGCAATGCAGGCAGCTAAGCCCATTTTCGTTGTTTGCTTTCGAATTTTCCGACATTTTAACTTTTCACACATAGCAATCCACGCGAGACTCTAGAAACGAGCGTCAGCTGAACGATATGAAAATGCTTAGTGTTGCAAAACGATTGCCAAGCTATTGCAACTATCGCAACCCAATTGAGTAAAGCGGTATATTTTAGTGCATTAATTGTGCTGCTACAAGAAAGTACTAAAAATGAACGTAAAAACTAAAGTAGCAATGAATATCAAAAGTAGCGTATACTTATCGCTTATCGATAAGTGCTTAAAGATCAAAGATTGGCGGCAAATTTAAACTTGAACTTAAAAATTAAAACCGAATTGAGACATGCAAAAATAAATTCATTTAGAAAAGAGCATAGCAAAGCAAAAAGCATAGATAACGGAAAACACCGTTGCTCCGAAAAATTAGTGCGAAACAGAATCGGAAAAAGCAATGTGTAAACACTTTCCTGACAGATTGAAAAATGATTAATATTAGTTTTTATTGTTTATTTTTTACACGTTTGAGTTTTGCCTTCCTTTTTATTTTGCAAAAAAAATCGATTATATTGATAGGAGCTTTTTATTTTTGCATCAAAAAATGTATTTATATTTCTCAGTTTGTAAATTTTTTCTTGATAAACTGTATATATGTTTTTTATATAAAGTTAGTATAAATCACACCACAAGGTAGATGAAGATCTGTGTGAGCATGCAACTCTAATAGATGAACATCTTGAGCAGCAATAGCTTCTCATCCGTTAACTGTTTGGGTAGGTATATAAAATATAGAATTTAAAATTATTTAATACAAATAAAAATCTTTAAAAATGCTTAGAGATTTATATTTGGTCTAATTATTATTATTGTTTAATATAATAAAAATAAAATAAATAAATAAAAAAAATTTTGAAAAAAAACTAGGGTATTTATTCTAATTAATAAAAATATATATATTTAAAATATATATATATATATTAATTATAATGTTAAAAATAAATTTATTGACGTGAAGTATTTATTTTTCGATTTTATTAAAATATTTTTAAATTTTTATTTTTTTAATGCTGAATTGTAAATTTTTCTTTATGAATAATATTGATTCAAAAAATATTCAGAAATAATAATAGATAAATGAAAATAAAACTCACCTCAGAGAGAGAAATTCATTGGATTGCAGCAATAAATGAAACCATCATTTTGATTGTCAGGCAGTCTGAAAGGACATGCTACAGATTGACAAGTTGATAGAACATCCGGCCGCTGCTGCTCGAAGATGTTGTTATAGGAGAGGAACACATAGATTCCATTTCCCTGGGTATCTCGCACCACCTTATAGATCCACTTGGGCACTGGCTGCTTTGAGTCGGCTAACCAGACTCTGTGTTCTCTGCCCTCTCCGTCCTGCAGACTGAGGATATCGATGCCACCAGTACGAATATGAAATGGTCGCTGGACGGTCACCTGACTACGTAGCCAGTTCTCAATTCTTTTCCAATTTCCATTATTGATGCTCTTGAACTGTGGCACCACATTGATATAGCGAAATGTGCTGGCCATTTGATCAGTAAAGAGAAAATCACCTGAAGCCACCAAATGGCCGCGATTAATAACCAAATCTCTGGCACTGGGCAAATACCGTTGACTGCTGCCAAAAATAGTTTTAAATTTAGTGTAGATCGCTTTCGGCCTATAGGCAGCTTCCTCTTTGCGCGTCAGTATATTATCCGTACTGAAGTTGACCAAAGGTCGTTTGGCATCTAATAATAGTAGTTAAGAAATAAGGAGACAAAATTAGTACAGGCGGGGGTGTTCGACTTGGAGATAGCTAAGCATTGAACAGAGTTGCTATTTCTATCATTCATTATATACCCTATATATCCCGCATACTCTATATACCCTACATATTCTATCTGTTATATTATATATACTCTATATAACTCCTCTACCTCTACTCGAATACGAGTATATATAAATACACTTACTCACTCAAAAAAACATCAACAAATAGTCTAAAACAGATTTACAAATGCCTTACAGAAGCTCTTGAAGTAGACATCGCTCTGAGAGTACAGAGCACGTCCATTGTTCCCATCGTAGCAGGAGCGATAGAGTTCCAGTTGTTGTCCCTCTAATTTATAGCACACAATGTACAGTGTTTGCGGGCAATCAGAATCGTGCCCTTTGATTACGCTTGCCTTCATTGGCGAGCTGCAGCTCATGGGCAGCGCCACTGTAAAGTATCCATTATCCTGGCACTCGGTCTCCAGCACATCCTTCTCATTGCAGAACATATAAAGCTTCTGTCCACGGGGCACTTGATCTGTACGCAGCAGCTGTAGGGCTCCTCTGTTATCACGATAAGTGAATATGCGATTCGTATTCTCCACCATGTTCCTGTTTATTTGGCATTCAGCCTGAATGCCTGTTTCAATAATATATATAATTTTATACCTTATTATATATCATCTGTATATCCATGAATTACCCAATGCAGAGAACAGTAGTATTAATATTCCTGCAAAGTATTTCATATCTAAAAATTTTGTTAACACAACTGTAATAACACGTGGCATGGGTTTCTCTTCAACGTTTATTTAATATTATTATAATGTCTTATTTAGCAACTATCTTCCAATGAAGCTGCAAGAATATCGCATCAGTATCAATATTATCGATATGTTCGAATTTTTGAATAACATCGCTGTGGTTTTCTTAATAACGATATATCGAGAAAAAATGGCGACACCACTCTCACTACCAATAGTGGGCACCATCGATAGTGGACGATAGTGCCATCGATAGCTCTCCACCTGCTTAGTTTTGCTAAGTTATCGCAATTATCGTATCTAAATTAAGTAAAGCGGTATATTTTAGTGCATTATTGTGCTGCTAAAAAAACGTGCTAAAAATGAACTTAAAAACTAAAGCAGCAATGAATATCAATAGTAGCGTAGACTTATCGCTTATCGATAAGTGATAATCAAAGATTGGCGGCAAATTTAACTGTTCACGCGCTTGAGCAAAGCGAAATAGCTGTAGGAGCAATTCACAATCTGCAAAAACAAGAAAAAAGTATGTAATATAGATAATTAAAAGTTGCACTAGTCATACAGATGAAAAAGTTGTAGAATTGAAGCACTGTGAGTGGTTCAAGGTGTGCATATGCAGCGGCTCACTAAACCGCAGCATCATTAGCAAAGCCAATTTCCGATTGCTCCTGTTCCAACTGGTCCAATTGGAGCTGTATAGCGAATGGGATAGCACTGCACTCTGATAGCTCATCTCATCGGCCGAATAGCAGATAATAAAGATTTGCAGCAACATAACAAATTGATACGATGCCATCATGATCATAAAAGCAGTTTCCTTGGTCCTAATGGAAATGGCATAGAAATTGGAGACGAGCACCAAAACGGAGCAAAGCATCTGCACCGAGCCGGGCACCTTAATGAAGCCATCGATGAGATCCTTTAGTTGAAAAATGCGTGCATAGTGAATGCAACAATTGCGCAATTCTCGAGCAATGCGTCGATTATCCTCCAAGGTTTCGGCCTTGCCCAGGCTCTCCAGATGGGAAGCCAACATGGCCAGCTGTGTCTCCAGAAAATAGAGCAACGAAGCGGCTATCGAGTCAAAGGCAATGTTCAGCCAGCATGTGGGCATCAGCGACATCACCTGATAGAAATAGAGGCCGTAGTAGCAGCCAGAGCTGAGCAGATCGCACGGTTCGTACATGGACAGCGGCAGAGCATTGTTATCGACGAACCACTGCGTGACCAGGATCAGGCTGGCGGCCAATAGCGATGTCCAGGCATAGAAATTGCGCCATTTGATGGAACGCTGAGCACCACTGCGAAATATCAAAGCTTCCTTCTTCGAAAAAGGGCGAAAGCACGACGAATGCATTGCCTCAATGAGCTGGGCATGATTACGATTCCTCAGCTTAATGCTGAGCAGCTTGGACATGCACGAGACCTCGGTGGCAAACATGAAGAATACTTGCAGAATGACATTCAATTGATCAATGTTGGCCAACACACGTATCGCAAAGAAGAGCAGCATGATGGCCACAATGCTGAGAATGAGGCAACAGCGCAGTTGATGCAACAAGCGCTGCCAGCGTGTGGCATGCCTCGCCACTTGCCACACGCCCAGAAAATTAAAATACCATACTTGATATTTATAGAAAGTTGAAGTGATTTGATGATGGTCCGACATCAGTTTGCAGACTAGATAGAGGAACTTTAGCTAAAATTACCGCTGCAGGCCTTTTATAAAGGCTCGCCCAGTCAAGGACTTTGCGGATAATGAGCTTTAATGAGCCGCTCATTATATGCCATAATTTACACTGCAAAAAATCGCATAGCTCACCGAACTAAAGAGCATTAGGTCAAAGCAATGGCTGCTATTCAATGTCCTGATTCGTATGGGCAAATCCAGACGCTGCATCAGCATCAGCAGCAAACGCTGATTCTTGTGATGTGCACCAACCCAATTGGATTTATATATGTCGTGGGGCAGGCGGTAGCTGCGCTCGGTAATCTCACTAAATGATATATATAGATATATATAAGATATATATTTTATACATAGTTAGTATAACTCACCCCGCAAAGTAGCAGATTATGAAGATCTGTGTGAGCATGCAGTTCTGATAGATCAACATCTTGAGCAGCAAAAGTTTCTCATCGGTTAACTGTTAGGATAATATATAAATATCAGCATTAAACTAAAAATATATATTTTTTTTAAATAAATTAAATTTTCTATGAAATAATTTAACTTAGATTAGATACATACAAAGTTGAAAAATATTTGAAAATACAAAACAAACAAAACCATTTTAATGTTAACTATTTCTTAAATTTATTGTTGAATAAAAACATAAATAAAAAATATTTAAAAGAAAAACCCCTCTTTAAAGTTAATTATAGCTTAAATAATTTTATTATTTTTTAATTACAAATATATAATTTATGATTATTATTATTATTTCTGTATTTTTTAATACTAAATATTGAGCTGAATTGTGTTATTTATATTCAAATTTGTTTAATATATTATTTTTATTTTTTCCCATATATATTTTTTTAAATATATTTTTAAATATATTTTCTTTTAATTTAAATTTTTCTTATCTTGTATATGATAAAAAAGAATAGTATCTAAAAATCTATTATTTTTATTAATCTTATTAAATAATAAATAATAATAAAATTGTATTTTCTATGTAAATTCAAGCTTTTTTTAATTTCTAAAACAAAACGATTTTAATAATTTCTAAAAAACTTGTAAATCGTTCAATTTGTTTAGGAATTCTTTGATATTCAATCCATTAACTATATCAAATTATATAAACCATATAAACTTATCTAATAATAGATATACATTATTATTTTTCGAAAAATAATAATATCAACAAACTCTTAATAAAAATTAAAAAAAAAAACGTTCAAACATATTTTTTTAAAATAGCTTTACATAATACAAATTGTATAATAGCTAAAATATTTTAGTTTACTTAATATTAAATATTTTTACATGTATATGTATAAATTGTGTGGCAAAATTTTTAAATTAATGTTTTCAATTTTCTTCTAGATACTTAATTTTCTTTTATCATAATATTTATATAGACTTGCTATGCGACATTTTTCAACTCACCTGCGACATGGAATAGAAGTTGGCGGTTAAAACCAGCACAGAGCAAAATATCTGACCCGAAATGGGCTTATAGACGATAGCCTCGATATCGGATGCCAGTTTAACGATTTTCATGTGATAATTAATGCAATGCTTCAGCTGCAGCAACATCTCAGCATCAGTTGCCATCTCTGATTTGATACCCTTTCCAATGGAATGCAAACGCAAGGCCAAAATGTCCAATTGGCATCTGATGAATATAAATATGGAGCAGCAGAGTGAATCAAAAGCAATGTTCATAAAGCAGGCCAAGGACAGAGCGCAGCAATGATAAATGTACATGAAGCCGAAACCAAATGAGCCACGTTCCCCATGAAAGGGATCATAGGTGGCCAACGGCAGTTGGGTATTATCGATGGCGTATTGAGTTAGGAGCATGGTGATCAGCGAGCAGAGCGAGACGGCGCCATAGGAATTACGTACGGTGAGACTCAGTTCACGGGCATTCAAAAAGACGGTCTGCTCTTCGAGGCTGAGAGGCTTGAATTCTACATCATGCATATAAGCAAAGAGCCGAAGTAACTCAAGAATATTGAACTTGAGCGATAATATCTAGAATTTGTACAGGGTATATTAGATATATTTGATCAGTATGTAGAAAACTTCACCTTCAGTGAGCAGGCAAAGCAAGTGGCCAGCAGAAAGAAGCCTTTGATCACCTCATTCATGTCGTCAATATTGATCACAATGTACATCAGCAATAGCAGATTGAGAACCATTATAAAGAAACCATAAACCAAAATAAAATTGGCATTATGTAGATGGCGTTTCCAGGGCAGCTGTTGCGGAAACACCGAATAAATCTGCATCATTCGCTTCTGGACCGAATAGAACGAGCTAACGCAACTATCAAAATTTAACTCCATTTCGCGGTGCACTTATTCAACAACTATTGCAGGGCCCGAGATGGGCTAAGCCTTATAAAGGCCTTTGATGAGCAATTAAAAACGCATTAAAGCTAGCTAATTGGCGGAAAGCTTAAAGGCTTTAATTGTATTAGAAACTACTAGACTAATATAAGTTTAAAAAAAATATATATATATATGTATTAAATAAAAATATATATATATATACAAAAACTTTAAAAAATTTAGAATCAAAAAATTAAAAAAAAATTAAATAAATAAAAAGAAAAATATTGATTATAATATTGAAAATTAAAACTAAGAACGAGGTATCTAAAATCAAAACAAACAAAAAATTAAAATAAAACAAAATTCTAAAAAAATAAATTTTAGAAAAACTTAAAAAAAATTATACTTGTCTATTTTTTACTAATTTTTAGTTTTAAGTAGTAATTATGGTAGAAAATTTTTTTTTATTAATTTTTTGTAGCTATATATTTATTTGCATTTTTTTTTTTTAATTATTCCAAAAAATTTTGTATAAACTTTTTTTTTTGTATTTAAAAATTTAATATGGGCTTTTCTCAAATGTGAAAAAAAAATAAGTTTATCAAATAATTTTTTTTTTTAATTTTCTTGATATTTCAATTAATACTTTTTAACAATTGTTAAGTTCAACTTTATTTATTATCAAATTTATCATTATTTCTGTTAGTTTTTGTATTTTTAAATTATGATTTAAATATTTGTTTCAGTTATTTATAAATAAATTATTTTCGATTATTTTTTTTATTAATTATTATTCAATAATATTAAGTTAATGATTTTTGACATATATATGTTTTTTGGTAAGTTTTTAAATCAAAAATCTTGTTTTTATTTTTATTTTATATTTTTCGTAACTTTTTACTTTTATATTTACTTTATTATTTTTTTACTTTTATATTTATTTTTATTAATAATTTGAAATTGAAATTATTTTAAGCAAAAATAAATTCGTACAAATTTTGTTATATTTAATATATCATATTTTGTAATATTGTCTACTTTTTTGAGCAGTGCTTGCTCGCTAATCGTTTACTGTTGTCTAATAAGCTCAGGACCGTTAAGTAAATATACTAAATTATTCAAAAGCGCATTTTGAATGGCCTCTAATAAGGCCTAAGCGATTTGAATTGAAAATTTTAAATGAAGTTTTAAATTTAACCGTAAGTATAAGAAGAATAAATGCTGCAGAAATTTAAGAAGCGGAAAATATTTGATAAAATAATGAAATGATTAGAATAAAATAAATATTAAATAATAATAAATAAATGAAAATAGAACTCACCTTAGTAAGGAAAATTCGTTGGATTGCAGCAATAAATGAAACCATCATTTGGATTGTCAGGCAGTCTGAAAGGACATGCTACAGATTGACAATTGGATAGAACTGCCGGCCGCTGCCGCTCGAAGATGTTGTTATAGGAGAGGAACACATAGATTCCATTTCCCTGGGTATCTCGCACCACCTTATAGATCCACTTGGGCACTGGCAGCTTGGAGTCGGCTAAGCAGGCGCTGCGCTCATTGCCATTTTCGTCCTGCAGCCGAAGGATATCGATGCCGCCAGTACGAATACGAAATGGCTGCTGGGCAGTCACCTGACCGCGCAGCCAACGCTCTATTTTTTCCCAATTACCGTCGTTGATGCTCTTGAACTGTGGCACCACATTGATATAGCGAAATGTGCTGGCCATTTGATCACAAAAGAGAAAATCCGCTGAAGGCACCAAATGACCCCGATTGATGATCAAATCTCGGGCGCTGGGCAAATATTGTTGATTCTTGCCGAAAACAAGTTGAAATTCATCGTAGATCCGGTGCTTCATATAGGCAGCCGCCTCAATGGGCTTCACTATCTGATCCGTATCGAAGTCCACCCAAGGTCGTTTGGCAACTAAAAGTAGGAATTGAGAAATGAGCTGTAAGGGTGATTCAGACGGAAGGAACCAAACTTTGATATACCTGAGCCTTGAGCAGAGTTGCTATTTCTATTATTCTAGGCTTTTAAGAATGAGAAGAAAGAACTCCAACTAACTGAGGAGCTTTTGTACTTTACGAGACAGCTGTGTTTATACGGATGGACAGACAGACGGACAGGCAGAGAGACAGACGAACAGACAGATAGACAGAAAGACGGACGAACATGGCAAAATTAACTCTGCTCCTCATCCATAAAAATTCAAAATTCGAGCTAAAAAATATCTTTATAGTCCACCCTAACTATCTTTATAGCCCTAACTGAAGTTAACTTCTTGCTCTTAGCTTAGAGGGGAATAGAATATAGAAATGAGTATATACGACTACATATACATCATTTTCCGAATTTCAGTGCGATTAATACCCTATTTGAGTTTATATAATATGTTTATAGCCCTCATCAGTTGAGTTTATTTACGAGTAAATGCGTAAAAAATCTTTTATGAAGCGACTATAGATAAGGTCTTCCCCATAGACATATATAAGAGGCTATAGATAATTTCTTCCCCCTTTCTATTCGCCTCTTCGTATAAGATTTTTTAAAGCACTTACTCATGCATAAGCTCGACTGTACTGCATATACCCCATATACATTTATATAGATTCCACATACTCTACATATTCTATATTCTATATACTATATAATTCTTAAAGTCCTACTCTTATAGAGTATAATAATACATCCACTTTTCACCTAGTGAACGACTTCACTTAATCTAAAACAAATTATCAAATGCCTTACAGTAGTTCTTGAAGTAGACATCGCTCTGGGAGTACAGAGCACGTCCATTGTTGCCATCGTAGCAGGAGCGATAGAGTTCCAGTTGTTGTCCCTCTAACTTATAGCCCACACTGTACAGTGTTTGCGGGCAATCCGAATCGCGTACTTGTATCACGCTCGCCTTCATTGGCGAGCTACAGCTCATGGGCAACGCCACTGTAAAGTATCCATTATCCTGGCACTCGGTCTCCAGCACATCCTTCTCATTGCAGAACATATAAAGTTTCTGTCCACTGGGCACTGGCTCTGCGCGCAGCAGCTGTAGGGCTCCTCTGCTATCACGATAAGTGAATATGCGATTCGTATTCTCCACCATGTTCTTAGTTATACGGCAATCAGACTGAATGCCTGTTTCAAAAATGAATATATATTTAACAATATCTCATTATATATCATCTATATATCCATGATTTACCCATCACATAAAACAGTAGTATTAATATTCCTGCTAAGTATTTCATGTCTAAAAATTTTGTTAACACATCTAAAAGCAATTTTAATTTAATTTTTACCAAAGCACTAAACACATGAATTTCGAGTACTTCCCCATGCCGAAAGGGTTGCCAGAGGATTATAAAATTTATATTAAATCGATAGCAATTCTAATTTCAATGTGGCCGTTTTTTTTATACTTTGCTCCCAAAGTGTAAAAAGTATATTGGGTTTTTTACGTTTAGAGATTCAAACAAAGTCCAGGGAGTTTACAATCATTAAAAAAATGTGCGTTTGACCGATGTGGTTTATTCTTATATGTAGTCGTGAGTATTTATATTTTAATATATATGTACATACATTTGTCTATGTATATGTATGTATATATGTAAATGGTATGCCCTAGTCTATACATACTAGTCTACATACATACATACAAGCATACGTACATACATATATATGTACATATACACTTCACACTACATATTTCATTATTACATCCATCCTTCTATCCATATAAGCATACATTCCAGAGAGCAGAGAAACAAATATACTAAGTAGAACTCTATACGACAATCGACTATCTAGCTCGAACGCTCAACGCGCAATGACTGAGCTGAGCTCTCCTAGGCTTCGTTTATCAAGCCTGGAAGAGATCCGAACAAATACGATGTTGAATGCACAATTGATGATGATATACTGATAAAGTCTATTTAGGATGTTCCATCATGTATTATATATTATATTTTAATGCAGATAGCATCTATATTTCGTATATGGTTCTTGTTCTACCCTGAATCCTTTAACTATAAACCATATACCTATTAGCTATATCCCTATAACTTGAACAAGTATCAGCTGTAAATACTTCCAGCCCAAACCATATTTATTAAATTTATCCAACCATATTTTTTGAGTTAATATTTTTCATATATATAATATAAAGAAAATATATAAATTTCGGATTATTTTCAGCAAAACAATCCACAACAAAATACAAATTAATTTGTGGCATAAAAAATTTCTGGGTTTTTGTTTTTTTGACAGTCCACTCTTGGATAACACTTTATTGCTTTTTATCACATACAATGGATAAAATTTGTTAAAACAATAGATGTTGTTTGGTTGTTAGCTGATTTCAATTATCCGACATTTGTTGTTCAATGCTCGATTTTGTGGTACTGTACTTTCAATTAATTAATTATATAGGTGTGTCTGTGTAGGTGTAATAATTGATTGATTTTTTTTTTTACAATTTTTGTTCTTTTAAAAATTTTTTTTTGTGATTTTTTATTTCTTTTCTACTTCAACTGTTTCATATTTATATATCTTTGCTGTATGTGGTATATGGTGTATACATATATATATAAATGTTTAAAGGATAAAATAATAAAGCTTACAACATAAAACATGCAGCATAAGAAAATAAAATGTTTGAAACGAAATCAAATGCATATTTTAAATGAAAAATTTTTGTGATTTTTTTTGTTTTTTTTTTTTTTTTGGATTAAATGGGAACGCAAACAAATGAATGAAGGGATAAGAACAGAAAGTCTTAAAGAAAATGTGGCTACTTGCTCAAAATTGCTGCGCGAAATCTCATACAAATTGAAACTTATATAGAAATAAGAGCATATATTGATATTTATATATGCTCACGTGTGTGTATGTGTGTGTGTGAGTGTAAAATAACTGTAATACGCGTGTGTATTATTCATAACATTTGATATAGCTTGATTTAAATGCTAAAAAAACTATACTTTTCTTTTTCATGGTTAATCTGTTTGTACCAGGCAATAATAGCATTTCTACAACTAGTTTTTAAGCTTCGATAGACAATAATTGTTTAATTGTTATCCTGCTTATTGATCAGCTTCAATATAACTTTGCCACCCTGCACATCCAGGGCATAGAGACTGCCGTCCTTCACCTCATTGTTGAGCACCTCATCGCTGACGCTCACATGTATGCCCGATGGCCCCGATATGTAGACGCAACTCTTGTTCACCTCATTGAAGATGTTCGAGCCGCTGCCAGAATATTTCGAGTGCATGCTCCAATTGTTGTATAGAGCAGCGGCGGCGGCTGCAGCAGCTGCTGCGGCAGCTGGAACATTGCCGCCATTCTCCAAGAGACCAGACGAGCCGCCCTTGGCCATGAACTCATAGAAGCCGGGCAGCTTATAGATCTTCTGCTGCAGCTCCTTGGCCGTATTAGAGAGCAAGTAGATGGCATTGTAGCTGCAGCCATCCATGCTGGCATAGAGCGTCAGACGCGGCGTAATGGATCTGCAAGAAAGTAAAGAGAAGTTAGAGAAAGTGTTTAGTACTTAAAGTGATAATAGCTGGTTGTATATTGGATTAATCTTGTAGTGGCGTAGAGCTGAGATATATTGAAGATTGGTAAGGACTACAAAATCCATAAAATGTTTTCCAGTTGCCACAAAATAGATCTACAGTTGCCATAAAAAAACTCTTCTCTTATCACCCCCACTCAAGATTAATCCAATGCAAACAAAAACTGATTTTCAGCTAGTGTCATTGAATTTTGTTAGCCCAACATACTTGGCGCGCAATATATTAAACATGCGTATTCCGTCGGCGAGTCCACAGATTTGTATTAGATCCTCTTTGGACATGCTAAATATAGAAAGAGAGAACACAAATATGTTAGAGTATAAAACTATATATTATATAGAACTTAAAAAAGCTCGCTTGCTCGTTCGCTCACCGCATAATATCCGCACCCGAGAAATGGGTAAAGGTGTTGAGGTAGGCCGTCAGACGATGATGTGTCAGCCATTGTGTGACTTGTGCGGGCGTTGATTCGGGCATTATGTTCTGATTCTAGATAAAAGAAAACAACCAATTCAATTAGATTAGTTGTCACGTGTATATGTGTATATAGCATACATAATCATCCATATCCGCTGGCACATGCTGCGGCGACACCATGTTTGTGGCATCCATTAGTTTCAATGTTGGCGAATTTGTGGATGTCACCGAATTGATAGCAATTGGGCTGCTGCTGGCCGCCGGTGATGCGCTGCTGGCAAATGGCAACATTCCATCATATTTTGGTATATGAACCGGCGAATTTGGCCACAATTTCATACTGCAAATAAATCAAAAGAATTTTGAATTCATATATTAAATAAGTTAAGCTGTATTTTAATTTATATACAAATGCAATGCTGTTGCTGCTGTGCGTTTTGAGAGAGACAGGCGTGATCCTTCAGATACAAGCGCATGTTCGCGAATGCCAGCAGACAGCAGATACACAGATTTTACAGATACATAAACTTATCATGGCCATATACCAGTTTTTCTCTCTCTCTCTCTCTCTCACTCTCACTGCCTCTCTATTAGTACAGTTTATGCTCTGGCATTCTTAGCCTGTTTTTTATTACTTTTAATTATATATACCATGTATATACTTATATACATATATTCATATATCTCAACTACCTTGACATCTGATACGCTTTGTTGTGGCTGATTAAACCCCATAAAATTCAGCTTAGTCAACCATCATTTTCATACTTTTTATGACCTTCAGCTTTTTAGCTATGCCGAATTTGGCAGAAGCTGCAGAAAAAAATGCTTTCAGTTGATCAATTCAATTAGCAGCTGAACCCAGGCAACAATTTTCACCATATGGAAGGTGTTTTTTTTTTTTTCATTCTTAACTTATAAATATTTAGACGGACATTTTGAAGACTCTCAACCAAATGGAGCGTAAGTGCCGATAATTAATTGAAAGAAAAACATTCTTTAGTAAGCAAGTAAACAAGTAAACAAATTAAATGAACTAGACTATGCAACTTAACTATACCCTATAATAAATTAAGTAACAACTAATATATCAAAATGTATTGAAAGTAACTTGATAAATATTCAAAAAGCATTTCAAATATATTACAAAATATTTAATAAAAACTTAATTTTTAGATTAAACATTAAAAATATATATTTAAATTTTATATTTTAGAATTTATTTTAAACTATTTAAAATATACAAAATATACGTAAACATAAATTTTTAATGATAAAAATATTTTATAATATATATTTATATATTTATAATACATAAAGCCCCATTTTAAAAAACATATTTTTAATATTTTAAGAAATTTTAAATTGTAATTTTTGTTTGTTTTATTTTTTTCCCTTAATTTATTTGTTTTTAATTTAAAATTTTTTCTTTTTTTTTTTTTTTTAAATATATAAATATATATTTAAATAAAAACAGCCTGCGGTTTCTACAAGTTAAGCTACCTTTCACTTTCAGCTATATAAAGTGTATTACAACCGGTTGTAAGCTATATATAATTTCCACGCCGTATATAATAACAAATACTTGTAATTTAATTGATGATCCATGCAAGACCGGTTCGGTCTTGTAAGTAAGTAGAGATTATTCATTACAGAGAAACCGTACAGATATCATGAGAAAATCTCTTTATAATGCTCTTAGTTCAATCGAGAGCGGATTTAGAGAGCGAGAGAGTGAGAGCGTAATGCAAAAAATAAATATAAAACCACAATAAAAACCCGTTTCCGGCTAAAATAAATCCCATTCAAATCGATTCGCATTTCTAAGACAACAAAAGAAAAATATTTATTTAAAAAACAAATATGAAAGCGAAAAAAAAAAAAATCAAAATAGCTGAATTTTTATTTAAGTACAAAATGTTGAACAAAAAATGCGATAAACATTGTTGAGTGCTCATTGAACTGAGTAAACAAATTGTATATGGATCTAAAACATAGTAGTAGACATAGATACATATATATATCCGAGTGTATATCCATATATATAGCATCACTTGAACTTGGGACTGTTCTATGCAAATAGAGCTTCAATTTAAACAACGCAAAAAACTGGGCTACTTAGTATTTAACTGTAAACTAGTTATGCATAACTCAAAGCGTCATAAATCAAAAGCTTAATCATTGCCTGTGACGCCCATAAACAATAAACCAAATAGATAACTAAAATATATTTATATAATATATGATATATAGATGATATATATGATATATATGTTATATATATCACGGAAATAGCGTAAATGGAAAATGTGGAAAAAACGAGAGGAACAATTGATAGTTTAAGCTGGATTTGGACTGATTGAGCTGAAGAACAACAAAATAATTGTATTTAATTAAGCCGCGCATAAACGGATCGATCAATTGAATGTGTAGTGGAAGAGATAGATTAAATTAAAAAAGTATATAGAAAAAATAAAATAAAAAAGAAAATATATATATATATATATATATTGAATATATAAAATGTTATAATATTAAAAAAAAAATTAAACTCACAAAAAAAAATTGCCTAGTTATAACTTAACTATTTATTTCCACAGCAGTTTATATAGTTCTAAAGCTATTGAAAAAATATATATATTTGTTATAGAACTATTTCAAATAGAATAAAATTACAAATTGAATACCCAAGTAAAACGACATTAAAATTCTAAATAAAACGTGCCTTAGAATAATTAAAAACTGATTTCCATAGTAAAAAATCACCTTACGAAAGTCAACAAATACATTTATAACGATATGAAATCGTATAAAACAAGTTAGCATAAATATTATTTGATCGAAAATTAATATAAATGCTTAATAAATATTTCTATAGTATATCTATAACTATATACTACTATAAATTCATATAAATATGAAGCCTTTTCTTTTCATTTATTTATAAAGTGAAATATATTTGAAAGAAATCTTTTGAAATATACATAAGCTAAATTAAAAACTGTTCAATAATTAATAATAATAATAATAATAATAATTTAATTTTTAGATAACATGAAAAATAGAAACAGAATAGAAATATTTGAGAATTGTTTATTTAACGTAATATTTTAGGCACTTACTATTCAGGACTGTAGCAGCCAGTTGTGGTGGCTGGCGTTATCAAATCCAATGATATATCATTCATGATGGTGCACTCGTAGCTGGGCTGAAACTTGTCCTGCTCGGACTGCGGACGCTTCTGGATCTTTTCGCGATCCTGTTTATGCTTGCGATCGGCGCCCTTTAGCTTGAAGACCTGCAAATGATTTAAGAATTGTGCGTTAAATCAATTTTGATTAGGTATGGCTAACAAATGTTCAACTTGCCTTTATCTGACAGGCAGCTGCATGCACTGCCTGTTTGCCATTGAGTGCTGCCAGGCCGGCAATGGTGCCACCATTTGCATTCCGATTATCCCCCTGCCCCGCCGAGGAAACGCCTGATCCGTTGTTGTTGTTGCTAGTTGTATTGCTGGCGTTGTTGTTGTTGTTGTTGCCCGAGCTGTTGTTGCTGCTGGTGCTGCTGCTGCTGGAGCTGCTGCTGCTCGAGCTGCTGTTGTTGTTGTTGTTGTTGATATTGTTATTGTTATTATTGTTGTTGTTATTGTTGTTACAATTAGCTGCTGTTGTGTTTTCTATATAGGTTTCAATTTGTAGCCGAAATGGTACACCCTTTTCACCACCGTGCTTCTTTGGTGTAAATTCGGTTGAAATGCAATTAACCTTGATGTAAACACCGACCTCCTTCAATGGATCCCAAAAGATCTCGACAGTATTCAATGCGTTCGCACTCAATGGCTGCGACACATGGCACAGGCCATACGACAATGGTACATCTACCTCAATAATTCGATCACCTGGACGCGATGCCTGCCATTGCTGCATCTGTTCGCGTTCCATAAACTGCAAACGACGCTCGTGGAAACAGATTTTGATAACGCTCTGAAAAAAAAAAAAACAAAAAAAAGAAACACAAATATTTGAAAATAAACGCCCAAAAAAGTACAAAGTTCAAGTTAAACCCCAAAAAAAAAAGAAAGGAAAAAGTAAAGAATAAGAAAAGATAGATTTAAAGATACTCAAAATTGGTTTGATTGCCATATGAGACATTGCCTCTGCGCATGACATGCCTCAAGTTGTTTTGCGTATAAATTAAGTTTAATTGGGGCATATTAAAATCAATTAACATGCAAACACACACACACACACACACACACACACGCACACATTAATATTGAGGCACATAACTGTGCTCAGTCTCCACAATCATATATTGTCAACGAGCACAGTTGATATAGTCTTAATAGAAACAACCATAACAATAACTCAGTCAATTTAAACTAATTTTTGCCGTTTTTTTTTTTTTTTTTTTTTGCAAATTAGTTTGAACTCAACGCACAAAAAGCGAGCAGAAAAGTGAAAAATAGGAGAGTGAGAGAGAGACAGAGACAGAGAGAGAGAGAGAGAGTCCGTATAGCTGACAGTTAAAGCGTGGCTCTGATTTCTATATCCAAGTTCGTTTTAAAGAATTTCATTCTTGACTTTTCACTCACCTTCAAAATCTTATCGCGATAGAAAGACAAATCTCCAATTTTCTTCAATTTGATCTCATAGCTTTGACCCTGATTCAGATAGGTCAATGTCTCCTCATTGTTCTTCGTTGCAATTGAGGTGGCCGCTGCCAAAATGTACTGAAATCTGCAAAAAAAAATAGAATCAAATACATTAGACATTTTTAAGAAATATGTTGAAAAATTTTAAAAATATTAATAAAATTAGAAAATTTGAGATGACTTTACGAAATATCTAAATAATATGTGCACTGAAAAGTACATTTATTATTGAAAAGAAAACTACTATATGATGAAGTCTTAGATTATATTTAATTATTCTATACTTAAACTTATTAGCATCTTAGAAAACTTCAATTTAAATATAAAAAAAAATTATTTATAAAATATTTTATTTATTTTTTATACAATTATGTATTAATATTTTGTTATAAAATATAATTTTTAAATTTTTTTATATTTTAATTATATATTTCATATTTCATTTATATTTGTTTATTGTTTTTTATTTTTTTATTAACTTTAGATTGTTTATATAATTTTTCACATATATTTTTAGCCGGCAAAAGATAATTATAAATATTATTTTAAAAGGGGAAAAAAAATTTAATGGAGACTCACTATTTGAATTGAAAAATAAATTAAAACCTTTTCATTGTTTAGAGATATTTTAATTTAAAACAAGAAAAATAAAATAAAATCTTTTCTATCATTTAGAGATCTTTCCAGATGATTTTAATTCATTTCCATTGTTTCCAGTTAATATACGCATTTTACACTATTATTACTACAAGTTAAATATAGAAATTAAATTATGTATCTGTCTATACTAAATACAATGTGGATAATATTTATTTTTTAATAAGAAAGAAAGCTTAAATGGGGTTTCCGTAAAAACAATTCTAAGCTATTTAATAATATATAAATAAACCATAATTCTATATTTTTCTCTATTCTTCTGGGGCTTAATCTAAGCCATAAATAATTATTTAAGTCTAGACTAACATAATAAAAACTTTCACACTAGTCTCCGAACTATAATTAAATATAGCAAATTAAATTAAAAAGTGCTAAAAACTACTATAAACTAAATCTAAAATTAGAAAATGTTTGATGATAAGACTATCTAGCTTATCATAAAAATAAACACTGCTAAAATCCAAGTTCACATTTTATCTTAGTCTAGTCTAGCCCCTATTGCAGTTTGAATATACTATGAATTTTTCACTCACTTATGATCCTCGGCATGAGATGCACCGCCCGACGAGATGGGCTCAATTTTGGCCGCCTCGACAACGCTCAGCTGCTGCTGCAGTCCAGAGCGCGCTGCAATTTATCAATTGATGCAATTATGTAAATATATGTATATGATATCACTATTATCAACAACGACTACTTACGCGCCTGTGCAAAGCCCTCATTGCCCGTTGCTGCTCGGGTTTTCTCGGCCGATGTGGCTTCGTTTCCATTGGCACTGCAGTTCAATTCAAAATCCGCTGCGGCGGGCGAGCCTTGCGGCGAGCCACAGCCACAAATGTTGCCGGGGTTCAACTCATGCTTCCCACCAGCTGCTGCAAGTGCTCCGCCTCCGCCTCCAGTTCCTGATGCTGCCGCTGCTGCTGCCGCTGCTGCTGCTGCTGCTGCTGCTGCTGCTGCTGCGGCTGCTGCTGCTGCTATCTCCTGACCCGTGCGCTGTGGTGAATGATTTGCCTCACCCAATGGCGATTTGTCACTCTTGCCAATTGAGGAGCCGTTGCTGCCGCTCTCCAATGATATCTTTGCGTTCGGTTTGAGCTGCTCCGTTTGCGGCTCCTGTTTAAGTGCCGTCAGGCTCGGGGAGAACGATAAAAAGTTTTCACTGCAAGTACAATAGAATGTTAGTAAAAACAAAAAAAAAAAAACTAACAGCATTGCCAGCTGTATATATTTATATGTATATAGATATATACATATATATATAGATATATGTGCACACTCACTTGTTCAAATATGAGTTACTATTAAACTCAGCGTTCAGATCAAAGCCTATATCGTCGCTCCAGCTGCTGCGACCTACAAAATGCAAATAGAAATGTGGAAAAATACTTGTTTATATATTTTGTTTTCTATCTTGGAGTTTTTAGAAATAGATATATTATATTTATAGATAAATAGTTTTTGTACGCTGATAAAAGTTTAATTTTAACTATAAATAGTTTTTAGCTATAGTTTATAGCTATAGTAAGAAAATTCTAGGCGAGACATACCGACTAGTAAATACCTTAAAACACAGACATTAAAAAAAAAAAATAAAAATAAATAAATAAAAATTTATAAATTATCAATAAAACTAAATTTAAAACAAATGTAAAAAAATTTAAAATGTAAAAAATAAATACATATTAATTTAATTTGAATAAAATAAAAATAAAAATTTAGTTAATAAAAATGTTTTGTTAAAAATTTATATAAAATATATTCAATGCATAATTTGGAGAATCAAACTCAAAATACGTAAGACATATGATTTAATAACTAAAGCTCGATCATGTCTTACATCAATTATGATTATTTAAAATGGAACTTGATAAGCGCGTGCTATAAGAAGACCTCCATCATACAAACTACATTCAAGTCTCTATATATTATAAGCTCTTAGATCCCCTATTTAATACATTTGAAAAGACAGACGTTTAATGTATAAATATAATATTTATTATAGTTTTGTTTATGAATTTTTGAATTCAACATTCATCATGATTAATGTTTTAATCTTACCAATAAAAATGTTTTTTTATTTTATAATCTACTCAAATAGTATTTTGAGTTTTTTTTAACGTTTCTATTAATTATGTGGTTTGACCTATTTGCAATCTCTCTTACTCAGCCTCCCTCACTCACTCCCTCTCAACCTCTCCCTTTTCGTCTTGATCTCATTGCTATATACCGATTACTTGTCTCTCTATATGTTTATCTAGACATCTATATAAGTATCTCTCTATTTTTCTGTTTGTTCGTCTCTTTATTTATCCATGCATTTACATTTACATCCATCTTATCTTTCATATTATCTCAATTCGTTCTATGTCTCTCTCAATCTCGCTCTTTCTATCTGTTTTTCTAGCTCTCTACGCATATTTCCACACTTACAGCATGATTCCTCATTAAAGCAATTGTAAAGAAGAATAAAGAATGCAAAATAAACTTGTCTTTGTCAAATTTAAACTTTTTTTGTCTTCCTTGCATGTTGAAGCTTTTTTTTTTTAGATAATTAATGTTTGGTTTCAATTTAAATTAGTTTCATAAGTCTAAATTAAACTCAATTCTATGCTTAGTGAGACACATAATAATTCATTTTTTGTTATTGTTACGATTTCTTGTCTAAAGATATTGCCTATCTGCGTTGATTAGTGTAGAGCTTGCCCTATAAATAGCGCAAGTTAACTGAAGGGTATATTAAGTCAAGACTAAGCATGTAACTTTTAAAAATTAACTTTCAAGTTGATCTAATAGAAACTTTATAGATGAAAAGATTAAAATATATAGGGTATTTTAGCGATAACTGAAATGATTTAGAAATTTTACTGATACCTGAAATGATTTAGGTATCACTAACATACCTTTCCTACCCAAAATACCCTATACATTATGAATGTAAATAGAGCATATTATTAGCCTATTGAAAAATTAAATAATTAATGAACTTTTTTTTATATATAGTTAAATAGTTAAAATATTTAATGAACTTTTTTTTATAAATTTCAACAAAAATCAACAAAATAAATAAAAGCCTCATGCACTTCAGGATTTTGTGACATGATTTATCAATAATTTTTTCTACAGGGTATTTAAAATTTTAGCTAACTAACTTAACTATTGCCAATACTTTCGCTGCTCACACGGCTTGATAATTTGTCAATGATAAAAGAGGAAATTGTTTCACTATAATTGCTCCAATGTCAAGCGAATATAATAAAAATTCAAGAGCTCCCATTGATCGAGTACCAAATAATAGAATTTAAGGCTAGGTCGGAGGACAAAAAACAATTGATAAAAACCATTAAGCCACTAGCATTATATAAACTGAATGCTGAATGCCTAGATATATATCTATATATGTAAAATATATAGTAAAAGCCATTTACCCGCTATAGACTTAATTATTATTTGCTGTTAATTAAGTATTTCTATTCTGTCGACTAATTGCTGAAAGCTTTTTTCCTTAAAAAATAAATAATGCGACACAGACTAAAATGTGGCAGCAACATTTTCTAAAAATCCAAATTGCTTTAATTGCGGCCTCTACAAAACGTCGACAATTTTCGTTTATTTTTTTTTACGGCCTTATCTGCCGGACAATTGTCGTGTTGATTTCACATTTCTTGATAAGCCATCACGAGTATCGCGCGATAGGCAGTCGTTCTGGCTCGATTTTGTAAAACAGCGAAAGAGTTAAAATTATATGTGTCTCTGTCACTAAATATATGTATATATATATATATATATATATATATATATATATATATACATATGGGTATATATATCTGTATCAGCATGTTGTAGTTCTGCTGTAATTAGGCCAATGACAATTGTTGCTCGACTTTGCGTGATTTTGGCAAATTGTTAACTCTTAACAATCCATTTTGATTCCAGAAATATTTATACAAAGTTTAACTCTTTACTTAGCTTAACTTATTTCTTATCGAATTCTAGAAATATATATATATACTTATTTAGTTTAACTATCTGTAGGTGGGCGTGTTTTTATTGCTTTCTTGGTTATTTTCCAGAGCTGTAATTGTTTAAATATAACTTCCATAAAAAGTCATAAACATGATATACTTTATTAGTTCATTAGCTCAACTTGAAGCTATTCTTACAGTTTTCATCATGTCTTGCACATACATGCTAAGTTAATTAAGGGTCGTATAATAAGCAATAGCAATAGCAAAAACAAATATATATAGGTATATTTTATAGCGAGCCTATAATCTTTAACTTTAAAGATGTGCAAGAATTTGTGATGTTAATTGCAAGGTCTTAACTAAGATTTACCGTTTCGAAATTAAAAATTGTTCAGTTCACAATCTATTGTAGAACCATTATAAAGAGAATATTGCATACCCTATTCAATCTCTCTATGTATATCTTAGAGTTTATTTATAAAATACCAGCTGCAAGATTTTATATATGAAATATTACTTTAAATACATATTTCTTAAATTGATAAAAAAAAATTTAAAAAATAATAATAAATATGTTTAATAATTTAAAAAAAAAAAAGTAGATATATATATAAGAATTTTTCGAATATTTTTTATATATATATAAAGATATAGTTTTTTCAATATTTTTTTACATATATTTAATAATTCTTAAAAATATGTATATGAAAGAATTTATCGAATTTTTTTTATATAAAAACGGAATTTTTGGAATATTTTTTAAATGTCTGTAAATAGAAATTGGGGAAAAAAATTTTATATATATTTTTTAGACTATCAAAACCTATGTTTTTGTTTTTTTACCGATATTTTGTTTAACATACTATATCGAGCTGTATTAATTTTATTTATGTTTTTTAATTTAACTATTTTGGAATATTCCAGAACCAATATCCTAATTCATTGATTCATCTTCTTTCATTTTGGAGTTTCCAAATATTTGAATTACATTTGTATAAGTTTCACGTAGACTGTTACCAATTGATCTGGGGCTGCAAACAAACTAAATGAAGTTTTAAATGTTACCTCACGATGTGGACAATAAAAATCAATTTTATGGCCAGAGACACACTCAGACAGTACGCTTAGAACTCGTACATCTCATAGATATTGATTAATTAGCAAATATAACAAAAATTTTATGTTTGTTTATCAAATAATTAACACCTTTGCGCCTTGGCTTGGAAGTTAGCTCTACAAGTGCATGGCATATTAAAATAAGATCGTCGGCTCTATAGAGATAGAGCTATATGCGACGAGGAACTATCGATTTTATCGATTCGTTTAGTGAATGGCGCATGTTCCGCAGACGCCAAATACAATGCAAACAGGTTTACTCAATAGTTGTTAATTGGTTTTTAGAGAATGCGACAAAAACGTAGAGTTTTGATATAAAGAAAAAACTATCAAATGGATATTTGGCCCCATATTTTAGACGCAACATTTCGGATACTTCAAAGGCTTTTTGATGTGCTGATATATGTGGTCAAATGTGTTGCTAACGGAATTAAAAGTAAACTAAATATTTAGTGAAGCTAAGTTAAAATTTAAATGGAATACTTTAAGCAGTTTAAAAGAAAAAGAAAATTATGTATTTAAAATGTATATATTTTAGTATTATTATGTATATATGTATTTATGTTCTTGTTTCCATCTATATTATTTCCTGCTTCCTATTTATTCTGATCATTTGTTTTATTCTATATGACAAATATCTATAAAATTTAATTTGATATAGAAAAAAAAACTACAAAAATTTAATTTTATAATACTAAAAATTTATAAATTCTCGTTTTATAAGCATTATTATTATTAGGTATATATTTTTAATATAAGTGTATATATAAAATATAAAAGTGCATATAAAACTAGAACTTATAGCGTTTTTTATAGAAAGTAATTGAAGGTAATGTTTATACATTTTTTACTTTAAGAAGAGCAATGATGAATAAAGTTATGCTGTTTAAGCTTATAGCTATATATAAAATATTTAATCACTTTATCTTTCTCTCTCTCTCTCTATCTCTCTCTCTATCTCACCTGAATGCTTTTCACGTTTATGTTTATCTTTCTCGTGATGTGCCACCTTATTGGGTATTTCGCCTGATTGAGTTGTCGGTGAATTTTCACTTTGACCGATGTCCAATGAGTACCAATCCATTCGTCTTTTGCGCGAACCACTGTCTGAGTAAATTGTCCTCACGTCGATTATTTGCGGTCCTGGTGAATCCTTGGACTGTCCGTCTGCAGTAATATCGAAACCGAAACCGAAATCGAATCGAAAACGTATCGATTAGCCAATTAACAAATAGCATGGCTTTTGATGGATGCGATGATTCTCATATTTTTAATGATGTTTATATGTATGCATATCTATATAGATATTGGATCAAATGTAAATTCTCTTACCTGTCCAAGATTCCTCAGAGTTTGGTGGTGAATCAACAAAGTTAATCACTGGCTCATAATCCGATCCAATATGCTGATGATGATAGCCGCTAATGAAATGACTATTTTGGATCTACAAAGAGAGTAAATTTGATTACTTAAAGTTAGATATTCAGTTCTTACAGCTACATATTTGTGTATAAACCTATCACATCTAGGAAACTTGTCCAGCAGTCTGTCTACGATTTAACTTTTCGTTTACGAAATTGTCTAGCATGTTGTTCAATTAGACAGATCTATCGCGGCATTGCCACAGCCACAACAGATGCATTATCTCTCAGCTCTACCTAACATGGTATTGGGGTCCTAAACCTTGCTGATAATACAAAAAAAAAAAAAAGATCGCTCATACTACATTGAAGAGCATTGTTATGCCTATAAATTGCTCTCTCAGTCAGTCCATCAGTCTCTCAATCTCTGCCTCTCTCACTTTCGCTCTGTCTCTCTCTCTCTCTCTCTCTCTCTCTCGCTTACTCTATTTTTCTCTCTGTGTACATACACTGTGCATTAAATTGTTTTTTGAGTGTCTGTAAATCGTAAAGTTAAAATTTTCTATACACGTTTGATTGCAATTTACTTAATATATATAGATTTATATATATATATATGAGATTTCATTTGTTTACGCCCGGCAGTCTGTGCTTGTGGCTGTGCGTGCATTTTATTTGATTTCTTTTATTGTGTTCCCAAAAGATAAGCGCATAGTGTAAATAAAAACAATCACAAGGCACGACCTGTGTCCACTGTGTGTTTCGCTTAACTCCAAAAACTCGATGATAAAAACTGGCAAATAAGAAAATTGAACGCTTTTAGTTATTTTTAGAGCATATACTTCCTTTTCTTCCTCTCTTTATCTTTGTATATATATTTAGCTGTTTTTATTGAATAACTGACTGACTGAATGCCGAAATTGACAGCTTGAATTGATGTATTTTCATGTATATATATATATAACATATATCATATATCATAAATCATATATCATATTTCCACATTGATATTGATATTGTAAGTTTGTTTGTATTGATTGACTGCTGCGACAGCTAAAACAGTTTGTATAGACTGATTGACCGATTGTTCACACAGCTACTTTCTGTTCTTTTGAATGAATTCTAGATAATTATGGATATATATGAGATCGACAGAGTTTGCTATTTATATATATATATATACTTCCAGTGTATTCAAACATACCATATTTTTCTGATTGAATGCTGAATGATTGAGTGATTGACTGATTGAGAAGAAAGCATTTATCTGTTGTTGAAAGCATCTTCTTCCTCTTTATCGATTTTATACAGATTGGTTAATTGAGCAAGAGAAAAACGGATTGATTGATTGATTGACAGACTAATTGATATTTTTATTAAATTAAAATTATTGAGTGATTGACTGATTGAGAAGAAAACATTTATCTGTTGTTGAAAGCATCTTCTTCCTTTTTATCGATTTTATACAGATCGATTAATTGAGCAAGAGAATAACGGATTGAATGATTGATTGACAGACTAATTGATATTACTTAACACTAAAGCTAAGCTAAACTAATCTTTTCTAAATTATTCTAAATAACCCTATCGAAAATTATAGAAAGGATAAATAAGTTAGTCCAACTCTGAAAATAGATGAAAGGAACCGACTAAGTAATACCTTATTCATATCAAAATAGCCAATAAACTTCAACAGGAATTTCATTGCACTATTAAAAGAGATTAATAATGTAATAAAATCCGTGTTTTTGTTTATATACTATTTATTTGCTATGTTCAGGGTATTACTTAGTCGGTCTCTAATCAATAACCTTTGAATTTTTCCACAAACATATCTTGCATTAACACATTCTGATCTTCCAGACTATGAATGGAATAGTGACTCAAAGCATGAAAGCCCTTGGCGTAGTTTAGGCCATGTAATATGTGCCTGTAAATTAACTATAAATGGAAGGCAATCTCAAATGTCTGACAGATTGATTTAGTTGCATAACATTCGTATTGAATGTTGCTGTAAGCATTTGTTTCTCTATTTACCTGTCTGTGCCAGTCAATTTGTTATGTGATACGAATTCTATTCTTATTTAATGTATTTACACATACTCAAACAGCATTTCTATATAAATGAGTTCCAATTAAGAGTGGCACAAAAAAATAAATAAATACTATATATATATAGATATATATATATATATATATATATATATTGTAATACCTAATCAAATAGAGACAATTTTTGGCATGTTTTATGAAGTGTCGTTTACAGATAATTCTGATTGCCAATAAATATTTAATATGCTTACGTACGCAATATTTTATTTATATTACTAAGAGGTAGCCCAAGGTCTACTTTATTAGTTGTTGAGCAAGTGTTTAATTTGACAAAAACTTTCCATATATATTTGAGACCTTATCTATAGACAAATCTTTTTAGAGATTAAATGTAAAAAAAGAAGAAGAGATAAAGCATTGCTTTTAAAGCAATTATTATTTCCTATATTTCAATTCTTTAGTTCATTTATAATGTCAAGTATAATTAAAACATAATAATAATAATAGTAAATATAAATTTGTGGTTTTAAAATAAAATCTGTGTAGTCATCTATAGCTGATTTTATATATATAGTTTTTACATGGAAAGGGAAAACGTAAGAGTCTATAAATAAATACATTCTGATATGTTTACTTAAAGTACTTTTCCAATCAATTTTTTTTTTTTCAAATTTTTATTAGTATAATATGCTTATAAAATACGTCACATATTTCTAATCAAAAATCTTAGCATTCGCTATCTATGTCACTCATATCTTTTATAATATTTTGAAGTACACATATAGTTATTATATATAATATGAAAAATATTTGAAAATGATAAGATTTTCGATTAGACATATAAACGTATCTTTTCAAAAAAGTTTTAATTTTTTTATTCATATTTTTGATAATCTACTATGTTTACAAAATACGTCACATATTTCTAATCGAACATCTTATCATATTTGAACATTCGCTATCTATATCGTTCATATCGATTCATTATGTTTTGAAGAAATGTTATAAATATATTTCTCTAGAAAATGTTTAAATATTATACGATTTTCGATTAGACATATAAACTTTATTTCTTAGGCATATATGTACTATAATAATGTGAAGAAAATATATAGGAAATAAACCGAACCTAATACTCTATCTCTTTTTAAACAACACCTTTATCTCTTTTTAAATATTATGAAATTTAAAAAAAAATTTTTTTTTTAATTGTTGTTCTTTGATTGCAATTTGGCTTAATCTAAACAATAAGCAAATTGATTGACATTAGCTATAAATAAGCGAATGATTTGAGATCCATTAAACCCACTCCATATATTTACATTATCTATTTAGCTCTATGTGTCTATCAATTGTCTGTTTGGAAGATCCAGAAGGTAGAATCTTTTTAGACGCCTCCGCTTGGTATTTTCTAGAAGTCCTAAAGCTAATTCATATATAAAACGTGTACTCTATTTATATACATATTTATTGGATCTTCTTTTTATTTTGTCCTTGACGAGAGGAACTTTGAAGTTGTTATGTATATCAAAATTGGTCTTCTTAAAGTCTAAACAATTTTTTTTAAATATATAAAAACATTTTAAGACACATTGAAACACTTTACGCCTAAATCTCTTCAAAAATCTTTCTTAGCTTACCTGATTAAGATTTTCTCCGTTAGTTTGGTACGTATGAATGTTGTTGTTGTTGTTATTGTGGTTGTTATTATTATTATTATTGTTGTTGATGCTGTTATTATTATTATTATTATTGCTATTACTGTTATTATTATTATTCTGATACTGATTATGATGATTTCGATTCAAGTTGTTGTTGTTGTTGAATTCCATTTGGTCGAAATCGTTGAAAATGCTTAGATCAAATTTCGTTGAAGTGCGTTGTTGTTGTTGTTGTTGTTCTGATGATAAATGAATTTGCAGTTGTTGCTGCTGCTGCTGTTGTTGTTGTTGTTGTATTGAATATTGTGGATCAAATATGCTTTGTAAATCCAACAGGCCGGAACTTTGCGATAGAAACGAAAGCGCCATCCGGTTTAAAAATATATGAAATTTTCTTCCTCTAATTCTTCCTTTCACTCAATATGTATTTATTTTTTTTTTTATAAATTTGACAAAACTTGTATTACAAATCAACGAATTTTCTATATGTCTATTGTTTTTGTTTTTTTTTTTTTAGTTTTTACGAATATTGTTCACAATAACCGTTAGTACGCACTTTTTTGTAAGAAACACGGGGTGTTCTAGGGTATTACCTTCGGCGAGCTTTCGCGTGCAATTTTGTCAAGCTTTCGCAGGCCACTTAAAAATTATTTTGAATATATTTTAAAGAGTTTTTTTTTGTTTTGTTTTTATTTTTTGTATTTTGTTGTAAGCAACAAATAATAAGAAGTAGAAGGAAATTGTTGGGGGAGGTTTATAAAAATAGTTTTTATATATATATATTTATTTTAGGTCAACATTTTGTATTTTAATTAAATTTAAATTATAACAAAGAAGAAGAAAAAAAATGACACTAGTTTTTATATTTATTTATTTTATTTTTTGTATTTTTTTTTTTTTTTTTGTTTTTTTCTTAGCACAGCACTTGGATTTTGTATACAACTAACAACCAAATAATATCTAGTTTTTTTTAACTTTTTTTTTTTTAATATTGTTTTAACAACTTTTTTTGTAACTTTCAATTGATAAAAATAAAATTCGTTGTGCGTTCTTCGGACGTTGGAGAGAACGTTTGAATGCAATTAAAAGAGTACGAAAAACGAATTATATAGTTTCTTGATCCCGGTGGTCTCACGCTGACGATGGCTACGTAGTAGGGTGTTTTCAATTTTTAACAGCATTTTGTTACGCAAATACATATAGCTCGATTGCGATTGATATTCATTAGACATGCGTTGCAGTCGTATTTCAGATTTCTCCATTTATCGTTAAGTTCTTTGACGTTGGGTTGCACAAAATTTAAATTTGAGGGTGGGGATTGCACAAAAATGTAGCTATCTCTCTGCTTAGAACTTTTCCTCGATCGTTCCCGTTGCTCAGTGCTTGTGGAACGGTTTTAGCTAGGCTTGGGCTGATTTAGCTAGATTTAGCTTTCCTTTCTTTTTAGCTAGTTTTGTTTTTTTTTTGGGGTTTTTGGTTTTTTAAACCGCTGTCAGATTGATGCGAACATTCTAACGAGCTTGTCTTAAAACCTTTGCGTGAAATTAACTGTTAATTGCGAGACTATCTCTGTCTCGCTCTCTGTTGTTGTTGTTGTTGCTTTCTGTAGCTTAACGTGAGCTTCGTGTGCTTGTATGTATGTGTGTGTGTGTAGCACGCTGTCAGATATTTGACATTCTAATTATGTTGGCGACCAAATGGTTTGGCACTTGTACGACTTCGACTTTTTGTTTTCTAGATGATTTGACCAATAAAATTATTGGTTTTTTCCTCGCTTATGTAAGACTTTTTCTTGTTGTTGCTGCTGTTGTTGTTGGAGTTGAGACACTGTCACAAGGCGCACATTATAGTAGTTGATTGGAGAATAGAGCGAACAAGTTCTTCATAAATTTGACAATCAAATTTCGCATTTGATTTGACGATATTTACGCGACGTTTAACAACACTGTTGACACGCTCTTTATTTTACGAAAACACGCACAAATAATAATTTTCTATATATTTTATATATATATCGGATATTTTGTATATATTTTTCTTAGCTTTTTCTTAGGCACTGTGAGAAGGCACACAACTATTCCAGACGCGTTACAAATGTATTCTGTTTAGCCGCTGAGTGTGAAAATCGCTGCAAAGCTTTGCTAATATTTTTTTACGCTTTTTCTTCTTTTTTTTGCTGCTGCTGCTGCTGCTTCACGTTTAATCGCTGCTCACATAGACGAGAGAGTAACAGCTGCTGTCGTTGTATGCGTGTTATTTATAGCAGGCTGTTTTGCATGTGTGTATGCGTGCGTGCTGTTGGTAGACCGATTTATTGGTATTGGTGAGCTGATAAAGTTTTTTTGAAAGCCTTCTTCAGGTTTGTATGTGTGTTATATTTTGTTATATGGGTATGCGTAAACTGTTATATATATTTGCTTGTATTAAGTTTTTTAATTAGAGCCTTTTTTTAGGTTTTACACACGCAGTAAGTATATATATATATTTTATATATATTTTTTATAAACTGGTTTTCGAACTGCAGCGCTAATTATTTAAATTTGCATAATATATTTGTTTAATCGAGTCTTGTATGTTTGTTTAATCGATCGATCTTTATTTTTTGTTTGCGCGCAATTTTCAAATTTCAACGTTTTTGTATTTTTCTCTTGGCGAGATTCAATAACTGTCTTTAATATATTTCGATTGTTGCCAATTCGTTCAGATTTCTTTAGTATATATAAATAAATATATATTTTGATATTTTTTTGCCGGTTTAGTTCTGGCTATAGGAGCACTTTTAATCCGACGAAGCGAGGCTTCGAAAAGCCCAAAAAGACGAGCATTTTGTGTGGCCAGAACCTTGGTCGAGCGGCAACCAACACGGACACGAGGTTAAAATATCAATGAGTTGTGAGTATATTCGCCGATAGCGGGAAACTACAGATACCGTTTCAATTACAGTTCCCGAATTCAATGCAAGCCTCAACGCAAAAACCGAGCGAGCCGAGCCGACGACTGCGATGATCAGCAGAGAAAAATAAAACAGAAAGACACCGAAATAAAATGGACACGGGACGGCGAGAGATTGCGACTACGACTGCGGCGAGAAATTCTACTGCGGCTACTGCGGCTGCTGCTGCGGCTACTTTAGCTGATTGTTGATCAAGTTGATTGTCACTTGTTGTGTATGGAATGGATGATGCTGCGACTGCGCTGCTGCTATTGACGCTGACGCTGACGTTCGCTGCTTTACCAATTGAATACAATGTTCGCGCGCTGCGTTTTGTTTGATTTCTATCCTTGTTGTTGTTGCTGTTGCTGTCGCTGTTTTGGCTGCTGCTGCACTGCTCAGCTGTTTTGCACGTTTTCTTATCTGCTCTTATTTTGGTTTACAGCTGCACTCTTTTGTTGTTTTCGATTTCTTTGTGCTTCTTTGCTTTTTTTTATCAAGCGCTTTATTTCACTTGCACCCGCATCTGCGATGGCAATACTGAAAACACTATGGTTATCTCTTTCACACACACGTGCTGCGCACTTGACTCGTAACTAAATCGGCTGCTGCTGCTGCTGTTGCTGTTACGTTTCACTGTGAATGCCGTCGCGAGCTACACAATAACAAATTAATTATTTCAAATAGAGCAAAATTTTCCTCGATTTATGTTGATTACGCGCGTCGTACTTGCAATTGAATTCAATTCAATAGGCTTTTATGGTTTAGCTTGTATGTTCTATTGATGTGTGTATGTGTGTGTGAGCTGCCCACTCAGAAGCTTTCAATGGCTGCCGTTTTGCTATTGTTGCTCTTCTTGTTGTTGTTGTTGTTGTTGCTGTTGTTGGTGTTGTCGTTCGCACTATTGCTGCGCGCGTCGATGACGTATTTGGTACGCACACGTAATAAAATTGGCACAGGAAAACTGGGAGAGCCTTCGAAAAAGCTTTAACGCGATGTTTTAGGCTGCGGCGGCGTCGTCGCTACGCGCGCTAATTAAATATTATATTTGTTTTATCTTTTTGATTAACAAAAAGCGCCGACGTGTAATTGTTGCTGCTACTGCTGCTGGTTATGTTTATTGCTTGCTGTTGTTGTTATCGATGTTGTTATTGCTTGAACGCTTATTAATCTTGTTTTGATGTTTTGGTTATTATGACTCGCACAAAACTTGTGTTTTAGCCGATGGGAGCTAACGTACTGATTTTGGTGAGCGCACGTCACACGCTAATATAAATTTTAGCTCTGACTTTGCGCTTACCAGCTGACTGACGTTAGCAGCTCTCTCTCTCCCACTCTTTCGTGTACGCTGGCATAAGAGCGTGACCGAACGCTGCTCTTTGCACACGCATAAACAGAGACCTGCCCTCCTCACACTTGTGCATGTATGCAAATGCCTGTGGAATGCAGCATAGAAAAGGAAATTCGTTATCGCCACGCACACGAAAGAGCAGGAGGAGGCAGACATCGCGACGTCTCTGCTGTAGCTGTAAAAATTAAAACGACTTCTTTACAATTTTTTCTTCTGATTGGCTGAGCTGCAGTACTCACTGCCCAGCGAGTTACAGCAACAACGCATAATATCAACAATGAACTTCAGCGATTGAGAGAGCGAAGCAGCGCTTAAGAGCAATTACTAAAAGAGCGGCGAGCTGCGAGCGGCTACACCTGCCTCCGAGTTCTTTGTTTGGGCGGGAGCATTCACGTTATTCTCATTTGTTATTTATATGTGAAAATGCACATGGAAGATAGCAAGAGAGAGAGAGAGAGAGAGAGAGAGGGTATGAAAAAGCATGCGTTGCAAATGTCGCACATTCTTTTTGGACTGTCCTAATTATGAGCGACGATCAGACTTTAAGTTAGCTGTGCCTTAAAACTCATAAAAAGTAACGGTTTTTATGCTTGAATCTAAAATTCTTCTATTAATGAAATTTGTAGACCACGAAAATTGAGCCTATTCGCCATTTTTTATTGTCTTCAGTTAATTTGCAATAATTATTATTTAGCTATGACATTTTTGTGGGCTTGGGATTTTTGTCTTCTGGTTTCATTCATAAACTGCGTCAACTGTGTGTTAATTAAAAATTTAATTGACAAAGGCAATTTTCAAAAAGTCGCCGAAATTGCCCGTCTGGTTTCTGAAACATGTTGCAATCAATATTATATATATCGCAAAAAAAAAAAACGACAAAATTATAAAACTGGGTTTTTTTCAGTTGTGAAGTTGACTTTTGATGCTTTCCTCCTTGCTCATCTTTCATCAATTGATGGCAATGAGCGATGCCGAATTAAATATTCTTCAATTGTTTTTAAATTGCCATCAATAGCAAGGTTTCAAGTGAAATTAATTTATTTGCACAATGAATCAAAGACGCAATTCGTTGTAATAAAATTGTTCCGCTCGGTTCTCATCTCATCTATAGATATTGATCAGAAAACCGTTTCTTTCATGTTAAAAAAAAAAAAAAAAAAAAAAAATATATATATATATATATATATATATATATATATATATATATATATATATATATATATTTTGACGACTTTGGTCTTAATTAATTTGCCATGTACAATTTTTAGTGGCTTCAATTAGCGGTTGTCAGAAAAAAACTCATTGCTAATTTATAATAATTAGCACAATATAAGTCATTTGTTTATATATTCATTCATAATTTTTACGGCGACAATTAAATAAACAAATTAGGCAATGTTAAGTGGAAAACGTGTAGCGTTAGATTGTAGTATGAGCAATGATGAAATATTAGTTATATATATACTCCAAATTAGACATAAATTTTATAGCAAACATAGTTTCTTATTAGTTAAAGCTTCGTGAGCAATATTTGAATTTTTCAATTTGCGCGCGCTAATTTTTAGTTGCAACAGCGCGTTTTACAGCACTGCAGTGATTTGGAAAACGATAGGCAGCAATTATATCGATAATAGTATACGCAACTATCGCACACCTAAACAAAAACAACGCGTTTGCAGAAGAACGCAAAAAATTGTCAATACTATAATGGAACTATCGCCCATTAATCAAATTGAGGACAGAAAACCAACATTAACTGCTGACGGCCTGGTGCAAACATCAAATTCACCTTTTGAGCAGCAAGCATCAACAACCACAGCAACAACGACAGCAGCAGCAGCGGCAACGGCGGCGGCGGCAGCGACGGCAGCAGCAGCAGCAACAACAACAACAGCAGCGACTACAACCGTTTCACAGGAGACGCAAACATCGAACGGCATCGGAATCGGCATCGGCGGACCTCTGACAGTTGATCAGCTGGATATCGAAATATTGCCAATCATATACGATATTGTGCGCTGGTATGTGTGCATGTGTGTTTGTTGCCAAAAAAAAAAAAAAAAAACAATATTTATATAAAATGCAGCGTCAACTGCGCATCCAAGAAAATTAAGAAAAACAAACAAAATTTAGCTTATATAATCCGAAATTCGTTGCAGCGTTGAAAAGGATCCCTTGGAGAACGCTGTGAAGCTGCGTGAATCGCAGGACTGCAATCATAAGGTGAGCTAACAGATACCCTGTAATGAAATATATACCATATATATTTATATATATGATTTTTAGATACTTGAGCTGCAAAAGCGCTTCGATTCAGCGCGTGAGCAGATCAAGCAGCTCCCCGGCATCGACTACAACAAGGAGGAGCAACTGCAGCGCCTGGAACTGTTGCGCAGTCAACTGAGGCTTAAGCAGCAGCTCATACGCAAATACAAGGATAACGAATTCTAGTAGTTAAAGAAAAGAAACTCTCACAATGGTTCTGCGACTGATATTGCGCTACTTTGCCAACAACGAGCAGCTGATTCAGCGCATGGCCGACAGCTATCCAATGCGACGAGCTGCCCAGCTGGTCGTCTCCCTGATGTACCGCTCGAAGAGCTTGGCCAGGGAACAGGGTCTGCACGAGATGACGCCCGAGCGGTTCAAGTGAGTTAGCCTAACACAGACACTGACTCTGAGTCTACAAAGTCTCTCTCTACACAAGACACTCATTTCTTCATTTCCCTCCACAGATCGTTTGTGAACCTGTTCAGGAATAATGTCAAACAGGAGCTGGAGGGCGTCAAGAAGGAGCTGAAGAATCAGAAAAAATAAATAAATAAATTGTAAATTTCTTAGAAATAGGCTGTAAACAATTCAGGCATATAAACTAAATTTTGAAGAGTAAGCTAAAGGCTTTTATTGCTTTAAAAAAACAGCATGTGGAGAGCGTCAAGAAGTTAAAAAATCGGAAAAAATAAATCAATTGCATTATATATTTTTTTTAATAAGCTAAAAACAATTCAGGCTAATATCTTTTTTTTTTGCTTAAAATAATTTAATAGAAGCAGCTGAAGAAAATGAATAATTAGAAAAGAATAATAAAATTATAAATTTGTTTAAAAATAAGCTATAAACTATTCAGGCCTTTAAACTAAATTTCATGAGTAAGCAAAATGTTTTTCTTTGTTTTCAATTATTACCACGTTTTGGTATTAATCAACACTTAATCAGCAGACCTGCCACGTTACTCAATAAATAAGCAAGTGTCATTGGCTCATAATTCTGTTTTGATTAACGTTTAATATTTTCAAATTTATAATAAAATATTAAATGTTAACCAAAACAGAATTATGTTTTAAAATACTTTTTAATTTTTAATAATTTTATTTATTTTTATTTTTAATAGCTGTCAAGCTTACCCAATAAATAAGCAAGTGTCTTTGACGAATAATTCTGTTTTTGGTTAAAATTTAAAATTTATTATATGAGGAATTTATAAATGAGGAAAAAACAACTACACTAAATTGCCAGAGCTGCCAACTTACCCAATAAATAAGCGAGTGTCATTGAAGCATAATTCTGCTGTTTACACTTAAAATCTTTAAATTTATTTGGTAATTTTACAATTTATAATAGAAAAAAATAAAATTAATAAGAAAAATTCAATCAATTTTTAAAAATTAATTATTCAATCAATTTTTTAAAAATTAATTATTCAATCAATTTTTTTTAAATTAATTATTCAATCAATTTATTTTTAATATGTCATGAAAAATTCAATCAATTTTTTTCAATGTATTTCGAAACAATATTCAAATTTATAATAACGTTTTTTCAGTATATAAATCTAGCAACTAAATAGAATTTGGCAAACTTTTGTCTTTAGATTGGACGAAAACAAATTAGACATTTATTTATTAGCAAAATTTACACACAAATTGTCACACAGCATACAAAGACGTCTTACCGTGTGCTACCTGTAGCAAAATAGTGATTCTCTTCTCTCCTCTTCTCTGTCTCTCTCTCTTTATGCTCTATGTTCTATCTCCCTATGCTTATTAGTTTCTCTCTCTTGAAAGTTAACGGTCGCATGTCTCACATTTAGCACAACCGTCAAAATACGAGCTTAACAACTATCAAATTTTGTGTACAAAAAACTTCTCTCTCTCTCTCTCTCCTCTCTCTTTTTAAAACAGTTTGTGGATTGAAAAATATACGAAGTTTTCTAGTTTTGCGTGCTCTCCGGCACAGGATCAAGGGAGCTGGTGGCTCCGTTTACGGGCGCCACGGCGGAACTGTTTGGGGGCGGTCGATTATTGCGTTTCCGCTTGCCGCCTCGCCGGCTGCCCTCGCGTCGCTCTCCATTCTGTTTGCTGTTGTCCTCGCCATTGTCCTTGCTGCAGCCCTGACCCGCCGCCGAGGAGGAGCCCTGGCCATTGTGACGCTGCTGCTGCTGCTGCTGCTGATTGTTGCTGTTGCCATTGTGTGCCCGCGACTGCATCTTGGCCGGCTTGGGGCGATATGGTGAGGCAGCTGCATGTGGCATCGGTTGCAGGATATTGCCAACTGCCTTGGTGCGTCCCTCGCGGAACACCAAACGCTGGCCGGCCCGTATGTACTCCGGCTGCTTGATGAACCGGAACTTCACGCGCGCCTTGTCGCCGGTGCGCAGGCATTCGCAGGACATGCGCACAATCGACGCCGTCTGGCGTATGCTGCCGCAGTGCACCATCGCCTGGTAGCGGGCCGAGATCGTAGTCGGATGATGCAGCACAAGGATTTCGCCCTCGAATTCCCAGCACGCCTGCGGCTTCAGCTCCGGCGCTACCATGACCATGCCCTTGCGCAAGTACGTCCGTTTGATCTTCTTCAGCGCAAAGCTCGCCGTCTGCCCACAGCGCACCCGCTCCACATTCATGCGCTTGCGATGGATGCTCTTGATCGTGATGGGCACAAAGGTGCCCACAGCATTCGGCCCGAGCATTAGATTATCATTGAGCTTTATGGTGCCCTGCAGACAGGTGCCGGAGACGACGGTGCCAACGCCTGGCACCGAGTACACATCGTCGATCTGGAACTCTGCCGGCAGATTCTCCGATCCAGCCATGCGTGTGCTCAGCAGATTGAGAAACATTTTCAGCAGCTCCAGATTATCACCATTCACATTCGACACCTGAAAGATGGGACAGAGGCGTTCGCTGACGAAATTCGTGGCACTCAGCACCACATCGTCCTGGCTGCGCACCACAACGGGCACCTTGCGACAGCCCTGCGACTTGAGCATCTTGAAGAGCAGCTTCATATTGTCCTGCAGCACATTGGGCGGGCACATATCAATCTTGGTGACCACCACGAAGACGGGCACGGCCAGAGCCAGAGCCAGACCCAAGTGCTCCTTGGTCATGCCAATGATGCCAGCATTAGCGCCGATCTGCAGAACATAGCATTCAGTTACATATATAACTATATATATATATATATATATATATATATAAGGTTCATTCAATCACCATCAGCATGCCAAAGTCGGGCGCATGCCCCGTCATGCCAAACACTGTGGTCTTCAGGTATCGCTCGTGCCCCGCCAGATCAATGAACGTGATCACCTTCGATGACTTCTCGCATATCTTCACCCAATCGAGATGGCCATGATCTGGTTTATTCACCACATTACCGACGCCATCGAAGCCGAGTATATCGTTGCCCACCGAGCTAGTGCGTCCACTCTCGATCTCATGCTTATGCCGGAAGAGACGCTGTCGCGCATGGCCACGCCCATTGTCCAGCTCACCGTGCGTTAGCACGCCCAATAAAGTGGACTTGCCGGCGTCCACATTGCCAACAACAGCCACGCTAAAAGCAAAGAAAAACAGTTAATACTTGTATCTCTATATATGACTGTAGATGCTTACCGTATCTCCATAAAGTCCGTCGTTTCGATATGCTTGCGTATGAGCAACTGCGCCGTCTTGCCCTTCTCCACATTCCGTTCGCGCAGCACTACGAGATCAGCATCTATAGCCGTGGCCAGCTGACGCAGCGTGTGCATCGAAGCCTCAAACTGTTCCACAGTCAGTCCGCTGTCACGGCCATCTATTAAAGTTGATTAAAATTATGAGAATAAATATATATGTATATCTATATTTGTAATACATTTTAAATATTTATTTATTTTATTAATTTATTATTATTATTTTTATTAATTTATTTATTTCTATTAATATATTTATTTATATCAATTATTTTTTTTTTTATTATTATTGATTTATTTATTATTATTATTTTTTTTAAATTTATTTTTACTAATTTTTTTTCTTTTTATTTATTAATTTATTTTATTTTTATTTTTTGGTTTGATAATCTTTTTATTTCCAATGGGACCATTTAAGGCATTTGCATAATTTTTTATTGTATGAAAATTTTGTGGACGAAAAACGTGGCTTTTCATGATTTTGTAGCTTTAACTCTTAAATTAAACCACATATGGACACAATTTTTTATGAAAAATAAAGTTAATTATTTATATAAAAAGACTACATTCAAATTTAATTTATTTTCTTGCTTTATATAAGTTTTATTCGTTCCCAAACAAAAAAAAAAAGCTGCTGTACGAAGACATGTTTGGTTCACTGTATTTCTATATGTCTGGGATATTTTGAACAAACAAAAAAATCCTAGCTTAATTAAGGCTTATTATCCTATCGCTTTCTCAAGGAGCTTGGGACTGCGAGCCTTAAGCCGTAAAAGCGTGCGTGCAAGCGAGATGGCTACTATCTCTCAAAAGCGCTCGCTCAAATTTATATTTGCACTCAATAAAAAATTTCCCCATTTTCAATAAAATTTCCCTTCACAAATTCTTTTCTAGTTGTTCCATCTCTAATTTACTTACCCTCGCCCACGCCTATTTCGTAGATGGTCTCGCCACAGCTATCGGAGATGCGATCGAGCAATCGCCGCTTGAGCAGCTCCAGCTGCTCCTCGTTGGGCGCCACGAGCACATCCTTGGCCCGTATGCTGGAGTAGTCGATGCTTAGCTGCTGCAGCTGCTGCGTGGGCAGCCCGTCCACGGTGAAGATGTTGCTGCGTGCGCTCTTGATGCCCACGCCCACATTTAGGGGCAGCGCAGGTGCACTCTGTATATTGTTCATAATTGGGTGTCTAACTAAGCTGGGTACGCTCTATATCCTTGGAATCATTGCCTGACTGTGTGTGTATACGTGCGTGTGTATGTGTACGTGCAAATTATTTCTGCAAGCAAAACCGAACATAAATTTAATTTAGTAAATATTTACCACAAAGTTGTTAACAGTTGTTTAATTTTCATGCTAACCTATCCCACACCCATTTGCCTTGCTGAGTTCGACGTGCGTTGTGTTTGCATTTCACTGGGGTAATGAGACGAAGCAGCGTAAGAAGCTTTGCTTTTATACGAAATGCTGACGAAACTCATTAAGTGAGTTTCGCAATGCGTGCATAGAGTAGAGAGCATAGACTGGATCTTGCTTGTTTGAGTGGGAGGGAGAGATCGCGAGGAAGTTTGCATAGCGGTGGGAGAAAGGAGCACAACTACATGTTGCTGCGAAAGTCCCTCCGAAAGGAGAATGCACAGAATAATTATTGCATTAATGTTGAGAGTGTGAGAAAGCTAGTTGAGGCGCTTACATTTTCATGCGTATGCGAAATAACCATTACAGAGAACACACATGCATTCAAGTTCTAGTAAAACGAGAGAGAGGGTTTCACTTAAATACGAAATAGCCGTTATTGTAAGCACTGCAGACAGAGTGTCGACAGCGCCATTGGCAGAGAACAAGCAGCTAAGCAGCAGCAGCAGCTGAGGACAGTTGACAAACAGCTGTTCTCGCATAAAGATGACTAGCCAATGGAGCTAGAGGCCCATGTACGAATGTGCGCGCGTGTGTGTGTGAGTCTATGTGTGTATGTTTGGCAAAGCATAAGACGCTGTTTGTTTATTTTGGTTCTCTTTCGCTGCTCGTTTATGTAAGCCATTTTTGTTGACGTACACAAAAAAAAAAGCTCAAACATTGTTTTTGCACTTTTCTTTTTTTTGTGCCCCCAAACAAAAATGCGAAAACAATTTATTTATAGTGCCCACACGTACGAATTTATGTAGATATATTATGACAAAGTCAAAACAACAATTAATTCTTGCGCCTTTTCTTTTGTTGTGTTTTCTAGTATTTGTTTTGTGCCATTGAATAACAAACTGTAGATCAGCTGAGTGGAAATATATGCAGATGCATCTTGAATGCACCTGAAACGAAGCTAGGTGGGCTCATCAAAATTGCAATTAAAAAGTGAAAGGGTTGTTTTATTTATTGGTCTTCCTTTTTTTTGTTGATTCCACAAACTCCTGTTGCGGGCTTTTGGGCTTCTGTATGAACCCCCGCCAAGTTTTTTCTGCATCAATTTACAGTTACTTACAGTTCATGCAGCGCTTTGTTTTATTTGCTGTTACGTTTGCACTTTGCACTAGTCACATTGAATTTGGATAAAGGTCCACTAATATTACATTAAAGAGTACATAATTAGTACAATGACTACGAATTGTTTTTCGTCTGTCCAAGCCACGTACGATTTTGTAGCGTTGCCAGCGCGCCAAAAAAACGCAGTGGCAACACTACCGGAACTTATCGATAGCAAATTTATTGGCAGAATATCGTTATCTAAGCAGACCGCAAGTTTTAAATTTATCAAAAGGGGAAGTGGTTAATATTATAAAAACCACAAAAAGGCCTCAGAGATTAGCATGAATTAACATTATTTATTTTGATTAGTTAGTTTATAATTTAATTTAAAATTTTTGCAGCGGTTTCTTTATATTGCTTTGACAGTATTTGATAAGCATTATTAATCGCTAGAGCCTTGGGAATTATTTTATTTTGTAATTAAAATTAACATGGTCATGATTCACGGCGAATTTAAATGAGAACACAAACAAATTTCGCTCGCACTCACACACACAGTTGTTTGTATGTGCACAAATATAGTTTTCACCTTTGCCTTTTTTGCTCACTTTATTATATTGTTATATATATATTTTCCTGATAAGTTGCAATCATTTGCCAATTGTATACTTGAAGTTTCCATTAGTATTCGCAGCGACGTAATTGTCATTTAACTCAAACTTAAAAGTTCTTTAAGCTTCCCAACAGCTGTGCACGGAGAGCGAAATGCCAAAAATTTCAATGTCAACAAGTTTTTTTTTCTTGTCTGCCGCGTGCTTATACTGCTGCTTCTTCTCGCTGCCGGTCAAGCCATTAGCACCTTCTCGCTCTCCAGCGCAAAAGGCGTTGCTAGGCATAATGGTATGGCACACACACACACACTCACACTGAGTCAAAAATTAATGTAAATATGCGTGCGCTTGTGTGTGTGTGTGCGTATCGCCGGCATAGCATGAGTTATGCAAGCCAGAAATAAATGTCTTACAATATGAATGAGTTTTATTTTTACAGTTCTTTTTTAATATATGTATGTATGATAGTCTAAAAAATAGTTTACAAATTATAAAAATGTTTTTAACAATTTTGGTACAATTTTTATCGTGTTGCATCATTCGACATGTGTGATTCAATCCAAAAACGTTATATATGAATGGGTGTGTGTGTCTCAGTGTCTGTGTGCGAGTGTTTGTATGTATATGTTGGAGCGGGCGGGCGACATAAGTCAGCTGAAGTTGTCTGGCTTTGTTCATTAAATACATACATACATATGTAATAATGCTCAACTAATTGGGGGTGGGTGGGGGACAAACATAATGCTAATGCTAAAAATATATTTAACACGCTTTTTTTCCTATTCGGTTGCTGCTCCCGCGCACACAACTGGCAATGACTCTTTTCTCTGGAGTGTTTTCTTTTTGTCGTCTTCGTCCATCACTTCGCATATGCATTCATTCACAATATAAGTATATGTGTGTGTATATTTGGAAAAACTGTAAACTGCATATATATATATATATATATATATATATATATATTATGAATTTATATATAGACATATATATGTTTGTGGGAGGCAAAACAAGGGACTGCTTCGGCATATTGGGATGAGTGGAAACGGACATGCTTTCATTTTTAGTTAAGTGGAAACGGGCTTGTTTTTTTTTTTTTTGTGTAGTGGAATCGTGCTTTAATCGCTTTGCAAATACATTTTTGTTGTACAATTTTTAGTTGTTGTTGTTGTTGTTACTGCTACGGCGCGCTTCCAACTATAACTAATTTATTTAGTTGTTTTTGTAATTTTTTTTTCGTTTGTTTAAGTTTTGAAAATACCCTTAATATATTAATATAATTATATTTTATGTGTGTTCTGTTCTCAGCGCTCACTTGGGATGCCTTTATTTGTTGTATAGTAATTTGTTTTGTTTGTGTGTGTGTAAGGTCTGTGTGTGTGTGTGTGTGTATGTAGCATGACCCCCATTTGAAAAGAAGTAGTTGTAATTGTCGTCCACTTGCTTCTACTTCTGTTCGTATGTATGTGTGTGTGTTTTTCGTTTTAAGGCGTTCGTGTATGTGTGTGTGTGTGTGTGTAGGTTGGTTGGGTTTAGGCAGATGCCGCAACTTCACCAGATTTCTTGGCTGCTTCAGCACTGGCGGCGCCAGCAATGGCCACCTCCTCAAAGTTTTCAACCAAATCGGGTACATCATCATCGCCAGCATCCGCCGATGCACCAGCACCGACACCACCAACGCCAGCGCCGGCCGCATTGCTCTTGCTGGCAATCTCGGAGGCAATCTTCTTCAGCTGATTGATGTCCTGGGGACCCAATTGCGTGAGAATGCCGGGCAACATCTCAGAGATCGTCTTGTTCTCGCCATGGCCGGTAATGGCGAACGTGTTGGTTGGTAGCGATGCCTGCGCCTTCGGGTTGTTGAAGTGGATGACGGTGCCATCGTTTTTGATAATATTCACTTCCTCAATGCCGGGTATGGTATTGACCGATAGCTTCTTCAACGACGACTGCAACTTCTTGTCATCGGTGGCCGGGGTCGAGTGCACAATCTTCTTCTTGCGGCGTGGGGTGCCCTTGCCGCCAATGCGCACCTGCGCCTGCAATTTCTTCAGCTTCTCTGGATTCATTTCTGCAAGAGGCGCGCGCACAAATACACACAAGAAAAGTTGGCACAAAGTTTAGTTTTTTTTTTTGGAAAATTTGTTGGTTGGAGAGTCTATATGTTATGAAATATATTGTTGAATTTACTTTGATTTTACTATAATTTAGCACAGAGCTTAGCCCGAAAAACACGTGCGCCCAGTTGTACTCAAATGTCAAAAAGAAATCGCCATGATAAAAATGGCAAAGCAGTATGTATAAGTGTGTAGTACTGTTAACAAACACTAAACTCGGTGTTTCATATCGATAAAATGTACTTAATTTAATTCAACTGGCTAAGCGCTTATTGCGTAGGCCTTAAGAATACACAATAAATATAATTTAATTTTTATTGAGAAGAAAACAATGATTTTTTCAATTAAACTCTGTTTTTATTTAGTATTTTATTGCATACCAACTATCGATAGGCAAACAGCTGTTTTTGTGGTCAATAAACACGGCGCGCCAATTAAGTGTTGGCTAATGCTGCAGCTGCGCTGGGTGTTTTAAGGCACGGCAACGCTGTTAGCCTACAAGAGTTAAGATTAGTAATCGCATTTCCAAGAGATAAGATAACACAACACATATTATCGAGTTGATTTAATTCAACTAACTAAAAAAGTACGCAATCACGGTGTGTGCATATATGCTAAGCTCCAAAAGCCTTCACGTGTGTGCAATTTAGTGTCCAAACGCCAGTCTGAAAGTCAACAATAGAAAATAACTGCAACAAGTGGAAGAGTTTATAAATTATTAATTAAAAATACAATTTGACAAACAAAAATAATAACCGCCTGTCTTGCGTGCACCACGATAAGGCTTTAAACGTAAGTCTGGCATGCAATGAGTATTTGAATTTTTTGATACAAATTGCCGTTTGCTAATTGCAGTGGAGAGTTGGGAGAGTGAGTTTGATTGCTTTGACGATTTCGCCATGGATTTCTGGGGGATTTTCATGTTTTTCCTGTTAACGTTCCTCATAATGAGCTGTTGCGGCTACTGCTGTACGACTAAACGTCGAGGCACTGTGCTCTCAAGTAAGTGCATTGTCTTTTCTACCTCTCCTAATTAATAATCTGTTAGATTGACATGACTCACGCATACAGACACAGAGTAATAAGCACACACATATGCATATACATACTGTATGTGTGTATATGCATATGATTGTCTGTCTTTAATATAACTTCTATGATTCATCATATTTATTTTCATTAGCCCCTGCACGTAGCTGAAGATCTTTTTTGCTTTTGTTTTGCAATTATCTTTTATTGACGTCTGGTTTTGAGCGAGTCTTAAATACAGTTTTTTCAACTTTTTTTTATACTGTTTCTTTTTTGTTGTTTTGCGCATTTTCTTTGACCGGCTCGTTCGTAAACAAACCAAAAATTTTTGACTTTTTATCTGATTTAAATCAATTCTAGTAAATATTTATAAATATATACATACATACATATTCATGGTATATACATATTTATGTCTCCAATATATTTCCTTCAAGCCAATGACTAATAATTTTCTAATTATTATGTTTTATCTTATCAAAAAAGCTATCATTTGACTTTGTCGCCTGACAATGTGAATTGCCTTTGTTTTATGTATATTTATAGTTGCTCTATCATTATTGAATATATTTAAAATATTTTTGAATTTATTTACAATATATTTAACAAATAATAATATAATAACTTGAATATAAATAAATATTCATTTCAACATATTTCAACATATTCATTGATTTCTTAATCTATTCATTCCATTTTTTACAATATATAAACAATATAAATCATATACTTCAAAAAATAATTGAAAATTAAAATTTTTAACAAAATAACAAATTAAAAAAAAAATTAAAATATAGTAATTTAAAAAATAATAAATAAAATAAAAAATATAAGAATTTTAAAAATATGAATTAAAAAATACTAAAAATACTAATTATAAAAATATTACAAATACTAAAAAAAAAAATAAATACTAAAAAAAAAAAAATAAATAATAAAAAAAATAAGCTAAAACCTAAAAAAAATAATATATAAAAAAATTGCAAATGATAAAAATAAAAAAATAATAAAATAAAGCAAAATTTTAAAATATTTATACATAATCTTTGTAAATGTGTCAGATCTAGATTTCCTTACATACATTTTGTGTTATGAAGTATTAATTACTATTTTTATAGTTATCAAAACTTCGATTCAAACTCTATTTACGTTTTGGGCATAAATTAATAGAGTTCTCTGGGCTGTTCAATATATGCGTATAAACGTATAACCCAGATATATGTTATGTAAATAAAATAAATTTCGAAATATTTCTCTAAGGAAAAGAACTTTAACAATTGCAAGCCGTTAAAAATGTAAGTCTTTAAATCAATTAATATTTTCTTTACTTCCGAAATGTATAGGGTATTATGATTATTATATTTATATGTGCAAATTATTTGCAGTGATAGACAATACATTTAATGTTATCTATATATAAATACATATAAAGTATATATATTTTGTTTGTCGATAAATTAAAATTGATCGGGTAAAATAAGTGGAAGGCGAAGTCGTATGTACAACATTATTTAGTACACGTTGAACTTTCAAAGCCGATTGTATACAATTTGTTACCTAAAGATAGCCAAGTTTGTGTGCTCCTCACTATGGCTGCTATAGATTGTGAAATTTGGGTACCAATTGTGGTTGTAATGTGCGTGTTCATATTTATTGTCATACTGCTTATGATACGAACGCGTCGCAATCGTCTAGCGGTGATCTCTGGCGGTAAGCGAATGGCTAAGAGTAAAGAGCTTTTAAGGAAATTGAGTTAAAACAAGCTTTCGCACTGCAGATAAAGTTGTTGGCTCTAATCTAATCGAGAGAGAGAGAGAAAGAGAGAAACAAATTATATTGTGTTTATTTTATTACATTTTTTTTCGCTTTTCAAGTGGCATAAATAATTTTTGCGATTTATTGATATTTCAATTATTAATTATAATCATATAGATTGGCTTATTATATTTTGATTTACTTTCGACATAGATTGTTTTCATAGATTCGTTTACTGACGTCAGTTCGTTTATAAAGCCTAAAGATCTGGGCAAGTCAATTTCCTGATGTCTTTTAAATATCAAATTCAAGATATGTCAACCAAATCTTATGTTTACCCACAAATTAATATATATGATAATATATATATATAAATAAACGATAACAATTGTTAATCAGTAGCTAAGGCCGTTCTTCTTTTTCAATAATAATAATAATAATACGAAATAGGATATATGTTTTTACTTTAGGCGTATAATAAATGTTGGAAGTGCTAGGATGCACTATTTTGAAAAGATCGTTTTTACAAGATCGATCTTTGTAGCAGCTATATATAAAACTGAGGCAAAGACTCATTTTTATGCCTCATTTTTTATTTATTTTCCGTTTTAAAGGTTTATTGGAAAATTCTCTGAACAAATTTATATTTAATTAGGTTTAGTTCTTTAGTCTTCTAAAAATTTTTGTATATAGCTAACAGCTATAAATATAGTATATCATAATTAGAAATATAATATGAATAGATAAGTAGTAAATTTAATAATTTATTATTAAATTAATTTAGCTGGAGGTGTGTCTAACGAGGTGAGCCTAAAAACATTCATGTTTTTTAAATTAAACTTTTTTTTTTTAAATTGTTTTAATGTCGACTAATTAGAATGCATAAAAACAACGTTTTAAATTGCCGAACTTCAAAGCATATGGAAGGTACTAATATAATGTCACAAAAAGATCGAAAATCGAAGTAAAATCTTGATATTTTTTAAGCAGACCTCGTTTAAGGATTTTTTGTCATTTTGAAACTTAACACAACAAATTTAACGTTGATTAAATTTCAGCTAACATATTACCCATAGATATAGATATGGACATATATACATCTCTATATTCCAAGTCATTGTGACTATAACATTTTGATAGATCTGCAATCTAAGCATTAGTAGGAATCATTAATATATATTTATATATAAATCATGATACATTTAATACTTATCGCCTGACTTCTATTTGACTTTCAATGTCTTCCTTGAAGTTTTGGGAATGTCCAATTTGTTGTTCTCTAATTGCTAAAATGATGTACTTATGTTAATCATGTTTGACGTCAGTAGACTTTCTGGGGTAAGCCATATAAATTTCGATTATCGCTAGCGATACGAGATGGTCAAGGTCTTAAAGTAGATACTATTACGGGATTCCTATTGGCTGCATGCAGCTTGATTAAGAAAGTAAACTAAGTTCCGCATAATAATATTATTAATAGTCATCATAATCATCATCATCATCGTCATCATAATCGTCATCATCGTTATTAATCATTATCATCATTACCATTAGCCGATCCATTGACGCAAAACGCTATTGTAAATTCTCTCTGTCCACTTTAATATTTTATTGTGTACTGCGTATTGGATTTCAAAAGGTTCTTTAATCAGTTTCCATTCATTCATATTCTTCTATAGGGTATTCTCATTTTCTTATGGAGTGTGTGAGCGTATAGGGAAAAAGTGATAAGTGAACAGAATGAAATTTATTATAGCTATTATCTTTCAGACAAATTTCCATCAATATTGAACTTTTATATCATAGCATATGTCATAAATCTTTCTTAAGTTATTTTGACTGATTCCTCAAGTTATTTCCTGATTAAATTAAATATTTATAAATTTTCTAAAATATTTCTACATATTAGCAATATTTAAATAATGACAGAGAACTATATAACATAGCTGTAACAGGTATAATTTTTAGAAAATGCTCTTATCTTTCCTTGTTTACCTAGTTGATAATATTTTTCACAAATGAGAGTCATCATAATTTTTATATTTGTATGTAAATTAAAACAATATAGGAGGACTAGATCATATCTTATAATTGTACATATTAAACCCAATCAGTCTTTCCGTCCGAAAAAGTGAGATTTTGTATAAAAAAGCCTATATATTTTTTGTATATATATTAATATAAATATTTTGAATATACAGTAGAATACGGCTATAACGACTCCACTTATAGCTTTCGTCCGGTTATTGCGACAACAATTCTGGTACCCTGACAAACTTATATGAGCAAACTTTTATGGTTATAGCGGTCCCTTGAGCGTCGTTATAACCGGATTATACTGCATCTATAATTTTATATATATTTGTATATTTACTTTTGAAATTCTTCTCTACTTTGAATGGCTATAATACTATATAAAATACTATATTCTTTAGCAGCCATAGCAATAAATAATTACAGGGTATTTAATCTTCGTTTTATCAAGACACTTGCTTGTTAAACGCTCTCATTTTTGTTTTTGTTTTTCATTGTTTATTATAATACAAAAACGATGACGTCGCAAGCGTTTTCTTGGTTTTGCCATATCTTATCTGATAAACGCGTTTCTTGTGGTCGCTGCTGCTTCAAGCCAAGTTAACGAATCGATTGCGTTCAAATAAGCCATATATACGCATGATGGCATTATTAAGAGTTGAACTCTAAAGAAATGCACAACGCGTAGCCCCCAAAAACAAGTGAAAAGTTAATCAAGTCAAATACGAATTTATATTATTTTAAAAAGAAAAGTAATAATAAATTTATTAATTAAATATATATATGTAAATAAATAATAAAATGGTGCACGAACCGACCGATGTGGATTTGGAAATCTCAACAATTGTCCTGATCTGTCTATTTATCGTCGTCCTTACGTGCATTCTAACCATTATAATAAAGAGCTGTGTGCACAAGAGAAGAAATCGAAATGGCTATTTAATAGACAACTGTTAGTGTTTAGTTAACTTTAATATCAACTATAAATGTGTATAAATTGTGTTCTCTCTATATATAAAGTATAGTAAAGTATAATATTATATAAAATATAATAATCCGAGTTATGTAATTATCTTAAAAGTATTATTTACAAATAATATACAAAAATTTTGATTTTTATTTAAATAAAATTGAGAAAATCAAAATAAAAGTGTTTTCTGTGTGGAAATTAATTACCTAATGAATATAAATATAATATATATAAATATAATATATATAAATAATAAAAAATTATATATAAACATTGAGGTTTGTATTCAAATATTAGAAAACTCTATTCTGTGAAACAATTTAAATGAAACTTCAAGTGCAAAATCGTGCTGCTTTAACTATTGTAATACAAATTTTTGCAACCTTAAACAATCTCAAAGTTTTCTGTAATTCGACATTCCAAAATAAGAAATAAAACAAAAAATTCATTAAAAATCATAAATGTAGAATGTGTATTTGACTGACTTATCTAGTTTTGCATGCACTAGATATATATATATATATATCTATATATATTATAGATATAAACAATGACAATTTCAAATGATATTTCACAATTTTACAGCCAAAAATCCACCAACGGATGCCGCTTTAATGGCTATGCAAGCTACAGCCTATGTGGCTACAGCCTATGGCTATGTGGCTACAGCCTATGGCTATGATAGTTCAACTCATTGTTTAAGTTATATCTTCATATTATGAATAGCCGCATTTAGATATAATATATATAATATTCAATCAGAAGAAATTCAAGTATTAGGAATCCCTCCAAGAAGGGGTTTACTTAAATTTACATACAATTAAATTGCTGATGAAAAAGTATCATGATTGATATACACGCACAGAACTAGGATTATTGATAAAGTACAAATAAAATTAAATTATCTAATGATTTTTGTAATTTTTTATATATATTTTTTATGTCAATATATTTAACTAAAAAAAATGTAATCCTAAATTTATTTTTTTTTTTAATAAAACCGTTTTAAACTTTGCTTTAAAATGATTTAAATAAACAAAATATAAACACAAAAGTAATAGCTTTTCAGTATACTTATAATTATATATTTTCTTATTTTTCCCTAATTTATTTTAGTTTTATTTTTTTATTATTTTATGTTGTAAAATTTTTTTTAGTTTAAATTTTGACTCTAGTATATTTTTAATATTTAATATTTTGTCCCTATTTATTTATTTATTTATTTATTTTTTTTGACTCTAGTATATTTTATATATTTTATATTTTGTTCCTTATTTGTTTTTACACATATTTTATTTGTTGGTTTAATTATTTTTCTGTTTTATTTTCTTTATATTTATTTTCCCTTCACACTTGTTTTTTTTTTTTTATTATTTATTTTATTTTTTATTAAAGAATTTATTTAAATTTAACCATTTTGTTTATCTTATTTTTACAATATATACATTTTTTAAATTTTATATATCTATTTATTTATGTTACATATTTATATAATTTTTCATATTTAAATGTTTTTGTATGCCAATGTCTAATATATTTCATATACAATTTTTTTTAATCATCAAATTTTTGTTTATAATTTTTTTCTCTATATAAAAATAAATTATTTATTTGATATCTGTAAACTCACATAGAGTATCTGCCAGTCGAAGCCGCTTCTTTAATTAATAGCCGTATATTTATTTATGATTATAAATGTATTATTTATGTCTATACTTAATGCTTGCACAAGTCTTCAGTTGTTTATCTGTGAAAATAATGAGAACAATTCGTAACTGATTAAAGTCGAAGGTGATTTCATAGCGTATTTCCTTGTAGCTGGCGTTGACAAGTACTTCTTCAAGTTGACAGTTGAACAAGTTCAACAAGATGGTATCTAAAAATACATATACAGTACCGAGCAAAAATGAGTGTATGTTTCACAACATTGACTTTCATCACTCATAAAAATTAAACTATACAAGCAAATCATGAATTTCTTTTTGTGTTTTGTTTATTAGTTTATTCTTAACAAAAAAATATAAGGCAGTAAGGCAGAATTATGTCTGCACAACGAGCTAGAAAGAAAAAACTAAAAAAATCCACATAAACTCAATTTTGCACGTTTCATGAATATGACCAAACAAAGCTATTTTTAATATTTTATCCAAAAACCCTTATTGGCAATTACTTTTTTATTTTATTTGGCAAATTCCTCCAACAAATGCAGTACAACTTCTTTTTGAATTCGGTTCCGTTCCGCTTCTACGCGATCCCAAAGGTTACACACGTTTGTTGGGGCGGCATCATACTGCCCATGTCGGTTTTTCACTATGGACCAAAGATTTTCAATCGGATTAGGGTCTGTCCTTATTGCTGGCCACTTAATTAGCTTAAAATTTTGCTATCCAATATATTCCATTACAATTTTAGCCATCCGCTGTGGATCACAATCTTGCTAAAAAACCAATCCTTGCACGGAATAAGCTCATTTCTCCATAAAATTGAGTAGAAGGGCTTGCAGAATACTTCAATAATTCTCTTTTCACATTATACGTTCTATTTTTCAATAGTAGGACCAACGTTACAGCTTGTAAATCAAACCAAATGATAATGTTGCCACAGCCTTGGTTGACAGTTTACTTCACATGGTGTCTTTGAATGGGCTCCCCAGGTCCACGACTGCAATATTGCCGAAAAGCTGGAGCATCGATGATTGGAAACGAAGCGTTTAGTCTCATGAGTCAAAATTTAAACGTTTTCAGTCAGATGGAAAGCATTATTGCTGTCGTGGACCTGGGGAACGCATTCAAAGACACCATGTGAAGTAAACTGTCAAACTTAACGGTGGCAACATTATCGTTTGGTTTGAATAACATGGTTCAACGTTGGTCCTACTATTGAAAAATAGAACGTATAATGTGAAAAGAGGATTATTGAGGTATTCTGCAAGCCCCTTCTTTCCTATTTTATGGAGAAATGAGCTTATTCCGTACAAGGAATGGTATTTAGCAAGATGCTGATCCACAGCGGATGGCTAAAATTGTAATGGAATATATTGGATAGCAAAATTTTAAGCTAATTGAGTGGCCAGCAATGAGGACAGACCCTAATCCGATTGAAAATCTTTGGTCCATAGTGAAAAAACGGCATGGGCAGTATGATGCCGCCCCAACAAACGTGTGTAACCTATGGGATCGCGTAGAAGCGGAACGGAACCGAATTCAAAAAGAAGTTGTACTGCATTTGTTGGAGGAATTTGCCAAATAAAATAAAAAAGTAATTGCCAATAAGGGTTTTTGGATAAAATATTAAAAATAGCTTTGTTTGGTCATATTCATGAAACGTGCAAAATTGAGTTTATGTGGATTTTTTTAGTTTTTTCTTTCTAGCTCGTTGTGCAGACATAATTCTGCCTTACTGCCTTATATTTTTTTGTTAAGAATAAACTAATAAACAAAACACAAAAAGAAATTCATGATTTGCTTGTATAGTTTAATTTTTATGAGTGATGAAAGTCAATGTTGTGAAACATACACTCATTTTTGCTCGGTACTGTATATGTCAGCTATATATATTGAAGAGAGTGCAACAGGTCCTTAGCAAACGGTTTACGTCTTCATTTTGCATTTGTCGCTTGCATTGTTTCCTATCAGCAGCTGCTTTTCTATTTTCCTATTTCCATTTCTATTTTTCCTTCACTTTGTTGGGTTAATGCCATTGCAATTGTTGGGCCCCAAATCATTTGCATTTGTGATTTCGTTGTGCACTGTACGGATGTACTAGATAATGAGATTTGATTGAGTTTAGAATGGATTGGCTAGCCTTTCTGCCGTTGACCGTGTTAATACTCATTGCCAGTCTTGTGGTCGCAACTATTTATTTCATTCGCTGCTGCTTTGTGGCCAAAATGTATGTTCAGCTCTTTCGACAGGCCGGTGAGTAATGCTAGAGTTAATCACTTCATAATAAATAGGTACAAAATACTAATATATAGTATTAAAAATACTAGCTTGAATTCTTTCAAAAAGTAGACTAACGAAACGAGCCTCGCAAAGTGAGTCAACAAAAATGTTCTTTCATTTGGCAGCGCGTATTTAATTTGTTATTTGATCAATTGGAAGGAATGTCAATTTTAAAAACAAAGATATTAAAAGATTATACAGGTAGAAAGAGAGTGAGAGAGAGAGATAGAGAACTGGAGCTTGGCTTTATTTATATATTTTCGTATTTTGATATATTTATTTACTTATATTATTATACATACTTCTTATGCATATTGTGCATATTTATATTTTTTAACTTTATAAATATATTTAATTTTTTGTTTTGTTTTTGAATTTAAAAAAAATTTTTTTTAATTATCAAATTTTACAAAAGTTTTTTTTTTTTACAATTTAAGAAATATCTGATTTTGGCCCTAAGTTCACTTCCCACTCAATAATATTTTCTATTTAAATAGCTTGCCTTGAAGTTCTGTACGTTAAAATGTATTTCTGCATAATTTCATATTTTCTATTATACCCATTAACGAAAGTGACAGGAGTATATCGGTTTTGTGCATTGTCTGTCCTTATGAATGCAAACTATTTCAATGCTATTGAAGCTAGACACTTGAAATTTGGAACTTATAAGCGGGTATATTCTAAAATTATCAAGTATTCTGATCCGCCCACGAAGGGTGTGGCATATCGTAAAATTAATTTTCTGGTATTTTAGAAACCATGCTTTAGAGCTAGAAAATCAAAATTTAACAACTTAATTACTGTCGACATCCATCGACTGCAATGTTCTTAACTATTTTTAAATGTTGACTTCTTACATTTTTTACAACAATCAATTTTCACAGAATTTCTCGGCGATAATGAGTAATTTGTGGGGAAATTCATTCATTTACAGTTTCAGGTTTTACATTTGAATAACTCGTTTGAGCTTGATTGCGATCAGATCTTGGCGCAGTTGTCATCGTTCGTTCAGAATAGTCAGAAGCAAATTGAGTTTAAAGAATGTACGCTGAAGATACAGATACATACATTCCATTGGGAATAGCAATGATTATTTTCATCATGGTTATTCTGTTAATTTGTGTATTATGTATATATTGTATAATTGAAAGTTGTAAAAGAAAACGATGTGATGATGAAATTGGTAATTACATTTTATTTTATATAAATTTCTAACATCGGCAAATTGTGAAATTATATTGTAAAAAAATTTGATAAAGTTAAGCGCTTCCTTTATGGGAAAAAACAAATGACATTCAGTTTCCTGTTTGCGCTGAGGAGGCTGTATTATCTTTGCGCATTGAGTCGCTGTGGTGCCACAGTAAATTTAGTCGCAATTGTTGTGTCGTGCTTAGAAGTGCTGAAATCTTTAAGAATGTCGCAACCCCTTAGTGACGAAGGAATCTGTATTGGTGCAGTGATTTTGATTTTTTTTAGTGTACTACTGCATAAGTTATTATATTGAGCAACTATTGAAACTAATATGGAATTTACTATGTTGTCTACTATGTTATCCATGTAGAAACAACGAAGTACAGCATCGACGTTTAACAATTATAAGTAAATATTTTATTTATATATATTTTATAAAATTTTCTGAATTTAGAAATTAAATTTTATTATATATGACAACTAGTTGGTTTTCCCTATGTCATCATAGTTTTTTTTTTATTAGTCTGTCTATTTAATAAATTGCAAAGTATCGTTTGTTTCACTCGAAGCAAGAAATCATTTTTTATTATAACTTGTTCAATTGATCTTCAGATGTCGACTCCTATACCGCCTCATTTGCATATTTTCCTCAGATTTAGTAAAATTTTCAGCAATTGCAAAATTCTATTGAATTTTAATGAAATGTACGAAATAATATTATATATATAGTATATAATATATAGTATCTGGGATTTAATTTTAGTATTAAAATGCTTTCTACACTAATATTAACAAAAATGTCTAACCAAAAATATATATATAAATATATATATATAAATATGTAAACATATACATATATTTAGCTAGAAATGAAATTTTTAATCGCAATACAGCGGATACACGTAAGAAACTGTGGAAGGAACAAGCTCTGATAGCAGCGAGCGTTGGCGTGCGAGTGTATATGTGTGTGTGTGTGTGTGTGTGTTTGCATGTGTGTGTGCATGTGTATTTGCATATGTATATCAGAGGCTTAAAGTGATTGAAACTGAAACTTGGAAGAGAGCATTTTTAAATTATAATATAAATAAATTTAAATATATAGAAACAGTGAAAAGATAATGGAGTAAAGTGTTTAAAAAATGTTTTAAAAAAATATTAGGCACTTCAAAATTTTATAAGGCTAAAAATATGAGGACTGTGCAGGTTGAAAAATTTATTCGTACTTATATATAACTGTTTAACAGGTGCTTCTAGACTTTATTTGTTCAGAATTATATCTCAATTATATATCTAACCAAAAGGTTTTGAGAAAATTTGAAATATTTTCTTTTTATATAAATATTTTATTAAAATTTAATATGTATTCCAGAAAAATATCTCACAACAAATCAAATATGTTTATGAACTGAATCAGCATTGCTTATATATGCTCATATATATGTCTAGTTTTGATATAAGCCCCCATATAACTACTGTTCGGTGATTAATATATATATATATATATATATATATATATATATATATATATATATATATATATATATATATATATATATATATATATGTATGTATGTATGTATATACCTATATATTATATATTTCTATATTAAGAACTACTAATATATAGTTCACAAAATATACTGCAAACCTTTTCACTCCATTAGTCTTCGCTTTATTTTCAGTGTGTTCAGTTCGTCTATGTGATATGCTTGATTCAAAAGCCCCTTATTTATACGCAATTATTGGCAGTATTATTCTAATTGTGATTGTGATAATTATGGCGGGTTATTGTGTAAAAGCGTGCTGCAACAACTGTGCAAGAGACGATGGTGCTACTCATTTTGAAATCGATGATAGGGAAGGCGAATCGGATATAGAAATCAGCGATGATGAATTTGAAAGTTAGTATAAAAGAAAGTTTTGGATGGTTTTATTTGAATAGGCATATAGAAGCTATCAATTTGGAAATTATAAATTTACTTTCCAATTAGATATTCAAATATGGCAATGTTGTTGGAATTGACAAACAGTGCGAAAGCTTTTAGCTTAAACATATTTCGATTATCTGTTTGAGTATTGTGAATATTATGCATAATTATTTCATATGGTTGAACAGTAGAATAGTACAGCCTAGCTAATCGTTCTTATGAAGCTATTCAATTAAATGCACTCAATTAATATACCCATATACATATATATACAAAAATATATATTTGTTTGTTTATTTTTTTTTTGTGTTGGTCATACGAGTTCGATTTAAGCTTTCGTCATGAATGCAAGTATTTTGGACTTTGCCTATTGGTCATTTGCGACCGAACGAATGAATTTTAATTGGGAATATGTGCTAAAGGAATTGGTGGCATTGGCTGTTATCAGTTTTTTGGTTGCCGTCTATGCCTGGTTTATACAAAACGATAACAACGAATATCCGCTATTGAAAAAGTATAATAACTTTGACTTAATAAAGTGAAAAAAAAAATTAAAAAAAAATTATATATATTTTTAATATATAACAATAAAAGTTACAAATTATGAGCACGTAAGTGAAGCTATATGTTATATATAGTTTTATGGGAATATAATGGGCTTGTGAAGGGAGTCGCTATAAAGTATATATATTCTTGATCATGACGAGATATGTGTCTCCATTCTCAAGATCTTGTAAACTACAAAAGCTAACCACTTGAAATTCTAAATACACTCTATACACATCTTATTTCCTTCATATAAATAATAATTGATAATTTAATTTATAATTATAATTTAATTTAATTATAATTTGTTATTTAGGCATGGCTAAAATATTAAATTTATTATTAAAGTTTCTTGGATGAATATTTCGGAGTTTTAATAACTCTGATCGACTTAATGTAAATTAAAAATTATTAAAAAAAGACCCCATAAAGAAAAAGTTATACAACATTTATGATCCCATAGTGTGTGAATGTATGCGTGTGGGTAAGCGTTGATTCATATGTTTCATACAAAGAGCTTGGGAATATTAAAATTTCGGTTCTAGTCATGCACTCTCGACTGCAGCACCCTTTATTGATTTATTCTCATTTTGCAATTAACTCAAACACAAATCTCTCTCTTTATTTCTCGCTAATCTCAAGAGCCACTCAACTATATTAAAAGCTCTTAAAATAATAATTCTTTCTGAATAGTGCTTCATAAAATTAATGAACCCATTCGAATTTAGCATTACGTTTATATCATATAAATTAGGTGAAAGCTAATGAATTATTTGGATTGGTCCGTGAGCTAGATAAATGCTAGCAAATTTTAGTTATTTCGGAACTGTCCAACAAAATGCAGAACTTTACGCAGGATTATACTGAACACACTCAGTCAAGCCACATCTCATTCGGTGTGGCCATATGCAAAGTGATTTTTAAGATCCTCTTTTATTTTTTGATGGGCTGTACGATTAGCTATTTGGTGCATCATAAGCGTAAGCAGCGACGCGTTAAATCTTTGACTGATCTAAGTAAGTTTTTTTTGGTGTGTTTTTAAAAATTTTTTCCAAGCTTTAAGTTTGACATTTCATTTAAATTTTGATAAATTAGCGGATAATTATAAATAAACTTGTATAACTTGTATTTGATTTTTTATTTACTTTTTATATTATTTTATCTTTATTTTATTTTTTTATTAATTTTTTTATTTGAATTATTTTTTTTTTAATTTTAATTATTATTGTTATTTTTTCTTTAAATTATTATTTTTTTATTTTAATTATTATTATTTTAGTTATTATTATTATTTTTTATTTTATGGGACACTTTATTATTAATAAAAGTTAGGTATACAAAAGTGTTGTATTTTATATTTTTTAGGGATTTACAAAAAACCTCAGGTCTCTAGCTCGTATAGGCTCTGAGATCGACGCGTTCGTAATTATAGACTTTTCAAGCTTAGAGTCCTGAGCCTTACGTTCAAAAATTTATTTTCTATTTTCTACACTAAAAAAAATCTTAGGAAATTCCGAAAGTCCTATTCACTTTATTAAATCTTTTAAAATATATTTCTTAAAATATTAAAAATTATATTTTTAGAACAAAAATCTGCTTCAAAATAAAACTCCCTTGAAATATGCATTATAAAACATATACAAAATCTGAGTTGAAACTTTTGAAACATTTTGCAAAAGTAATATTAGGTACAAACCTTTTTAGCCGTGTAGATATCTTTATGATTTCATTAGATTGTCCTTATAATATATTTGCCTTTGGCGAACTCGCAATTCATGGCATGACTTTGGCATTTTGTTATCGCCCCATGAGACTATGCATTTAGTTAGTCTCTCCAAGTTGGTTGTCTTGTGCGTATCGTTAGTTGTTGTTGTAGTTGCTGTCATGGATATGTCAAGCATTTACTGGATATTATTTTTTACACTTTCTGTATTTTTTTTGACCTCGTGCGCAGTGTTCTTAACGCGCGGACGCAATGGACGAGCGCAGCTCATGAAGGGCGCAGGTGTGTTCAATGGGAAGTGTGGTTTTTTATATATATGTGGGTGTGTGTGTGTGTGTGTGTGTGTGATTCATAACTGTTCATAAGCGGATTACATGTGCAAAACTCAAAGATAATTTTATTTTTGTACTTTTTTATGTAGCTGTTTTTTTTGTCTTCATTTTTGTCATTGTTTATCAGTTACATTGATAAGGAGCTTACTTTTTAATAGTTAAACCAATCGTTACAAATTTTTAAGTTTTGTTTTAGTTTTAATAAAAATGTATATTTCAATATTAAAATTTTATTTAAAATATTTAGTTTTTCTTATTCATATTTTTATTTTTCCGTTTCAATAGGAAGTTTGTTTACCTTACCCTCTCTTCCAGTGTCTTTTCTATACAGATTATAAGAAACATCTGTGTAAACTCCACAAAGTTGCTATGCTCACAACATCATCATCACTATTAATTAAGTCATCAATGATCGTTTTCGATATAATAAAATAATTTCGTGGAAAAAACGAAAAAGAATTGCCTAACGTGGGTAAACCCCCGCCCCGATTGTCGGTCTTATCAACAAATTGGCAATTTGTCATATCAGTTAAGCAGAATATATATTTTTTTTTGTTCCTGTCCCGAGGCATAACAATTTTGGGTATATAAAATTTTAGTTCACTTTTACTCTTTATTGACTGTGCTTCAACGATTTCTGGCTGAATGGAGGGTTATGTTATTGGCATTATTGTCTTTTGCTTTGCAGTAACATTACAAATTTCTTGCTGTGCAGCCGCCATAATAACCAAGAGACGTAGGCAAAATCGAGTCATTAACTCAGGTAAAATCTCTAACTAAATTGAGCTGAGTAACGAAGTGGAATTTTTTTTATTATCAACTTTTACTACACTCGCTCTGTTTGAAGAGCTGTGCCAAGTTCTGCTCTCTTGGGTGTGATCGTTGTGGTCTTTCTGTATTGCAGTATATAAAATAAAGTGTGAAAAGAATTTCATATAAAGTGTTAAACTTATTTACTAGTGCTTCAAAGCTCTTCATATTCTGTTTGCTATTTTGTGAGTGGTCGAAGACACTTGAATAAATTGAGATTACAATTAGTTAGATTGATCGACTAGCAGCTATACACTTACTAAATTAAATATTCTTCATTGAATTTAATCAACAATTTTATAAATGAAAAAAAAAAAGAATATGATTAAATATAATAAATAGAATAAAAACTATATATAATGAAAGAAAATAAAAAAATAAATATATATAATTATATATATAATTAAATATAATACAAACAAATATAATAAAAATTAAAAAAAAAAAATAAATAAATAAATATAATTCATAGACAATAAAAAATATAAATTTACATATATATAAAAAAGGATGCATTAAACAACAATAATAAAACAAACAAATAATGTAAAATATAAATATAAAAAAAACATAATTAACAAAAAAAAAAAAAAAATTACAAAACAAATAATTTTTTGTAAAATAAAAAAAAAAAAAAATAGTAAACAAAATATAAACATTTATTTGCATTAATATTTAAAAAAATAAGTTAGATCCATATTTAATAACATAAATTTATAAAATAATAAAGGAAAATATATTCAAAATAATGTAATTTATAAATTTATAAAATATAAATTTAAAATATAAATAAATACAAAATATATAATAATAATTAAAATAGAAATAAAAAAGTATAACAAAATTAAATTAAATTACACAAAAGTTGTATAATAAAGATCAAAAATATCAAATCATAAAAATATATTAAAAATATTGAATATAAATGGTGAATATATAAGAAAAAATTAAGCTAGTATTGATCCGAATTTTATATATAATGAATGCATCAAACTATATTTCAAAAAATTTGTTGAACTATTTATGTTTCTATTATTAAATGTATTATGTATATATCAAATGGCTCAGCTTGATATAACCACTATCATTGAAGTTGATTAAAGTGTATCAAGATAATATACTTCTCTTCTTATCAATCTATGAGTGTTCCAAGTATTTTGATGCGATTCAGTCAACAGTGCTCATTGGCTGCTCGAAGAGAACGTTTGTTGGGTGCCAGAATGTCGGCTGGAATGATAATTGGTTTTAGCATAGGATTTATTATCTTTGTGATTATCTCAGTGATTGTGTATTCAAAACGACGAGCACAAAATGCCGCAAATGCTGGCTATGTGTTAAGCGAGCGCGTTGGTAAAAATATTAGCATACTAATTACTAAATAACAACTTATAGCTCAATTACTTATCAGCTTATCAAATAATTTTCTGCACTTAATTTGTTGGAATTTATTTGATTGTGAATTACATTTGAATGCCGATTGTGAATTCCGTTTTTTTTTTGTATTTACTTGCAGCACCCGTTGTAGTTACATCGGCCACGCACACAGCCCCTGGCGGCTATCCAGTTACACAGATACCAGCCACAACATATCAACCGAACGCCTACGGAACTCCTTATCCCGCCCAGACCACAGGGTAAGTGCATATACGGCAAACATATAGTGTCAGTATTGCTTTAGCTACATTTTATCTCTTTCATTATAGCAATGTGACCGTACAGATGCCCATGGGCATGCCTATGCCTGGAGGACAGCCACCAATGCCAACGTAAATACCAAAAGACTAAGCAACAGACACATCGACCACATCTAACTGTTTATGTTTAATTGCAGAATGCCACCGCAAATGGCAGCAGCCGGAGCATATCCGCCCATGATGCAACCGGGCGCTGGTGCTGCCAATATGAATCCACCATCATATGACATGGCCATGGCTAATCCGGGTCCAAGTGTTGTGCCCGGCACCTATGAGAAGCAAATGCCCTACAATCCCAACTATGCTCAATAGGCATCGTTTGGCGGCCCCCATCTTCAACAATTCTTGTCTGGACAATTGTTAATCATCGATTCTGTTTTAATATGATTTTGTTTTGTATTTCCTATTGCGATCATTTCCGAGCTGTTTACGGCTGACACACTTACGGTACCATATATACGCTTTAGCATTGCTTTCAATGATTAGCTATAGTTCTATATATAAACTGTATAACATATATTTGAGATTTACCAAAGTGTCGCGCCATCGATTTGTTATTCGTATTATATGTATTCGATATCAATTCACAAATCATTGTGATGTACATACATTAATAAGTGCAACTTAATTTTAATTTATATTATCTACTTAATAAGAAATCAACAACAACAAAATTCAAATGAAAAAACTATTTAAAAAGCCATAAAAAAATATATATAAATCAATTTTTTAAATAAATTAATGAAATGCACATTATGCAAACAATTTTATGCATATTTCTGTGTACTTTCATTGAACTCAAATTTGTGCTAATGTTTTTACTTATTTTTCCTGATATTTATATAAGATTTGTTAAATTCGAAGATATATTATATTTGCTTTGAAGTTTTTATATATGTATATTTAATGTGTGGTATATTAATAGATTGGCTTATATATCTCTGTTTGAAGTTTCTCTTTGTCCAAATGTGTTAAACTATTTGGCATTTGTATATTGAGTTTTTAGTATATTGAAATGTATACTGAAAAGTATTTTAAAAGTGTAGTTACAATTTATGTTTATGAATCATATTTGCTGATGAAGCATATATTGAAAGGCAATCAAATCAGTTAATAAAATCACACGTAGAATCAGAATCAGAATTAGGGATATCAATAGATATGGTATATGACATCATCTTTATAATAGATATTAAGAATAATAGAGTTACACTTATAGATGCTGGAAATATAAATGCAATTATATTTTTAGATTTTATTACTAATACTTTTACGATTAATAATTTGCTTCGACTAAGTTTTCAAATTAAATTTAAGATCCGATTTTATTCATAGTTGAAATATTTGTAGGCTGTTCAAAGCTAATATGTATAAATATTTAAGTCTATAGACGAGGTTTGTTCAAAAATTTGCTAAACAGTAAAGATTCTCTATCAAATTTTCGCCTAAAAATAGTAGGACAAAACTTTTGTTTCTTAAACTGAATAGTTACATGAATTCAATTACTATTGAAGGAATACTTTTTTTTTACTGTTTTTTTTTATTACTATTGAAGGAATAAAGACGACATCCAAAGAGCAGCAAAGCTAAGATCAGAAAAAATTATATTTTAAGTGTTATGAGAAGTGGAGGAACTTAACTATATAATACCTGATGGGGATTACTTTGAGGGGTAATAAATAGAAATAATAATAGATTTAAAAAAAAGAAACACAAAATTCATGATACTTTTTAAACAGACCTCGTATATATAATTAAATATACTTTACGCATGTATAACAAGCAAGAAAGCTCTAGTCGTGACTGCTCGACTCCGAGATCCCATGAACCCGTAAATATTAATAAGTTAGTGTACATATTTTGTGAAAGTACTTGCGATAATTATTTAGAAAATATAATTTTTCAGGCAGTTAAAGTCATCTAATTTTCTAAGTCTTTCAAGTTTTTCACTTTTCTAAGCGTTTCGAGTTTTCTAAGTCTTTCAAGTTTACTAAGTCTGTCAGGTTTTCTAAGAGTCTTCCTAATTTTCTAAGTCTTCCTAATTTTGCAAGTCTTTCAAATTTTCTAAGTCTTTCAAGTTTTCTAAGTCTTTCAAGTTTTCTAAGTCTTCCTAATTTTCTAAGTCTTCCTAATTTTCTAAGTCTTTTACATTTTCTAAGTCTTTCAAATTTTCTAAACCTTTCAAATTTTCTAAGTGTTTCAAATTTACTAAGTCTTGCAAGTTTTCTAAGTCTTTCAAGTTTACTAAGTCTGTCAGGTTTTATACGAGTCTTCCTAATTTTCTAAGTCTTTACTGCTTAGCTCAACGATCATTAACATTTACTTATGTATGTCTACAGGTTTTCTTATATCTAATATTTAAACAATTCTTAACAATTAGTTTAAACTATTACAATTCTGCTTAAAGTACTTAACATTATTAACAAATAAAATATTTACCTGACCACACTTCACTTTACTTCCACTTTCACTTTCACTTTCACTTTCACTTTACTGCACTGCACTATTGACCCCCACCGGGCCTGGACGACTGAAGAAATGCTGCAGCGGCTGCTCTTTATATAGGGCGACTTTGACTCAAACTCCAAGGCGAGCTCAAATGTTGAGCCTGCGTCGAGTTGCGGTCGCTGCAGTCGATCGTGAAGTGACCAATGAGAACACTCTCTGCTGCCTCAAGCATTCTAAATGAGTTTAACTTAAATGTAAATGTAAGCAAATATTGCTGAATACATAAAGACAACAGAAATGATCTTCTGCTGCTCATCTTCGCTTTTTACTTTGGTTAGGCAGACAGACAGAGAGACAGAGAGACAGACAGACAGACAGACAGACAAACAGACAGACTTAGAGATAAAAGAGAGAGAGAGAGAGAGAGAGGAGAGAGAGAGAGAGAGAGAGAGAGAGAGAGAGAGAGAGAGAGAGAAAGAGAGAGAGACAGATTTGCAGATATACAGACAGACATACGGTCAGATTAATACGCAAACAAACAGAGAAGGGTTCAAGTATATTTAGTCTTCCCCATCAATAGCCAAAGAGAATGCATTCTGCTGTATCAAGCATTCTAAATAGGTTTTACTTAAATATAAATATTGCTTAAACTTGTCTCCTTCTATCCTACTTATAGGAATTGAGTTGTTCATGCACTATCAAAATTAGGAAGCCACTCACACAGAAATCAGACAATTGCACAAACAGACAGATAGACAAACAGACATACACATACATACACATGTTATATAGTTAATATAGTCATAAATCATAGACAAGCTTCTGCTTGTGGTTGTTAAACAAATTTAAATATATTTTGTGTGCTAGGTATTAAAAAGAATGTTTTATTTATATTTTTATGGTACACTTTATTTTGAATAAAAATTAGTTATACAATGGTGTTGTGTTTTACATTTTTTAGTTAAAAGTATAGCACACCCTAGTTCTTATCTACTTAATCATAATAATATATATATTGGAAAATAATTGTCTGAAATAGAAAATAAAAGATTTACTATATATACCCTATTACTATAAGCAAATTGTCTATAAGTCGTATAATGTGTTCACCCAGACATGCATTAGTATTTTATATCTATATATATATATATATAATTATATATGTAATATACTTTTGTTTACCTCTGTGTATCTCAAATATTTCCTACATTCATTCATCAATACTTTTTCCTTCTTTGATAAAGCCTAAATAGTTTGAAATGTGAAAATTTAGAGCAAAGCTAAAGTGTTTCTTAACTACAGTATATTATAATGTATTACACCTTTAGCTGAGGGCCTCTTTACCTTTAAATTAATCCGCTGAGACAGTCTCTATTTGGTATAGCTAAATGGTTTATCTGCAACAGAGCGTGGTTTATTAGGCTAATGCGTAACGAATCGAAGTTGTATATTTAAAGTACAAAAATTGATATTAATTGCCAATATTTTCAAACCGTTTGCCACGTTTGTGAGCTGCACGTAGAAATGAGAAATAATTTGTTGTTGCAACTGCTAGAATTGCTGTCAATTGTCATCATCATGGTGGCATCATGTTCAAATCGGAGATTCTGCCCCAATGGAGCAAAGCATGTGAATTGCATTAAACCGGTAATAGATAGATATAGATATGTGTGTGTGTGTGTGTGTGTGTGTAATACCGTTAGTTTATAGAAATTGCAGACATTCTCAAAGAAATGTGGCGATGAAAAATATGAAATATATTTCATTGACGGATCCCTGAGGGAGGATATACTATTCCGTTTGAATTTCGCGCGCAGCATGGTGGCCAGTGGACTAAATGATTTTCCAGCGGCAGCCAATATGCCGACCCTCCAGTGGGATGACTATCTGGTCGATTCAGCCCAAATATTAGCGTACCTGTGTGATACCAGTGGCAAGTACTGTGCCAATTCGAAGGCATATAATTTTGTGACCACTGTGCGCATAGGAGCCAATTTTGTAACGAAAGTAATGCAGAAAGTTGCTATTTTGGATCTTGTTAACATATGGATTAGAGATTTGCTTGGTTGTAAAATGGATAAGGATGGTATAATAACGCGAAAGCAACCGGGGTGAGTACTATACTAATATATAGTAATAAATAATAATAATAAATAATTATTAGTCGATAGGCATATCGAACTAATCGAATTTATATCGAATTTATTGATGTTTATGATTATTATTTCAGGAACCGCACCTGTCTGGGTCACTTTACGCCTCTGCTCGAAGATCGTTGCGATAGAATTGGATGTGTGATAGCCGCTGTTTTAAATGAGCATGAGGAGACCACATCAGCTGCTCTGGTTTGTAATTTGAATCGGGCTAACGTTAATGATGCGATACCTTATCGAATAAGTGCTGTGCCAGCAGCTAACTGCCTCAATGGAAGGAATTATATATATCAGTTTTTATGCGAGCCCAATGAGCCAGTCGATAATAATTTTATACCGCAAAGACGTCAAATGGCAGATGTCGGTAAACCACATGTGAAAGAACCAGCTATACTAGATATAGCTGAAGAACTCTGAAAAAGGAACAAAATCTGAGCAAAGATGAGAAAACTATAAATAAAATGTAGTAAGAGTACTGTAGTCGAGAGTGCTCGACTATGAGATCCAATGAACCCTTTCACGAACTGATATTTCAATTATTCTTCGTTTCTTCTATGCATACATACAAAAGACACTTGCACACATACACAAGCACGCGCTCTGCTAACTGCGCCGTTGAAGCAGCGACTGCGCTTGGGCTGCAGTAGGGGATATAATTTGAGAACTTTTTTTTGATGAATAATTCCACTTGTAGGGGGACTATTGAAATTTGTTACATGTCTCTCGGAAATAGGTTTTTTATTCTTAAAAGCTATAAATTATAAAATCTTTGTATTTATTACATGGATCTACACAGGATATCTGAAGACTCTAGGTCTAACAGTATTCAAATTATTCTATAAAATTATAGATTGTTATCGATATCATGGATATGAGATAAGTTATTGAAAAAATATAAAAAACTCGTATTGCGTATGGTATACACGAGTATGCATGTAAAATTTCAAGTCTCTAGCTTTAGTGGATTACAAGATCTCTACGTTCATACTGACGGACGGACAGGCGGACTGACTGATGGACAGTGCTAAATCAACTCAGCTTGTCGCCCTGATCAAGAATATATATACTTTCTGGTGTCTGCCACGCCTCCTTCTGCGTGTCACATACAATTTAACAAATCGAGAATACCCCGATTTCTAATTTCCAATGGGTTCAGGGTATACAAAAAATGAAATGAATTAATTAATTGTATTAATATTATGCGGCTGTGGCGATGAGCGTGGCCAATCGAAGGTGTTTCGGGTGTGTGTGTATGCGGTTATGGTCGGTCTTGGCCCGTTTATTGGGCGAGATAGCAACGCCTTGGCGACAAATCGATTTGCCGGCCAACTCTATAAGAGAGTGTGCTCCGGGGCCAGAGCTGAGCAAATTGGCTGCGTTAGCGAAATGTTGTGGACTAACTGGCTGCTGGCTGCATTGTGGCAGTTGTGCTGCATTTGGCCAAGGATTCCGGCATTCGACTATTGTGATCCTACGCTCTGCCCGGGACCCGAGAAGCATATTGCCTGCAGTAATTTTGGTGTAAGTTCAATGATGCAAAAGCAATCGTATGACGTTGACATTAAAGGGCGAAAGACTTTTGCAGGAACTGGCTGAGATCTGCAGTCCGGATGCGCATGTGGTGCGTATGACAACAGCTAGACGCAATATGATTCTCAATGAATTGAACGCATACCGTGATCGGATCGCAGGCGGTAATCTGGCTGGCTTCAATCCGGCCACACGCATGGCCACCCTCCAATGGGATCCAGAGTTGGCCAGCTTTGCGGAACTGAATGTGAAACGCTGTGCTCTGGTCAATGATCATTGTCGCAACAGCGAGCATTTTCGCAATGTCGCCCAGGTGGTGGCCGAGGGCGGTTGGCAGGGTTCACCAAACGTTGGCAAAGCTCCCGGCGATCCCGTTGAATACCATACCGAGGATGAGGTGATTAAGGCGACACTGGAGCAAATGTTTGGTGAATACAAGATGTGCAGCATGCGTGACATTATTGCATTTAGTCCGCCCACGAACAGGTAAGTGTACAACGTGCACAGGTGCAAGTCGGTGTGCTGCCATGATTGAATCTGAAAGAGTTTTACATATTCGTACTAGCAAGTGCATTGCGTACTTCACACAACTGGTCAGGGACAGCACCACCCATGTGGGGTGCGGCATACTCCGTCAGACGCGCAACACCAGCATCAATGCCAACCAATGGGTGCTCAATACGCATCAGTATATGACCTGTAACTTTGTCCGGGGCAACGATGTGAATACGCCGGTTTATCACAGCGGCGATAGGGCGGCAAGCGAATGCCGAACCGGACGCAATCCGCAATTCATCAATCTGTGCTCCACCAACGAGATATACGACAATTATGGCATGGTTGGCATTAGTTTCTTCTAAAAAGTCATACGATATATAAATATATGATATACATATGATATGTAATGGTTATATATAAAGAAAAAAATAAAAATCAAATTTCAATTAAAATCTAACACAAAACATTCGTGTAAATCTAAACGAATATTTTTAAATTCATTATATTTTTGGGCATAAATTATAAACCATACATTGAATGAACCTGAAAATGAGTGTTTTAGTTATTTATGGCAATTTTGTTTAGCATATATTCCAGTAAATATTTTATAAATGTATAATATTAAAGAATACTTTTTTTATTGGTTTTTGATTTATAAAAATATTAAAAATAAAAAAATACAAATAAAAAACTATACATAACTTAATACATACATAAAAATAATAAAAAAATAAAAATAAAAATTATACATACATTTCATTATTAAAGTCAAAATATAATTATTTTTTTTAAATGTCATCTGTATTTTAAAATTTTTTAAAAATTTTTGTTTATATAAAAATGTATAAAAATGTTTGGAAAAAAAAATAAAAAAATATACATATATAATATATTATAATTTTTTTCTTAAAATTATATTATTATATATATGTTTTTTTTTTTAATTAAAATTAAAATATCAATTAATTTTGTAATATGCCAAATTTATTTTTCTTTTGTATTTTTTTTTTTAAATATAAGATAGTTTGGGTTTTGAAAAGTATTTTAATATATTAAAATAAATTTTTAGGTATGACAAATATACTTAATAAATATTAGAGTAAATTTGTAAAGTATCATAATGCTTAAAATTAAAGATTAAATTTTGTTTGAAATTTGTAAAACAAAACGTATGTTAATTTTATATATATACAAAAATTACATAAATGCAAAACACAAAAATTCAAAAATTCTAATTCTAAAGAAGCTTTATAATAACTGAAAAATATATATAAAATATATTTAATACTGACTGATTTAGTATATATATATTTTGAAGTATATTCCAATAAATTCAAGTTTTGTTTTTAGATTGAAATGTATTCGACGCTTGTTGTTTTTGTTTCTGTTTCTCTAACAGCTGCTGACAGTTGTTCTTTTTTTTTCTCTCTTATTGCCACCTTTGAGTTCTCGGCGCTGCTGCAGGTGGTTGTGTTCTGGCACGCCACTCAAAGTCAGTGTGGTGCAAAGTTTGTCGACAATTCAGCATCGCGTTCAGCGCTGACAACTTCAGCAAACAACTTTTATCGCTCTCTCGCCACACCTTCCTCAATTTGATGCGCTTCTTTTTTTTTAATTTTATTTTTTAAGTGGGGTTAAGGGGTACAGAAAAAAAAAAACAATAAAAAAAGTGGTTTGCATTCACAACAAGAACCGCAAATGATGCGCAGCAAAATGTGTTCGCATTTATATAAAAAATAATTTCTATAAAAACGGGAGAAAATTAATGCTTGCAAAAAAATCTGACAAATGAAATATTTTGCACGAATTTTTTTCACAGCCATTTATTGAATGAAATCAAAGCATATTTACTGTTGTTATTTGGCATTTATTTAAAAAAACAATGCGCATTAATTGTAAAAGGCATGCTAACTATTTAATTATGCAACATTTTAATATTTATTATTACGTGTGGATATAGGATATACATTTATATATTTATAACTTCTTTTTTATTAGTTACACATGTGTGCGTCATTAATTTTTAAAGGCTTTTGTAGAGTGCTATAAATTAACAGCTATTTAATATAAATAATACATTAATTACGAAAATGTATATGCAAATGGGATAAATATAGTAAGCAAGAACTTTGCAGATGGGTGTTAACGACTGCAGAATACTCATTCACGGCTCAAACGTTGTCAGATCTATTTTCCGATCTCACATAAATATTTTTTATTTTAATTATACGCATATATATTTTATATATGTATATATATTTTTTTTTAAACCAAAACTACTTTAAGCATTTGACTTTCTATATACCCCATAGAAAGATTTTCTAAAATATAATATTGATATATTGATATATATTAAATATTCAACGCCCTCATGTCGTATGCATAATTTCACAGCACTTCAACCATAAATACGTTTAAGTACCGTAAAAAATGTATAAGTTGTATTAAGTAAATTCTGAAACAACTCCAATGTAATGGGTCGTATATTACCCAACAATACCTGGCAAAGGAACAAATGAAAATGATTGAAAAATAACTAGATATAGTAATTTATATTTTAATATGAGTACAGTCCGAACTCTTACCGATGCTGGACGTTGTGCTCGCAATATCATAAATTGTATATTTTTGCGTACCTTCACGTCAAACGTGAACCACTCCGTCTCGTAGGCAGCCACAGCGATGGCCAGATTCTGGAATATATTACAGAAACTCGATAGCAACAACTACAACTACAACAACAACAACAACTACAGCTACATCAATTCACCTGCTCCCTCAGCTCATTGGCATACCAATAGAGTGCCAATATCTGTGCGAGTATCATGTTTATATACGCACTCACAATGGCTATATGTGCGGACGAGTCCACCTAGAGACGATAGCAACAGAAAAGGCATACATAGTATATACAAGCATGGTAAATCCTTGCACACACACAGACACACACACACACACTTACAAACATCAGCATGAAGAGCAGCGCACAGAGCAGCGCACCAAAGGCCAAAAATTCCACCAGAAATATATAAGTAGTCAGCTTATTGATGGTCTGTATATAGCTGGTAGATGGGAGAGTGCATTGAATAGCTACAAACATGTGCAACTTTTTTTTTTCTTTTTACAGCTTACTCAATGATCCGCTGATGATAGATAATGCATTCGATTATTTCCAGTGAGAGCTGCTGGGGGTTGAGCTGACGATGCTTGAGACGTCGCAAACGATGCTGCAGCGACTGGCACATCACAATGCCGAACATAATGAAGCCCACACAGAGACTGGTGTAGGGTATATACATGCAGCAGCCCATCGGTGTGATGAGCATGTGAAAGACGAACCAAATTTGATAGTAGGGTGTGGCATATTCATTCACGCCCGGAATCTTGCTGCCAAAGGGCAAAACTGCAAGTGCTCAAAGGTAATTTGATTAGGCCAGATAATGACATTAGTTGAAGCTTATTTGGATTCATTTTGGTGGAGTGGAAGATTGTGGTCGATGGTAATTAGATTAGCAACATAATGATATAAATGGAAGCTTTTGATAAATTTTAGTGAAGCGAAGATTTTAAAGAAAATGCTGAAAGGTAATGCGAATTTCAAGGTAATTACAGACATTCGACATTCGTTGAAGCTTTTTATTAATTTTAGTAGAGGGTAGAACTTAGGGCAAGTGGTTAAAGCTCATAAGATGGGCCAGATAATAAATTTATAGAAGCTGTGGATTTATTTTAGAGAATTTTGCAGGAAGCTCTCAAGGGTATTTAATTGTATTAATTTGCAATATAATGATATTAGTTGAAGCTTTGGATTAATTCTGGAGAATAAAAGCTCAAAAAGTGCTCAAAGTTAAATAGATTTGCCTGACAATGGCATCAGTTGAAACTTTAGAATAATTCTAGAGATGCAAAACTAATGGGGGAAAGTAAGACAAATTTTGCCTTTTGTACTAATATACTATCAAATTTTTTAATTATGGACGATTACCCAATTTAAAAGTTTTATTTATTAAATTAAAGTTTGAATTTCTTAAAATAGGCTTACTATTTCCGTATATAACTGTCGAGAAAGCTCAGGAAACAAATATGAGAATTTTTCAGTTCATTTCTTAGTTTCAATTTACTAAAGTTAATCTAAAACTCAACTTTCATTTGCAGCATCTTTTCACTCACCCCTCTCGCTGGAGCTGAGCGGATACAGACCAAAGCCAATGCAGGTGAGCAGCCCAAAGAAGAGATTTCCACGCGCCATAAGTCGACCCTGCTGATTGACCTTAGCCAAAAGGTTGGCTATATAGCGATCATCCATGCGCTCCAGCTCATAGTAGGAATCCCTCAGATCGCTGATCAGCTGTATATAGCTTTGCTGATCGAATAGCAGTAAATATGCCCGCAGCACCGTATTTATCCAGAGCACCAGCATATAGGAGTTACGAATAATGCCCGTGATGCCCTCGTTCGTTGTGCACATATAGAAGATCTGGGTGAGCACATGAATAATGCTCAGTGTTAGGCAAATATAACGTTTCACATTCTTATCGTAGAGCAGCGCCCAGAAGCGCAATATTCGAACATTCATATAAATCAATTGGATGTCCTCGAGCATATTGGCAACTCAACTATTTGTCGATAAGTGCAGTCGGCTGACTTTTATATCTTCGCCCAAGGTTATGCAATAGTTATTATAATTTTTTGTTGCAGCCCTGACTCATGCCACGCCTTGCAAGCGCTCCCAGGCACAATTTCTGATGTAATTTTCTTCATTTTGCATTGCTCGTTTCATGGGGTTAAGGATGAGGTATATTGGCTTTGTTGTAGATAATTAAATTGAGTTGAGAAGTTAGAGTTAAAGATTTGAAATGTAAAATTAGATAAAGTTGTAGCTGAAGATAAAAGACAACTTTTTTAATAAAATATATAAATTTGTAATTATAAATATTTAGATTTGAATGAAGGAAAATTATGAAGGTTTCTTTTTATTACTGCTAGTTGTGACTTGCTAGTTAAAGACTTGAGAGCTTACATAGGGTAAGAATTTAGAAAAGACTGCAAGAAACTAAAGAGATTTCTAGACTTGATACTCGACATGCAATCGATATTAGATATGAGCGAGTATTACATATTTATTTTCAACATTCCAGCAGAGTCTCTTAATATGAGATAAAGATTTTAAATGAGCTTTCCTATAGGCTTACTAAAAAATATATATATATTTAAAAAAAGTTTATAAATTCCAATAAAATTGTTCTTACATTCATTTAAACTCTTCTTAAGCGTGTATCAACCAGTCAGCTATAGCCTCCCTCTATGCATTTTTCTATAGCCCAAATTGCTGAACATGATTTGGCATTTTATTTGATTACCTGAAATATTATACACATTTATTTTTTTACTTATTTTCTGTTTGCAGTTTATTTTTATCGATTACCAAAAACTGTGCAGAAATTATGGAAATAAATATATATTTGCATTTTACTGCAGCATTTTACTAAACAAAGAAATTTGCGAGTGTGAGTGTAAATATGATAGTCACAAAAATTCTGTATCATAATCTATTTGATAGACAATGTTTATATAATTACAGTTGAGCAATCAGCCATGATTGATAATTTTCTATCATAGTTGATAATAAATTGGTTTCATTGACAATTGTAACTGTAATGAGCTAATGCAAATATGTAGTATATATCATTATATATATATATATATATTTATATATGCATGTTTATTTATTTACGCTGCAATCAGCAAAATTTCACCATTCAGTTGATTAGACAAAACTAAACAATATTGTTTTCATAGCCAGAGATAAATAAAATACTAACTGAGTTTTAGTTGAAATTTCATATTTGTATACTCTTTATTAATTTGCATTTACAATATGGGAAATAAAAAATCTGATTACTGTATAGATAAGCCATAAAAACTTATTTGCTTTTATTTATATATATTTAATTTTCCTTATACCAAAATTGTATCCCTAAACAAAATAAAATAAAAAATATAAAAAACTAAATAAGTAAATTATAAATAAATATATATATAAATAAAAAATTAAATCATTGAACAACATTTTAATTCATATTAATTTAAAAAAAATTATTTTGCATATTTTAATTATTTTTAAGAAAACAGCTAAAAAAATATAATATTAAATATAATTCAAAAATTAAAAAATGAGTTTATTTCATAATAAATAAAATTTGGAAACTTTAAACTTAAAATAATTTTTATTAAAAAAAAAAAATTAAACCTAAATACAAATTTTAAAAATTATAATATTATTTATAAATATATTTAAGTTAGTTTAGTTAATTAAAAAAATACAAATTATTTTAATATCTAACGAAAAATTTCTTTGAGAGGTTTTTTTTGGACATACTCGATAAATCAATGTTTACATATGGCATACCCTATAAATCACTGTTTACATATGATAATTATCTTTTATGTAGTAAATGGCTGCTAAACGAATAAATTCATCCAGAGTGCCGAACAAATTGGATATCCACAATTAATTTAGTTGGATTATATATTCAGTTATAGACGAACTTTTGATGAATTCAGTTCGAAATGGTTTTGATAATCTTCACCTTTTTGCTGGTACTGCTGGTGCTGCTCTATAAATACGCCATGGATCCATATAAGACCTTCGAGGAGCGTGGCGTTATGTGTGACAAACCGAAACCCATTTTGGGAAATTTGAGTTTTCGAGTTATCCTGGGACGAAAGTCGTTTCTGAAGCTGCTCATCGAAAGGAATATCGAGAAGAGGGATCACAAGATCTACGGCTTCTACAATCTACGCGAACCATTCTTTATACTACACGACGCGGAGTTGATCAAACGTGTGGGCATCCAGGACTTTGAGCATTTCATCAATCATCGTCCAATGATACCCGAAACGGGGGAAACGATTTTCGCGAAAAGTCTGAGTGGATTGAAGGACGACAAGTGGAGGGAAATGCGAAATACGCTAACACCGTCATTTACGGGCAGCAAATTGAAGGCGATGTTTGAGCTGATCAACGAGTGCAGTGTGGAGGGTGGACGTTTTATAGAAGCAGAGTTACTTAAGGCCAATAAGAAGGAAATTGATCTGGAAATGAAGGATTATTTTGGAAGATTTGCTACCGATGTTATAGCATCGGCTGCCTTTGGCATTAAGGTCAATTCGTTTGTGGCTAAAAATAATCAATTCTATACGCTAGCTAACTCCGTAATGCACTTCTCGTTTCTATCCCTAATCAAAGTTATACTATATGGCATAATGCCGAGGGTTATGAAGGTAGAGTATACTATTTAAATATATTTTTTATATGCAAGTAATTTCCATTCATTTCAGACTTTGCGCGTTAAACTCTTTGATGGCAAGAAAATCGATTACTTTTGTAGTCTCGTTTTCGATGCCATGAAATATCGCAGGGAACATAATATAATACGACCCGATATGATCCATTTGCTGATGGAGGCCAAGCGACAATTTCAACAGAATGAAATAACGGACAGCTCAACGGAACACGCAGAGTTCAATGATGAGAATCTGTTGGCTCAGTGTTTCTTGTTCTTCTTTGTGGGCTTTGAGGTGATGTCGGCTAGCCTCTGTTTTCTCACCTATGAACTCTGTCGCAATCCGGAAGTACAGGCCAAATTGTATGAGGAAATTTCAGCTGTGGAGCAGGAGCTGCAGGGTAAACCGCTTACCTACAATATGTTGGCCAAGATGAAGTATATGGACTTGGTTATATGCGAAGCGCTGCGCATGTGGCCGCCAGCGTTCAGCTTGGATCGGGTGTGCGGCAAAGATATCGATATGTACGATGAGAATCGGCAATTATTGGCCAAATTTCGAAAGGGTGACATTATTCAAATACCGATTATAGCCTTGCATCGCGATCCACACAACTTTCCAGAGCCCGAACTCTTTAAGCCTGAACGCTTTTTGGATGAGAACAAGGAGAATATAAAACCCTTTACGTATTTACCTTTCGGCGTGGGACCGCGAAGTTGCATAGGTATATATATAAATATATTTAAATATATTTATAAATCATAAACTTTTTTAAATTATCCTCATTCTCAGGCAATCGCATGGCTTTAATGGAAATCAAATCTATCATCTATCATTTAGTTAGCAAATTTGAATTGAGGCCAACGGAGAAAACGGTTAAGAATATGTTGGACAGCCTCAAAGGTTTTCATACGCAGCCCAAGGAAAAATTTTGGCTCAAATTGGTGCCCAGAAAAGTGGACTAAATACAGTGCAAAATATTGGGTTCATGGCAAAATCTATATGGGCTGCATTTGCTATAAAAAGAGATAAGATAAGATTATAATAATAAACGATAATATCAAGTGCCTGATAAGGCGTATAAGCATATGGATTTCTATAATCAATATTGGAAAATTATATAGATATAATTTGAAGTTAACTTTGATGTCTGAATAAAATTGTTAATCATCTGTTAGTTTATTCATACATTTTATTCATGTTTAATCAATGTTATGCTAAATTATATATGCCATACAATTTATATAGTATTAACATATATATTCTATGCTATAAATAGTCTATCTTTTGCCTTTCTCACTGATAGCATATCAAACAATTTAACAATAAATTGTGGACAACAACAACTTTACAGATAAGAAATTGCTATAAACTGAATATATCTCTTCAAATTGATTTGTTTTGTGTTTTATTTTATTGATTAACTGTTTAGAGTATTTCACCTTCAAAGTCACTTTGCAACAGCTGGAACAGCTGTGGGTCTATTAAGAAATATATCCATAGTAGTGGAAGTTTCTTGTACAACTCTAAGTGTTCTTTAGATTTTTGAGAATTCAAACTTCTCCGTATTCTCTGTTTTATTATATTTATTTTAAAAATATTTATTTTAATTTAAAAATTTAATTTTTTAACATATATATATATATATATCAAGTACATATACATACTATTGTAGTTAGAGTATTTAATATTCTAATACTGTTTCGCAGAGCAATTATTTTTATTTGATTTTTTTCCTGCGCTAAAAACAACTTTTAGGCAAGTTGGTGCTGGATATACTCTCATATAGAATACTGTAGATATGTATGTATATATAAACTTAAATTAAAATATCAATATAAGACAATTATTCAATACTAATATTATTTAAAAAAATTTTTTTAAATATTTTTATTACAATTATTTAAAGTTAAATATTTTTATTTAAAATACAGTTAAAATTAAATATTTTTATTTAATTTTATATTTATTTTTATTTATGTTTTTTTAAAATATTATTAGTATTAAATAATTGTTATATATTGATATAAAAAAATATTAAGTTTATTTTTTAAAACACTAATTATTCAAATTTTTGTAAATACTTTAACTTATAACATTTTTAAGCTATTCAGATACTGTCAAGACAGTTCAAGCAAACATAAAGCTCTACAGTTAAGAGCATTAAACAAATGCCAGAAAAATAGCGAGAAGGCGTGAACAGTCAAGTGAATAAGAGAGCGAGAGAGAGAGAGAGAGAGGGAGAGCGAGAGAGGGAGAGCGAGAGAGACCGCTGACATTGAAAATGCTTTATATAAAATAGAGAGAGTGAAAGGTAGCGCGAGCGGGAACGGCAGCGGGTAAGAGAGATAGAGAGAGGGAGACAGAGAGATATGAGGTCATATTAGAACTTGTATATTATTATTGACCGTTTCAGTTACAGTCGAGCAGTCGAGGCGCTCAGTTGAGCTGATATAAAATTAATATGTTTTTGATTATCTGCGCACTCGTGATCGTATTGTGCGCATTGCTCTACAAATGGTCGGTGGCCAAGTACAAGACGTTCGAGCAGCGGGGTATACCCCACGAAAAGCCCACTCCGCTGCTGGGTAATATGCGCTTCAAAGAACTGTTTGGCCTATCTCCACATTTGGTCAGGCAAATCGAGCAGTATCGACAATTCAAAGACTCCAAAGTCTATGGTGCGTACTTTCTGCGTGATCCGATATTTGTGGTGTGCGATCTGGAGCTGATTAAGAGTGTGGGCGTTAAAGACTTCGATCATTTCGTTAATCATTCGGGATCGGAGCAGTTTCAGACGCTGTTGTCGAAGAGTCTGGTGCAGTTGAAAGATCGCGAATGGCGTGAGATGCGCAATATATTAACGCCCACATTTACGGGCAGCAAAATGCGTGCGATGTACGATCTGATAAATGCGTGCAGTGAGGTGGGCGTGGCCTATATTGAAGATCAAGTGAAGAGCACAAATGGCGACGGCATCGAGCTGGAGATGAAGGATTATTTCACACGTTTCACCAACGATGTCATCGCCTCTGCTGCCTTTGGCATCAAGGTCAACTCGTTTGAGGACAGGAAAAACAAATTCTTTCAACTGGGACAAAGTGTGACGACAATAACCGCCTCCACTATGCTGAAGGCGTTGCTGTTTACCTTTATGCCCAAGCTGATGAAGGTATAAATTAAGTAAAAATACTTTTTTTTTATAATCTGAATTGGAAATGGAAAATATTGGGTATATTGGTTTTGTGAATATGTATGTAACAGGCAGAAGGAGGTGTGGTTCAGGGTATCTACTAGTCGAGCAAAGCTTCTCTCTCTCTTGTTATAAACAAATTAATAAATACTTTATTTTGTCAGTCCCTAGGCCTTAGCATTCTGGATGAAAAGATGATCAATTACTTTAGATCTCTGGTATTTGATGCCATCAAATTTCGTGTGAAGAATACGATAATACGACCCGATATGATACACTTGCTAATGGAAGCACAGCGGAAAGCAAATGAATCCGAGGAGTCTACAAAAGAATTCACAGATGATGATCTATTGGCTCAATGTTTGCTCTTCTTCTTTGCTGGCTTTGAGACGGTGTCCACCTGTCTGTGCTTTGTTACCTACGAATTGTGCATGAATCCGCAGGTGCAACAGCAGCTGTATGAAGAGATTTTAGAAGTGGAGCAGCAGCTGGAGGGAAAGCCCCTTGATTACGATAGTCTAATTCATATGAAGTATATGGACATGGTTGTATCGGAAGCATTACGTAAATGGCCGCCCGCAACACAAACGGATCGTGCTTGCAATGCGGATATCGATTTACGTGATGAAAACAATGAGATTGTCGTCTCACTGAAAAAGGGGGATCGTATATTTATACCCATTACGGGCTTGCACTACGACCCGGATCATTTTTCCGAACCCGACAAATTTCAGCCGGAACGTTTTGCGGAGGAAAATAAAGAAAATATTAAACCATTTACGTATTTGCCATTTGGCGTCGGGCAGCGTAGTTGCATAGGTGAGTAGAGCGTAAAAAAACAGATATGAAAATGAAAAACAAAAAAAATGAAATATTAATTATTACAAATAAAATTTTCTTCCAGGCAATCGCATGGCTTTAATGGAGGTAAAATCTATCATCTATCATCAGCTGATCAAATTCGAATTGGTGCCGTGTAAAAGAACGACAAAGGATATGATGAACAACATCCTGGGCTTCCAGATGGCACCCAAGGATAAATTTTGGCTTAAATATGTGGCCAGAAAGAATGAAACCCCTAACTGAATGTGATATGAAACTGATGAATTAAAAGTTAGTTTTAATTTCTAAATTTCTAGTTGCGTTGATTTAAATTTGTAGCACAACAAATTTCTTCTTAAGCAAATTGTTTTCGCTGCACTATTAGCTAATTAATCATTTTCCATTCTAATTAAAAGTTTATGTGAAGCCGCACGTTGAATGCATTTCATTAATCAACTAGCAGGAAATTACACTGAATACTCTCTCGTGCTTTTTTAATGGATTTTTTTTCTAATTAATGCAAATGCATCAAAGCAAAAGTTTTGATACGCAACTAATCGAAAGTGAAGTGCGCAGCTTCCGTTTATTCAATTGATTGAACAAAAGGAAATTAATACACTGAAAAATATTAGGAGACTGCAAATAGAAGTCATATTGAGAGAGTGGATATTGTGGATTATGAGAGCGTTGTAAATATTTTATTGTCAGCGCTCGTCACTCATATCATATAAGTCATATGCACAAGGAGTACTGTATTCTGGCGCTTCTACTTGAGAGAGGGAAAGGGAGAGAGCGACATTTGTTGAGTGCAATGCAAAAATCCACTGCGGTCCCGCAGTCTGAGTGCAGGCTGAGCATGCATTTGTGGATGGTGGAGAGAAGGGAATGCTGGCTTAGCTTAGTCTCATATACTGAAAAATATTCGGAGACTGCAAACAGAGGACATATAAAGAGAATGGATATTGTGGATTATAAGAGCGTGGTAAATATTTCTATTGCCAGCGCTTGCCACTTTACATATGCATAAGTACTTTAGGCTGGCGCTACTACCAGTGAGAGAGAGAGAGAGAGCGACCTTTGTGGAATCTAGTGGAATGCAAGTATCCACTGCGCTGACGAGATTGGTTGCATTGCTTTCGATCCCGCAGACTGAGCGCAGGCTGAGCCTGCATTTGTGGATGGTGGGAGAGGGAAATGCAGACTTAGCTTAGGCTCATGCTCAATTAGGAAATTTAGTTTGTGCGCGGCTGCCCACGCGATCATTGCTAGTTTTGGCTGCGCGCGTGTGTAAAAAATATTTTTTTTTATGTGCCTATAGCTAAAATGCTAATTTTTTGTGCTGTATGCGTAATTGCATAATTTTAATGTGGTATCTGAGGCTAAAAAATATAATATATAATATTAAAATGTCCTGAAAATGTGTATGAGTGTTTTTTTTGTGTGTTTATTATTTTTTACAAAGAAAAAGTGCAACAAAATCACTGCGGTAAAATATAGAAGGTGAGTACTCTAAAAACTATGCTAAAGTTTTACAATTACTCATTTCAAATTATAAAACGCGTAATTTTACATCAAAAGTTAAATCTAATGCGCAATTGACAAAATTTTCGCATGCAAGAACATTCTTGCAGCAATTATTTACAGTTATGCCTAGGGCTAGTCTTCTGCCTGTCGGCAAATGCAAAATTGACAGGTTTTGCAAATGTGCGAGCGAGATGACAGTAGTATGTGCGCTTGGACATTATATGAAATAGGCGAAAAGGAATTGCCGATTAGATGACTTTGAATATTTATATGTACATATGTATGTTTATGTATGCAAACCAAATGTGTGTGTGTGTACATACATACATGCATACGCGTGTCTATGTATGTTCAATTAGAGATGTGCAGTATTTTTGGCATGCATGAACGCAAGTATATGTATGTGAATGTACATATGTATGTACATATGTACGTTTCTCTATCCTACTAGAGATGTGTAGTATTTTTTTTGGTAATTTTTTTATTTTATATTAATTTGAATAGGGAATAAAAAGGTCTTTATTGATTGTGCGTATTTGTTTAGCTAAATATTATGTCAATAATGGAATGTTAATTAAATATTAAAAAGAAATCACACAACCGTTAAATAATCAATAACAAAGCACAGCAAATCAGTTTAACCGACACATTAACCTGTTAATTAATTTTTCACTTTTGGTCAAAAGGGAATTTACCAAATTTTTGGAATCTCCGACATCAAACTGCTGGAAATGAATTTCGTTTGTCCAATATAGAAAATGGCCGCAACATTTGCAGTTGACTGTGAAGGCAGTTTAATTTGGCTAAAGAAATGTTGGACAAAAACTTTTTGACATTTCGTTATTTATGTGCTTTGGGATATTTAGGCAAAAAGTTTTGGCGGACTAAGCAGTTAATGCGATATTGATTTATTCGCCAGCATCAACAGCAGTAGAAGTAGAAGCAGCAGCAGCAGCTGCTCAAGATATACGTAATAAATATTATGCAGCTGATATATATTTATATGTATTTATATACATTTATATATAAGTATATATATATAATTTATAATTTAAGGAACAGATCTTATAAAGTTTGTTTTGATTTCAAGACAAAATTATACGCATTTTTGGCTGCAGCTTCTTCTCTTCAAGTTCATGAATTGAAATGTTCTGGTTGACTAAGTACGCAGCAGCCGGATACCCTGTAAAGTTTGTAAAGAGAGAAAACAGAGGTATAGTTGATTGGAATCGTTATCGAATGTTAAATTAGGAATTTTCTATATTTTATGCAGGTTAAAACAAATTTCTTTAGAAAAGGAAAACTATATCAAGAAAAACTTGGTTAAATATGGTAAAATATATTTTTTTTAAATAACTTCCTATAATTTATAAATTTACAAATAATTAGAATTATTACAAAAAAAAAAAAAAAAAATTTGCAGTCACAAAAATATAGCAAGTTCTTTTTATGAAGTTTATATAAGAGAATTTTATTAAATATATTAAATTAAGTTCTTAAAAAGAACTTCCTATAATTTATAAATTTATAAATAATTTAAGTTAAAAAAAATATAGGAAATTATTTTGTAAGAAGTTTATTTGACCATGTCAAGTTTTCGTTAATATAGTTTCTGTTACCCTATGCCTTATAGAGTATGCAAAATGAGCAAAAAAAAAAAAAAAAAAAAAAAAAAAAAAAAAGAGAAATCTGCAAACGATTAAGCTGTGAATTTTGCGTAGATACTTTTTGGGGCAGAAGTTTTCATGAGCTGCCTGCCAGACAGCTAAAGCTAAAAAGATCTCAAATATCAAAGTGCGACAGACGAAAAACTTGAAGTTTCTATCAAAAGGCAACAAAAAGTTTGTGCTGAAAAAACTTGGACTTGGACTTGCCCCAACTCGGGCGACAAAAGGCGCGAGAAAGATTAAATAAAATACAATAAAAAAGAAGAAAAAGACTGGAACCTAGTTGAAAATCTTTTTATTTTGGAGCAAGAGGCAAAAACTTGTTAATTATTTTCGCTGGACTTCGCTGCTGGTTGAAACGAAAAAACAAAAGCGCAAACTTTTTAGTTCAAATCTATGACTGCCAGCGACATTCAGAAGCATTGCTCGAGAAGTTGACTTTTAAACTGAGCAGGAGGTGGAGTTGGCTGGCGCTCTCGTAACTTAACGTTAAGCCGTAATGGTCATATTTTGGTCAAACTGCATTTTGTGTTGGGGCCAAAATGGTGTAAACTTGTAATTTGTAACTGCTGCAGTGGCTGCGGCCTGTTTCGTTTTTTTTTCTCCTCCTTTTGCCATCCTTTTGTCCCCTTCTTGCCAGCCTTTTAGGTGGCAGCCAAAATTCTTTGGCTTGACCGCTAGTTGACCCATTTGCATAATTATTCATTGCGCCGCATTTTGGGCATAAATAAAATGAGAACACAGAGCACATACAGAATACACATATGCCGCCGCTTACGCCTTGTTATCCTGTCAGATAATAAACTCATGTGAGCTGCTGCTTAGTCTTCTGCTTCTTCTTTCTACTTGTGTGTGTAATGCGCTTTTTCAAGCTGCTTATTTATGGTTAAGCATTGTTATACTCATTCTCGAAAGTGAATTAGTATATTGGTTTTGTGCAATGTGCCTGTCTTGCTGTCCGTCCGTCCGTATGAATGCAAACACCGCTTTGAAGCTTGAGACTTGAAATTAGGAACATATACTCGTGTATACCTTCGAATTATAATATTTCAAGGTTTTTCCGAGCAAATCAGAAAATAGATCTGGCTCTATTTGAGCCGTGAATAAGTATTCTGCAGTCGGTAAAGCTCGATTGCAACGTTCTTACTGGCTTTTTATGGCTTACTTGTCTTACATGCGAATAGCTCGCATTTCTTGCACAAGTCCATTACAATTTTTAGCAATTTACCAAATTCGTTGAAGCACATTTGCACTCAGAATTCAATTGGAAAAGCAATAAGTTTTACTGTTTTTTCTGAAAACTATTATATAACATAACATAATCTACAAAGTGCAGAGAAAATTGATAGCTGTACAGAAACTAGAGTAAATGGATTTTATAAATAATTTATATATTTTGTTCCCTTTTCTGTTGAAGTGAACTTCTCTCAGAACTTTGAGCTGTTGAGGTAACTATTTCTTAGAATTTTCCAGCTATATTCTAGCTAATTAATGCTCTTCTCATTAATAATACACAATAAATACTTTTCTATTTATAATGAAAACTAATTAATCCATGACAAGAAAATAACATAAATAATTAATAGTCAGTTAAAGGATAATTATATTTAGTCTGACTAAAAATATATAAATAAGCAATGTGATAGAAATACTCAAACTATCATCAGCATTGATAGTCAGCAGATATAATTTATATTTAATTTGTTTCTATTTAATTAGGTTTTTTAATGGTTTGTGGTTAGACCTGTTTATTGGGAAACAAGGTTGAAATTTCGGGTTAACTCAAGTGGAGTTAGCGCTGTGTTTGGGTATTTATATATATTTAATGAACTGAAGTAAAATAATTAAAATAAATATATCATAAAAAAATATATTTTTTAATAAGGTATAAATATTGTATAATAACAATATTTATAATCATTATACAAAAAAAAAAAAAAAAAAAAATAAATAAATAAATAAATAAGTAAATAAATAAAATTTATATAGTATTCAAAACATATTGGAACTCTTTACTATTAATATTAAAATTTAAATATAATTAAATAAATTATTTTCGTCATAATATATATTTCATATAACTAACGCTAACGAGCTACAGATAATAAGTTATAATTAATAAATTTTTCTTTAAACAAAAAATCCGTATATGCATATAATCTAGAGCCATAGAAAATGCAGAATATATCTAGAGACTTATTCAATAGCTTGACCTGGTCAGCTTCTAGTTTTGACCTTATATTGGCTCACTCCCATCAAGTGAAGCGTTACTTGCATTTTTTTAGCTGCATATATTTGTGTCAAAGAAATGTAAAACATGCAGAATTCCATTTAAAATTCATAATTCACTTGAATCTCTTGCAATGCAACGTTCAGCTGGTGTCATCCTGTGTAACATATTTGCAAGAGTTCCGAAGCAGTAAGGGCTTAGCCCAATTCTATTTAAATTCTTTTAGACAATGAGCAACCGCAAAGCAGCTTATGCCAAAATGACGCACAAAGTTTTTTAGCAAAGCTTCAACAAAACGCATGAAACTTGTGAGTGAGTGTGTGTATGTATGTGTGTGTAGTATGTGTGGGTGTATGCGTGTGTGGTATGTGAGTGCTCTGAGGATAAGCTTAACACCGAAATACTCAATTAAATAAAAGTTCTACTTGAAATTGCATTACATTTATGAACGTGCGAGCGTGTTGCCCAGGGTCGGATTATCATAGAGGTCAGTAGGGCCAGGATCCCAGGGCCGCGTAGTTTTTTAATTCTCATTAAAATCAAGTACATAAGTATATGATTCTTATAATATTTCATTCTTATCACTGGCATATTGACCTCTATTTTAAGGACCCCCACCACACCTGGCCCCATGACATTAATGTGTTTGATCCAGCCCTGGTGTTGCCCTTCAATGCTCCACTTCTGCTGCAGTTCAGCTTCAGTTGAGCTCCAGTTATGCTCCAGCATATATGTTATGTATTCAATCTCCTATTCCTTTTGTCAAACCCAACTACATAGATATGACCACAAACTGCAAAAGTTTTGCAGCTTACAAAAAAAAAAAAAAAAAAAAATTATATTGCACGTTTCACATACATATATATATGTGTGTGCGTGTTTGCCGCAGAAACAACTACTACTTATATAAGTGCAATAAGTGAACTGCACATTTCGATTGTCAATTGCAAATCATATAAAATGGAAGAGTCCGTTTCCGTTTCCGTTACCGTTGCCATTGCCATTGCCGTTTCTAGTTCCGTTTCTGGTTTGCGCGAATTCGTACCTGAGTGCGTGACCTCGAAATTGTTTAGTGGCGATGACAAGTGGCCAGTGCGACGTTTATGAAAAGCTTTTGATGGGGGTAAATAAATATGATAAATGTGATGTGATATATACAGCTGCGGTTAAAAAAATAGTAGTGCGACTGAACACTAAATGTTTGATTAAAAAAAGTAGAGATTTAGTAACTTAATATCGACATCTTAGTTAATAAAAATATATATTAGTCCTATCATTCGATTCAAATGTTGTTAAAAATATTGAGTTTATCACTAATTTTTTTCTTTCAACAGTACTACTACAGCTACTTTTTTTACCGCAGATATTTATTTATTTATATAAATAGTTTTATCATATGTTTTTGAACAGATAACCAGGCTATATATGCTTGGGAACCGTTTTATTTTTTACTCTCTGCTCAGGGAAAAAATCGGTAGGGTCTTTTTCGATTGTTTTCGTGAGTAGAGAGTAAAAAATAAAACACTCCCTTTCGCTCAGAGCAAGACACTTGAGTTGAACATCGATGAAACATGTATATTTTATATTTTTTAAATATTTTAAATTTTAAATATGCATGGATGTATTTTATAAATGTATGTCCATGTCCATGCCTATGTTTTTTTGTTGCAATTTTTTGAAAGCTTTTTTTTTTCAAAATTAGTAAATAAAAATTGATGTTAAATATTCAAATAATTTTTCTTAAATTAAATAGCACATTTATAAATATTCTATTTGGCTTATTTATTTATCTTATTAAATTATATATACAAAATGTAGATTAAGACAATTCGCCATTTGAACTTTGAGCCGGCCGCACACAATTTGCAATGTGTCAACCGCAGGCAAATCGAATGTGAAATATTTCTACATTGGTTGAACAATGTCATGTAAGCTTAATTATGGTTATTGTGTGCAGCTAGATTTAGATATGATTCAATACAATTCCTTTGCGACTTGGGAAGGTGCTGCACAATTAATATAATCAACGAAATAACACTGCATTGCTAAACAAAAACATATGTGGGCGTTGGGCAGGGATTTGGACGAGATTAAAATGTAAAGTGCTGGTTGGAAGCGTATTTGATATGCCAGCCCAGCCCAATTGTCGGTGGTTTTGTGGTTTTTGGCAAATGTTGAAGCTTTTCGGCTTATGGCTATACCGAAATGGCAGTAGTACTTAGTCAAATTGTCGATAAGTGCTCACCGAGCAACAAATTAAATAGTGTGCAAATAATTTATATATCAACTCGTTTCCGTTTCTCTTCAAATAAACACATTTATGTAAAGAGAAACGACTCACTCTCTGTCTCTCTCTTTCTTTCTCTTAGTTGTTAAAGCTTAAGTGATTCTCTTTGCTGGCCGGAAGAGCGCAAAGGCAAACACTTTGCTTGTCAAGTGAAGGACTAAAGTTGTAAAGTTTTTACACGACTATTTGTTTGTTTATTTAATGCGGATTCTTTATAGAAGTTTTAATGCTGTCAACTTGTCTAATTGCATTTTACAACACTTATTATAAGGGATTTACTTGTTTGTATTTAAACTGAATTAAGGCTAGCTTATGAAATAATTAAACTTGCTGCATTTCAAAGCAGTTGTTGGGTCCACTATTTTGACGATGATATATATATATATAATTAAAAATTTTAATTCCTTTTTAGTCTTCTACTTTTACACATAGTATTGTTTTTTACTTTATATAAAGTATATTTATGTTATTTTAAATTTTGTAAGCCCTTTTTATACTCAAACAAAAAACCTTTATACTTTTCTTCAAATTCAATGATTTTATGCATTTGCATACTGTAATTTTTCAAGTCATTGACTTATTCACCAATCAAATTGATGATTCGGAATAATTTTCATTATTTGCCAGTCATAAATTTTGTAATATAAAAAAGTATATACAAGTAATATATCAAATTTTTACATACTTTATATTTTCTCCTCAAAAAAAAAAAAAAAAAAAAAAAAAACAATATTTTATCTATAATATTACTATATGATATACATATATACCTTTGTATTAATATCTAACTAGTTCAGTTATTATTGGCCTAGAATCTTATTTTTTATATTAATATAAAAAATAAAAATAATATAAAAATAAAAACAAAACATTTTTAAAGCATAAAAAATATATTTAAAAAAAATAAAAGTTTTGCAATCTGATTTAATTTGTTCCTAAAATACAGGTATTTAAGCAAAATATCATACATAAGGGCACATCAATATATTTCTTAGCATCTTGTATTCAACTGAATATATTTTTGCTTACATATATTCATTTATCGCATCATCATATATCTATATTCTATATATCCAGTCACAACTCAGCTAGGGCATTTTAGCCGTCCCATAATACATATACTTTATATATATAAAATCTCTTCTGTTTTTTTATTATAATTATTAAGAAGCCATAAATAGCGAGTGACTTAACCTGGAGCCTTTGCCATTTTATGGCAGCCGAAAGTACCTACTTAAGGAATCAAAAGCATAAAAAATAATGTTAATTTCAATATTTGTCGTATTAAATGAGCATAAAAGTCAAAAGCTGCGCATGTGTGTAACATATTTATGCCAAATAATGGAATTTGTGCGCTTACATTCCCATTTTTTGTATATATATTTTATTTTATTTTTGCTGCTGCTCCTTTTTTTTGTGCGTTTATCGCAAGTGCGTGAAATTTAAATAAAACGTGCCTTTATATTTTGGACAGATTGTCGAGCAGCTGGTGCCGGTTGCCGGGGCTTTTTTTTTGTTGTCGATTGTCTGGAGTGACGCGGCTTTAAAACAGCCTCTCAATCACTCAGTCAGTCAGTCAGTCAACCACTCGTTGAGTTTTCGTTGCGTTGCGAGTCACGCACCTTACACACACAAACACACATACATATATGCTTTCGAGTATGTGTTATGCAGCTTGCCGACAGATGGCGACACTCACACACACCCGCACCACGTGCGGGAAATGTGACAGGATGTCATTTCGCAACGCATCCGAAACATAAACACGTCGCGTTTCGCCTTTTGTGTCTGTAAAAATTATGCTGCTAAAAGGCGGCAAATGTTTATATTTCCGTGTGTGTGTGTGAGTGAGCCAGGAAGTGTGTGTGTGTGTGTGTGTGTGTGTGCCAGAAAATGTGGAAAAGTAAGCAAAACTACAAAAAAAATTTGCATAAGATGCTGTCGTCCCCCTAGTTTTCCGGACAAACTTAAAATAAACGTAATATTCATAATATGACGCAAAGACTGTGTTAAGTTTACGGAAAACTTGTTGAGCTTCCAAAGAAAATGGCGGCGAGAGGGAATTAATAATAATAAAATAATTATAAGCAAAACACATTTAAAACAAATAAATTTAATAAAAATAAAAATAGCTAAAATTATATATATACAATTAAATAAATAATATAGTTTTAGTTTAAAATTCATAATAATAATAATTAAAAAAAAAGATAATAGACAAAATAGAAAAAATATACAAAAATGAAATGAAATAAAATATCTGAAATAATTAAAATAATAATATATATAAATTGTATGTCTCTATTTGGTTCTAAATAAAAAATGTTTGTTAAATTACAAAATAATAATATAAATAATAATAAAAAATAACTACATGCAAAATTTAAAAAATCATTAGATTTGATTTAAATTATATATAACATTTTTATAATATGAATAACAAACAACAATAATTAGAAATGTTTTATATAAACTAAAAACAGATAGTTTAAATAATTTTTATGATAATAGACATATATAAAATAATGATAATAAATAACAATATTTCTCTATTCTACACCCAATAAAAAACACAATTTTAATCTTTTAGAGAAACTTGTTTCATTCAATATTTATTATCTAACTTTTTGTTTTATTGCTGGTGCACATTAGTTGGATTTTAGTTTTATTGGCAAAATTTTCGTGGCTCGACCGCAAAAGCCGAAAAACTAATTTTGATTTTACAATATGCATTTTCGCTGGCTTTTTCGCCACTCAGCCACAATTTCCACAATGTACACAATTAATTTTCATTTCGCACTAAACTCGTTTTTCACGTTTGTTTTATATTTATTTTTTTCTCGTGAATAATTGAGCAAGTGCATTGTCAATAATAGTCAAATATTTCATAGTTAATTGAATTTTACTTGTTTTTTTTTTCCACTGAATCAAATAAAAAACACCTATAATTTAATCAAAAATTGGTTAGCTTTGTGTATGATAACAAGGCTGCAAATTATTGTAGCTTTCAATTGAAATTGGTTGGAGCTGAAAATTTGTCTAGCAAATTGTTTTTATACGTCGTATAAATCTTGTGAGAAAACGCCCATAAAATATGCCTAAACTGTTTATGTTGAATTTTTTTTAAGAGAATTGGTTTAATTAAAGTTTATATATGAAATAATGCAAAGCTATATTATTGGCTATAATTAAAAACAAAAATTATGTTTTCTGAATGGTGAAATTTATATAAATTTACAAATATTATAATTTTTTTTATGATTTTAATCTTATAATTTTTTATTTTATTTTTTTTAAGAACTTAATATTTTGAATATTTTTAAATAATTGAAATATTTTTTTAAAATAATTTCAAAACATCATTTATATAATTCAAATATTTATTAACTTAATTTTTTAATCATTTTAATACTTTTTTAAGCATAGTAAATAATTCATATATTTATTTAAACATGTTCAAGTCATTTTAATACTTTCTTAATATTTTTAAATAATTCAAACAGTTTTCCATTTCCAATATTTATTTAACTGCCAAGATTCTCAATTTATAACCACTGTTTTATTGGTTGAGCATAATTAAAATGCAATCAGCATTCGCAATTAATTAATACAACTATTTACACATTATTGAGTCTAATTATTTGCTATATTCAGGTTTTGCCTATACACACACATAAATTTATATAGTATGCATATCTAATATATAGTATATACATGTATAGCAAATAATCACAACGTGTTATTTAATTAGTTTATTGTGCAAAATGGAAATGCAGAGCTAGCAAAATGCAAGTTTGTCATGAGCTTGTGCAATGTGCATGCAAATGCAGTTGTTCGTCTATATAATTAGAATAGCAACTGAAATATCAAGTAACCAGTGAGGTAAGAAATCCACTGAATGTTATGCCAATGTGTGTGTGTAAGGCTGTGTGTGTGTGCTCCAGTTAGTAAACACAAAGTACAAAATTGCACAAATAATGATACAGTTGGTAAACTTTCACTGATGTTGGGTGCAACATATGGCCTGATGTTGCATGTTGCTTTATTTTACTAATACAACAGCTTAAAAACAACATGTATGCTAACTCCAGGTGTGTGTGTGTGTGTATGTGTGCTATTTAGCAAACCCTGAGGCGTATTTAGTCTGTCATTTTGGCTTATTGATTTTAGTATGCAGCCAGTGCAGGCCTTGCAAGAGCATCTTCTTAAAGTCTTTAAAGAAAAAGAAAAACAAAACCTTTGTCTTACGAAAATGTTGCATAATGTAATCTAAATTCATGCTACATTTTAGTTAGTTTAGTACAGCTTGTTTTTGGAGTTGAATGCTTCCAATTATTTTGGACAACTTACATGTTTTCATTTGCCATTGTTAATTGATAAATTAAATTTGTCATGCGTCTGCATTAGACCAAAAATAAGTTTGTATATATATTTCAAAATCGAATAGTTTTATCTAATTAACATTTCAAATGTCTCTTATGACATTTAGTTTTGTATGCTTAGTTCATTATCAAGCTTGGCATTTAAGACTTAATTGTAATTGGGGCAAATATTGAAGTTAATGTAATGATAAATATAATAAAATCAATTTAAAATTTTTAATTCTAGCAGACCATATTCAGTTCATTTCAGTTCTTCAGTTGTTTACTTTGTAAAGATACAAAATAAATAAAATAACAAATGCACAGAAGCATAAAAACTATTAAAATTTTAAATGCTTTTCTTTTTTTACAATTTAAATGTATAGTAAAACTATTAAATATTTTAATTTATCTTATCTTATCTAAGCAAAAAATGTATAAAAGATTTTAGCTTAAATTTAATTTTAATTTATTTAAGTTTAGTAATAAATTTAAGTGGTTTACTTAAATGTTTTTTCTATGCTGTACTTAGATGAATGAGCTACAGCTATGCATGCTGAACTGATTTTATTTAAGATTCTTATTTCTTTTAGGTAAATTCATTCCAATAAATATTCCTTTTTTTTTTTTTTAGCAGTAATTGTATAGTTTTATAATGCATATGTATTGCCGTTTTGGAGAGGATGTTTGAATAAATATCATAAATATTTATTTTCTTATATTTAAATTATATATATATTTTTACTATGATATTTAAGCACAACACGCACATATTTAAATTTCGTTATTACCTATAATAACTTCATTATTAAAAAAAAAAAAGAAATACTATAAAAACATTAGCATCTTAGAACCTGATTTCTTCAATTACAAAACACTTCCTAAAATTGTAATACTCTCTGTGAACTACTCTTTCGAGTGTCACTGAAAACTTTTCTAGCGCCAAACTTGTGGCACTCTAAAGACGCACAAGACGCAGCCAGCCAGCCAGCCAACCAGCCAGCCAGCCACAAGGAAAAGGCAATCACTTTGCAGTGGCAAATAAATTTAATAAGCGCATCAACTGAGATGCGCCCTGCGGGGAAAGTTCTTATGGCAAAGTGGATGGAGGGAAGGGGATGCGAAGGGGAAAGGGAAGTCAAGACGACAAGTTAGGCAACTGATTCGACTTAATTAACTGTTATAGGCCAATGCAGATATATGTGTGTGTGTGTGTGTTTGCGAGCGTGTGTGAGTGTGTGGCCGGCAATTTGCAAGTGGGCGTGGCAAGGGCATGGCTAGTTTATGGCCTGCAGGCTTTATTTATGTTCATTTTATGTGCACATTGCAGACCTATTAACAATGCGCAGTCAAATTTAATTTTTACGCTACGACATTGACCAGACGCAAGAAATGCAAGACAGAGAAAGGGAGAGTGGGAGAGTCAGATAGAGAGAGTGAGAGTGAGATAGAGAGAAAAGGAGAAGCAAAACATATAAAAAGTGTAAATTTATGTGACAGCATTTGAAATTTATTTGCTGCAACGCGTTGCATGGCGTATGGCGGCTGCGCCCAACGATTTGTGTCTGCAACAAAATAAAGTTCCATTGACCCATTTAGTGGGCCAACACGACGACAATACTCATACGCTCCGTGGTGTATGTATGTGCATGCAAAGTTTTTCGTAGACGTAGAGCCAGGAAAGGGCAGCAAGTGCGCAGACGATTAGTGCGCCATTTGCTGTTGTCTCTGTGTGTGTGTGTGAGTCAGGGCCGGATTATAAGAAGGGCCAGTGTAAATTGCTGTTTTTTACCAATTTAAAAAGGAAATACGTAAGATCACGTTACTACCCTAGTATAACATAATAAATACTGAACCAATTCTATTTATTCTAAAGGTTTCAAAATCATTTCATTTGTCTATTGATAGCGACTGTTTGGAAAATTATATCCTCTGTAATCTCTCTTTCGAATCCCTTACTGAACGTTTTGGGCACAAAAAATTTAGAAAAATTAGTATTCTATAGTTAATATAAGTTGTGTTTTCTTAATTCTCATTAAAATCAAGTACGTAAGTATATGATTCTTATAAATTTTCACTTTATCCCTGGAATATTGACCTCTACATTAAGCGCCCCCACCACACCTGGCCCCATGACATTATTGTGTTTGATCCGGCCCTGGTGTGAGTAAACACACTCTCTGTGTATGTGTGCGTGTGCGGCTGGCTGCTGTTATTTAGTGTTATTTGTTTAGCTCGCTTCCTGTTTATTTTTGGGCTTATTTGTTGCCATTGTTGGCTGTCATTGTTATTATTGCTGGTACGAGTCTGGAACTGGACCAGTTTATGCAGCACTTGCGCCAACGTCACAAAATGAAATATTTAAGTGCGCATTAGCCAGCATGCCCCATTTACCAGCCCAGTTCCTCCCCCCATCCCCCTTAGCCGTCATATATATACAGCTTCTACTATATCCACATTTACAGTTCTCTGCAGCTGCATCTGCATCTCCTGCTCCTTCTGGTTGCGCCTGGGGCGCAGAGTAATTGCAAAAATTACCACAAGCACTGCAAGTGGGTTGCATTCCAAATGAATGAATGAGAATTGCAATGATTTCAGTAGAGGGACGGCGAGTGAATGGAAGGAGGGGGTGTGTTTGTCTGTCTGTCTGTCCAATATGTGTGAGCAATAGCCAGGCATTGCAATGCACTTCATGCCATATGCTGATTTCAATTGATTCTTGCTTTGTCGCTTCTCTGTGCTCGGCTTGCTTTGCTTCGTTAACGTTGCAATGTCGGCTATGGTTTTGGCTTTGGTCAGGTGCTGCACGCATCTACGAGCAAGCCACATACACGTACAAGTGCATACACACACACACACTCATTGGCACAAAGGCATATTTTAAATGCCACAATTCATTTGACCATAAACTGCACACCACAACATCAGGGTTCAAGCGTTTTCCTTTAGCTTTTAAAAGCCATTTCAAGTTTTCAGTAATTGTTTTTTTCTTCCTATTACTGTTGGATTTTGTTTTCTTAGAATTTTTGCAAATTGATATTTGATTAGATAGTACTTAGCTTTATCACTTTTAACGAGTTAAATATATATTTATGTATTTTGTTTGGTGTCTAATGGAAGTTCAATTTCAGCTAGCTAAGTTTGAAAAGTGTTTTCCGGCAGATTACAATAATTTGCATTTGAATATCCTGTAAAATAAAATGAATGAAAATGGTCTTTTATCAATATTCAAATTGAAATTGCTAAGGTTTTTTTTTATACTAAAATACTTAGTTATCTAAATATATAAGGGAACTATAGATAGTTATCCTTACAGATCATTCTATTATCATTTTTATACTAAAATACTTAGTTATCTAAATATATAAGGGAACTATAGATAGTTATCCTTACAGATCATTCTTTAAAAAAAAAAAAAAGAATAAAGCAATTATAATGATTAAATCCCTATGTAGATGTTAGAGATAATATTTATTATATTAAAATGTATGTTATATTATATGTATTACTATTGCTTAGGTTCCTAAATTTATAAAAAAAACTTCTAAATTAATACAAAGAAGTTAAACTCAATATTATAAATATCTCTAAATTTTGTTGCCCAACATCTAATGCTCAGTCGCACTGCTATTTACTTGAACACAGCTATTTTTGTTAAATATATTATTTAATAATAGAGAGTATCTCATGATCTAGCACGCCCAACTTCCGCATGATTACTTGTTATTTTACAATCAATTCTTATCAATTTGATATTGCATAACAATTGAATAGCTCATAAGCTGTGGCCTGCTTCAACCGACCTCGTTGTTACTTTCCGTTTTTCGTTCATTATGAAAACCCCATTTTTAGACATTTTATGACCAAGCAAACTTAATAAAAACAGTTGCAGCAAATTGATGCCAGGCACTATGAGTGCACTTTATACACACACACATACACACACACATACATACACACAAACACACACACAGCCAGCAAAAAACTCTCATAAAATACTGACACAGTTTTGTATTGTTTTCATATTTTTTATTTTATATTTTATTATTATTTATTTTTGGATACTCTCGTTCAACTCGTAGCGTTGTTCACATGCACTCGTGTATTTATTTAAATGCAACTTTTGGCATTTCACAGTCTTGTTCAAATGTTCATGTACAGCAAAGAGCACTTGCGGCTACATGAGAAGTCCATATACATATATACATGTAGTATATATATGTATGTATAAATTTTTATAAATATAGTGCAGCCTTGAACTGAACTTAATTAGTGCGATATTAATTGCATTTAATTCGTAGCTGCAATACTCAAATTTTAATTAACACAAATAAACACACACCATACGCCAAAAAGGCCGGCAACAATGGCATTTGTGTAGTGCTCATAATTTGCATTGCAAATTGTTTCTAGTTAGAGCCAAAAAATGTTGTAAGTGGCAGAACGGTTTGAGAGGGCAATTGTTATGCAAGCAGCTTATGTTTTTGCTTCAAGGCACAAAAATTATAAAATAACACTCGAACTTTGCCAAAACGGCATGTAATGTAGGCTGGCATTAGAGTGAAAGCTGGTCGAAGCTGAAACTTGAGATAAAAGAAATTATAAAAAGATTTAGAATAAATTGAGATGCATTTATATTGAGTAAAAGTGCTTAGAAATTAAATGATATTGAAGAAGAAGCTTAAGGTAAGTTTAATCTTGTATAAAATATTTTTACGGGTTTTTTTCTTTTAAGAAAAATATTTAAGGTAAGCTTAAAACTAAATTTATAGTAAAAAGACAATATTATTACAAAATATATTTTTACTTAATTCATTTAAAAGATAAATTTAAATAGTAAAGTAAAGGTAGATTTATATAAAATTGCAGCCACTTTCTTTCTTAATTTAACTTTTATTTTATTTGTTTTTATTATATTTTATTTTAAATTTGAATTTAGTTACTTCCATCGAAATATATAAATATGTTTTTCTTTAATTTAAGCTTAGATGCAGTTTATTTTATTTTATTTTTTTATGTAATTCGATTTCATTTAAAATTTGAATCTAGTTACTTCTATAGAAATATATAAATAAATGGGTTTTTGCTTAATTTAAATATAAAAGATTAGATGAATTTGTATATAAGCATTTTTAATTTAATTGGATTTTATTTAAAGTTTTAATCTGAGTAAAAGTATATTTTTTCTAAAATTAAATATAAAAGATTTTTTTAATATGTATAAATTATATTTAATTTGATTTTTAATCTGATTGCTTCTACAGAAATATATAACTGAATTTATGTATATAAGTATAGCAGGCTCCTTTTAAAATTGACTTAGATTAAATTTTAAATTAATTTCTTTTACTGAAATATATAATATACATGTTACAGTATATATCCAGACTTTAACCTTAATCCATTTAATAAAGCTAATCAAAGGCTGCCTCAAGCCAAAAACCTTTAATGTCTTTCAATAGTTCATATCGCATATAAATTTGCAGCGCTGCCTTCATTTTATTAAATAAATAATACACAAAAGCCTTGGGAGAAGTCACAAAATTTTGGTCAGCCAACAATATAGGTTTGGATAAAGCTTTGAGTGCTGCCCATTGAAACGAAAGAACAGTTTTTTTTCCTTGTTTAATTGAAGTACAATATGAAATGTGAACAGTTGACTGCACAAATCTAACGACCTTATGCGCAGGGGTTGGCTTACTACTATTTCCTACTTATCTTGCAATTTTTTTTCTGACAATTTTGTATTGTTGTTGTTGGCATTTTTGGCATTTTTGTGTAGCGACACGTAAAAAATGTGAACAATGAAAAGTGCTTGGCAGCGGAGTTGATAGTTCGACTTCTTGGCAGCAATAATTGGAAGAAACCAAAGCACAAATAAAGAGAGAATGTGAATGTGAAAAAAATAAATAAATGGCAAATATATATACTATATATATACATATATATAATTATAAATGAGTGTGAGCGAAGCCAACAGTAACAGTAAGTAGTTTATTTAGCTCTGAGCTATAATTGGAATGCCAGTTGATGTTAGCGTGTGCAAGAATTTATAGCATACATTTGAGGGCATTATAAATTGCATTGTCGTTTGCTGTTGCTGCTGCTGCTGTTGTTGCTGCTTGGTTTGGCATTTTGTATTGGATTGGATTGGATTGCATTCGCATCGAGTAGAAAAATCAATTTGCAGCTATCAAAACGTTGCAGAGTTGGACTGCCGCTGCGACACTTGATCGATTTGTTGATATTTGCCAAGCAATCGGCAGAGCTGCAGGAAATGGCAATAATTGCAGTACTCGAGCAATACTGAGCAATGTGAAGCGTAGCAGTTAATAAGACTGTAGCTGGAATCAGTTGACGCACGAGGCGTATGCTGCTTGATTTTTTAAGCTTTCGTTTTCATTTTCTTTTTTTCTTCTTTTTTAAATGTGCTGTCACATACATTTCTCTGGTAGTTGGGCGTTTGCAGATAGTGCCACCATAAAGTTTAAAGACAAATGTGCTGATTATAACGATAGCACTTGATTAACGCAGGGCTGTTATGCAAATGAGCAGCCACACCCACACCCTCACACACACACACACACACACAAAAAGGGCGGGGCGTGGCTAAAGGTGTCATTCACTTGACAGCGCTAATGAAGGCAAAAGGCAACTGGCAAGTGGTAAGAGGCAGGCGGCAAGCGGCTGCTGACAGCGAAGAAACCGCTAACACAATCAGGAAAGCAAATAAGCCAACAAGCAAACAGTTAGTCAGACACAGGCAACACAGGCAACAGCCAAACGCGCCAACAATTTGGGTTGTTTTGTTTTAGCTGTTGCTTAGCCTCTCTACTTTTTGGCACAAATGAAAACGCTTGCGGCCGTCAATTCGCTGATTTAGGCCTAGTTATGCCAGTTGGCTGCTGTTAAGCTGCTTTAATTAGCCATGCTATATAAAGCACGTTCTCTTTGGTCCCCCCATAAATGACTATACAAATTTTTGCACCAGCCTACTTCCGGACGCCGCAGCTCGCCATTGTAAAATGTTGCAAAGACAGAGAGAGAGAGAGTGTGTGTGAGGGAGAGAGAGAGACGAGACACTGTGACACACAACTGACAGTCAGACAATTGCGGCTCGGTCGTTTTTATTTGGCTTTGTGTGTGGCTGACGTTGCCGCAGCGTAAAGTATCATTAATAAAAAAATAATGCCACAAGAAGAATAGCGCAGGGCAAACAAACCCATACATACCGAACGAACGAACTGTGCCGACAATAACAACAACAACAACTACAGCAACAAGAAGCGCAAGCAAGCAGCGAACGTCTCTAATTGAATTTCTTATGGTCCATTAACTGTCAGTCCAGAAATCCGCAGAGTCAGTGACAGGATGAGAGAAAATACTCGACGACGCACAGTGGGGCCTTTGACTTTTTATTTTTTTTATGTCATATGATTGGAAAAAATCCCAAAGATTTGTTTATCTAGTCATAAATAATACAAATATAAACAATAATTTAATTTTCAACAAAAAACAAGTCATATTTTCATATAAATGTATTTTTTGGGATCAAATTCCCATTTTTTATGTTTGACATAAATCTGTGAAGCGTTCTGTTAACGCATCACCTTGAGCAAAGACTTCTTTTAAACCTTAAAGAATTTTCTGTCATCTGATTTTTGGATTTTGGAAATTAATTGCTTGTTTCAAAAGTTATGATTTTTGCAACGCAAAATGAACAAAGGCCCCACTGTGCGACGGTGGGCATCGGCATCCGCATTGGCATTGGCATCGGCATCAGAAGCAGGCTCGAGGGGCTGGCTCAAGGTATGATACTTATATAACACCAACTGAATGAGTAAGCAACGAAAATGTAAACGTGACAGTTTTTAACAATATTTAAGATGTCAGCATGATATATCGTTTAATTTATGTATTCTATATGTAGTATATGTGTGGGTGTGTCTGTGTCTGCTGTGTGTGTGTGTGTGTTTGTCTGCGTGGGCGAATGTCCTGCAAGGGAGATAAATTTATTAAAAGCGTTTTGTATATATTTCTCGTTCTTCCGTTTTCTTCGTTTTCTTTTTGTATTGTAGTTAAATGCCTAAGTGATATTTTGTGTTTGAGCAAATGTTGCCATATTATAATTAGCTTAGAGATGAGTTTCGAGAGACTTTGCAAAAGCATTTCGCATGCAAATCAAGTGAGAAAAATTAAATTTATCAATTGCCATCAAGTGAATAATGAGACTGAAGAGGCATGACATAAATTCTAAGTGCAGTAATCAGAAGTTACAGTACACGCATCTTATAATGAACCTTTTAGTAGGATGAAAGGCATTATTGCTTATACTTATACTTATACTAGAAGAAAAGTTATCTTATTTTTATTTTCATTATGAACGTAATTTTACCAAAATATGAATAAATTTATATTTTTTATTTTGAAACCTATATATTTGTATTTTTGTAATTAATTTAGTATAAGTTTTTTTTTTTAAATTTTTTATTTATTCATTATATGTATGTTCAATATATATAAATTATATAGTATAATATAAATTATATTATGATTTTATTTATTATTATTAAAAAAAAGTAATAAATAAGTTGAATTTAAATTATATGTTATTGTAAATCTATATATATTCTACATTCTATTTTCAATTTACTTAAATTTTATAACAATTCCAATTTGTGTCTTACATATTTTGGTTATTGTTTCTGTTGTTTTTTGTATGTACATAAATTTCAACAAGTGTCATTGCTTTTAAGGCTTTAATGCTAGATAAAATACAATTCGCAGTCTGCATTTGCATATTGCAATGTTTTCATTTTGCTGCGCAGCCGATTTACAATTTTCCGCTTCAGCTATTCACAATATCGGGCCACAGTAGCTGCTAAATAAAATAAAGGAAACTGCTGCAGCTGCCAGTGAGAAAGAAAGAGAGAGAAAGAGAGAGAGAGAGAGAGAAGGAGTAAGAAAGAGAGCGGCTGGTAATGCAGGTAACGGAATGCCGCTCGAGCACGGCTTCCTCATCCGGTTGCTGCTGACTTATTTATGCAAATATTTGTAGCATTCGCTCCAAAGATGCTTAAAGGTGTTTTTATTTTATTTAAATTTCTTTTTATTTATTATTTTACATTTATATATATATTTTTTTTAAATTTAATATCAAAATATTTCACGCAACGCTGGCGCTGAATGAGTGCGGACGTTGCCTGGATGGCTGCCTGGCTGGGCAAGCGTTTCATTTAAAAAATATTTAAGCAGAACTTAATGGAAATTCCGGCTGCAAATTTGCGCCCATTGATTTTTCGTGCAGTTGTTGGCCAGGCCAATAATGAGCCATTTAGTAGCAATTACGCGTTTACCGAATTGGCAACACGGTAAGCCTTTAGCCATTTTCAGTTTTCCATTTTCCATTTTCCGTTTTCTCCCTTTTACCAGCCATTTCGAAGACAGTTGCCAGGCAACCTGCATACAATTGCTTTGCTGCCTACGCGTCGTATGTGTAATGTGCTTTGAATGCTCACAGTTTTGCAATTGAGTAGGTGCATGTCTGTCTCTGTGTGTGGGTGTGTGTGTGGGTGTGTGTGCGTGTGTGTGTAGGTAAATTGACATTCAACTGTAAGTTTTTTCGGGCACTGCAATTTCATTACGTTAGCTCAGTCAAAGAACTTATTAGGAACGTTCAGCGCGAATCTTTTTTTCCACTAGTTGCGTTCCCAAACCGAAGCGCGTTTGTTCGCCTCTATATGCCAGGCACGTACAGCTTTTATATGCTAGCGCTGTTGTTGCTGTAGTTGCTGCTGCTCTTGTTGTTGTTGTATTTGTTGCTGCCATTGCTGCCTGCGGCGCCCCAGTGTCAATGGCAAGTGCGGAGCTCTGGCCCCCTGGAGCATAGTTAATAATAATTGCTTGCTTGGCATTGAACATGAACCTTCATCAATTTGGGATTACGACTAAAGCCCCACACTCTATTCCGACCAGGCCCCCCTCCTCCACCCGTCCCATTTCTCAAACACCATTTTTTGGCCGCGCTTTATTAAAATTGTCACGTCTTTTGTTACTGCAGCGAAATAAATATATTTAGCAATACAGTTTGTAAAGTTTTCTTTTTTGTTTACTTACATTTTTCTTCATTTTTTTTTTTTTAATAAAGTCGACTACAAAAAGTTTGCTTTTTTAGCACAAATGAGTTGCTTGCTCATATGCCGCTTCACTGACCAGCTAATTAGCTTAGTTGAAGAGCGAGCGGAGAGCTTTGAGTTATTCGTTTTGTTTGGCCTTTGGACTTACGCCTTAATAAATAATTATTTCAGTTTGGCAACAGCTTTTGATGTTGCTTTTGGGCCAACAAGCAAATACTTTGGCCGACTATTTGCCGGAGTTCCGCAATTTGTTTGCTTCAACAAATCGCCAAGTTGAGTTTTTAGTTGAGGCGGACTTCTTTAAAAATTAAATAAGATTTGCGTCAAAGCGAACTAATATTGTAAATATTTAAGTTAAGCCAACAAATTGTAATTCAATATTTAATTCATGATGCTGTTGATAGAAATTTAGAAAAAATCTATATTAAAGTCAAGAAGTTGTTGATGAAACTTAGGAAAAAATTACTACTACAGTCAAGAAATTGTTGATGGAATTGAAGGATAAATCAATATTAACATCAAGAAATTGTTGATGGATTTTTAGTAAATCAATATTAAAGTTATGACATTATTCGTGGATTTTAAAAATAAATCAATATTTTTATCAATGTATAAATCTAGAAAATGTTGACTGATTTTAAAGAAAAATATATGTATATGTATATTAATTTTTTTATCTTTAGCATATTTTTATTATTTATAGATAAATTAAAATTGAGTAGCTTTTAAAATTTATTGCACATTTATCTTTCCTTTGGTTTTTTTTTTCATTAAAGCTTCTTTATCCCAATGGCGTTTTGCTAGCGTATTTAATATTTGGCAGCTTGGCATTATAAATCTGTTTAGTCGAAGTAATCAGGCATGACTTTCATTAAAAGCATGCGTACTTAATTAATTTCAATTAGCATGTATACAGACTCCAGCACACACACACACATACACAGACTCAGTGGATGATTTCAAGTGATGTTGAGTTCCTGCAATAAACAGCAACTAATTTTGTTATATTTTTTGCTCAGTTGTTTTTTGTTTTTAATATGCACAGAACTTTGATGAAGCACAAATTGATTGCGCTCTCCGCACGTGTCTGTCAGTCACTATATCTCTACGCTTGAGTGGGTCTATACGGGTGTGTGTGTGTGTGTGTGTGTGTCTGAGTGGGTGTATATGTTTCTCTAGCTTAGTGGCCATGTTTTTGATATTAAAATTCCTTGTTGAAAACAATTTAAAATATTCCATAGCATACTCTGCGGCGCCTCCTGCATGCTATTGCATGATATTTGCATGTGAGCTGCTCGTAAGTAGTTGCTGCTGGCTTTTTACTTTGTAAGTCGATTCTCTGGAGCGCTGTCTAGGTAGTTCTTTTTATGTGCAAACAAATAACTCTGGCCACATACACAGATATAGATACAGATATGCTAAGATTATATCTATATATGTATGAGTGTGGTGTGTATTGCTTTTCTTTTGTTGCCTGCCTGTTGGCTGCTGCTTCTGTGCTTCTTTCTTCTCCACTCTTACTCTTTTACAAGTGCAATAAACTTGGCTTGACTTTGATTGACAGCTTTGGGGTTCTGAGCGTGTACAAGTTGTAACTGGAAAGTACGGGTACTTTGTACTGTCGATGCTTGAATTTGTTTGCAAGAATTTTAAACATGTTTAAGTGAGCTCAGATAGCATTGAAACTGAAGATAGCTCAATTGATTTAAGTCAATTAAATAATTAAAAATTTAAAGTACTTGAACTATGTCGCATGAATAAAATAAATTTTATTGAATTACAAAATAACACATAAATTTACTTAATCTTGTCTTTTGGGAATATTTATTTATTAATTATTTAAAGGTTGTTATAAATAGATTTCAGCTCCAATTTCTATCTGGTGTATGCAAGTATTCTTGTCGTTGCCGGAAGGTCTAAGCTGCCTAATTCGGAGTAATTGGGTTTAAAGCTTGTAACAAAATTCAAAATAATATGAATGACAATATTTTATATAGATATGTGTGTACATTCAAATATATGCCGTCCTTTTTTTTAAACTTATTCAGTTTATGAATATATTCCTCCTTATTCACTCGCAAATTCTAAGAAAAAATATGTTATACAATATTTTTGCCAAGTTCACTGGAATTTAATTATAACAAGCGGCCTTAAAATTATGTTAAGCAATCTGTCACAGACAATTTAAATTTGAGTTCTAAGTACCGTAATACATGTATATCTATATTCTAATATAAAAATATATAAATAAATAAATAAATAAATAACATATATAGAAATTATATTCATCATATTTTAGAAATATATATATATATATATATATATATATATATATATATATATATATATATATTTCTAAAATATGATGAATATAATTTCTATATATTTAATATCAGTTAAAAAAAGATTAATATAAAATTTACGAATTTTTATACTTTTTGATATTTATTAATTTGTATATATATAAAGATATATAAATAATATAAAAAAATATAAATACATAAAATTATAAAAAAACCAAACAAACAAAAAATTATACAAATATATTATATATCTTTTTATATTATTAATTTTTATAAATATTTTTCAATATTAAAAATATAATTTTTATAAATTCAATATAATTTTACGAAATTTTAATATCAGTTTTGCTCATTATTAATTTTTTTTTATTAATTTGAATGCTTCAAACCAATCAGCTAGAACATCTCTACTCAACCACCAAAACTGGCGAATAACATTTCAATTTAAATGAGATTCATTTTAATTGTATTACGGCATTAACTAATAAGTTGTAAGACATTTTATTACATGATTTCATTACAACTTACTTTGTGCTCAAAGCAAAGACGAAATTCAATACAAAATTGTTGTACAAAAGATGTGCTATATCAAATGCATGCAAGCTTGCTGCACAGAATCTAAATGTATTCAATTTCATGTGTGGCAAATATTGATAGTCGAGCTTCATACTAGAATATCAGAGTAAATTTGATGAAACATAATTATTGTTAATATATTTATGAACACAATATGCACACAGAAACACACACACAGCCTCACACGCACAGTTGCAGAGTTTCTGATTCTGATTCAGGTACAGATTGCAATTGTTGAGGATTCGGGAGCAGACAGCAGGTAGCAGCCTGCAGACAGCAGCCAGCAGGCTCTTTGTTTAATCATATGCAAATTTTAATTACAGTATCTTCCTTCGATGTAGAGTTTGAAAATTGGAAATACGGATGCTGCTGCCACATATAGAGACCCGTGTGCATTGTTTATATTATGCAAATTTCAGCTGAATTGATACGAGTGGAAATTTTGAGGTTTTGCTACAAACAGCGCAAACAGCATTCATGAATGTGTGTAAAACCATTCCCCATTGTGTATGGGCTGGCGAGTTTGTCTATGCTAAACAATTACTAAACAATTTAACAATCTATTTTTGTCATAATTTTTGTTTGTCGTTTTGTTTTTTTTTTTGTTTTTTTTTTTTTCACATAAAATTTACATACCTTTGAGAATGTTTCGCTTGGTATTCACTCAAAATAAATTGAAGAATTTAGCTCGTTTTGAAATGTCATTCACCTTGTCGTCCATTATTCTTGTAGTTAAAGTAAATTTAATTACTCATATGTTGCGGAAAATTGAATTTTCTATTACTCCTGTGGCTCGGTCGCACTTGGACAGCTTCTGGCCACAGACGGCAGACGATAGACACTGGCTGTGAGTTGAAGTTAGGTTTAAATTTGTTATTGAGCTCGGTGAATACAACTGTGTGCACCTCAAATTGCTTACAAATACAACTTGCGGCCAACCAGCAGGACCAGAAATAGCAGGCCAAAGCTCAAGCCTCGCTTGGTGGGCAGCTTGGTGGGGTTAAGTTTGCAATATGATTATTTATGATATAAGCCAGCAGACTGTGTTGCCAGCTGTTGTATGGCTTGTCGAGCATGTTGAAATCACAATTTAAATTGTGTGAATTGTGCATATTTTGATTGGGGTTGCAATGTGATGTAGACTGAATGGGCAGACAGCTAGAATTTATAAAGTGGTTTATAATTAGTTGAAATTTATTTGAAAGATAAGAGAAAGGTAAGCTGTTAAAGCCTAAAGGGAGGTTAAAGTATATTATATTAATTAAGGCTTCAAGTTTGTTTTATTAAATGTAAAATGTAAAGTGTAAAATTTAAAATGTTAAATATAGAATGTCAAATTTAAAATGTGAAATGTTAAATCCTAAATCTAAAATGTTAAATATAATACATTTAATAGAGCATATAAAAATATAAATCTATATATACATAATTCATATATAAGTTTGATTGGTATAAGAAAAGTATATACTCACATATATATCCAAAGACTTTATATATATATAAATATTGTATATACATTTGCATATACTTTTGCTACTTAAAGCCTCAGTTGTGGTCCGATTAAAACACTTAGGCTTTTCAGCAACAACAAGTATGTTGGCGACATGGGGCAAACTCCGAACACTCGACGCAACAACAAACAATTGCAAATGCCATCAAAAGTTACTCAAAAGTTCAGAAGTTGGTCAAGCATTTTGCAAATAGCTAGTCAGCCCAACCGACCGACCAGCCAACCAACCAACTGGGCAACCAGTCCAACCGACAGCCCGATTTGAAGTATCCGCCCAGTTTGTTGCCGGCGTCGCCCTATCATCAGTTGGCCAGTATTTTTTTTTTTTTGCCTTCCATCTTGCGCCATCTACGGGGCAAGTGCTTTATTACTTATTCAAGTTCTCATTCAAAAGTTTTCATTAACTGGGCTGCGGATATAATGCCCGGACCGGCCTCAGGTACTACGACTACTACGAGTGCTAATTGTTGAAGAGAAAATAGCAAATTTAATAAGTTTTTTAGCAGTTGCCATTTTCCGGGCAAAAAAAAAAAAAAAGAAGTAGTTAAAGAGACAGAGACAGAGACAGGAAGCCGCCAGTTCAAGTGTGCTTGACTACAAAAGTGGATGCAAAATGCAAGGCATTTAGCTATCTGTGCAATTTAAATGCATAATGGAAATTATTACTGAAAAAGTATATTTGGCACAGGTTGACTATTTACTATAGAAAATGTATAAAAATATTAATAAAAATTAAAAAAGAAATTATAAAAATTTTAATATATTTACTTTAGAAAATACATAAAAATTTTAAAAGGTAAATAAAACGTATAGAAAATAACTTACAAAAAATAATTTAAAAATTGAATAAAATATTTTTATTGTATATAAAAATATATGAAAATAAATAGAAAATATATAAATAAAAATATTACAAAATTTACAAAAATTTGAATGCAAAATTGCAAATGTTGCCTAATAGTATTTAGTGAGCTCTACGCTTTCTTTATAAAATGCAAAAATAATAATAAGTATTTTATTATTATATAAAACATTTATTTATAGCTTAAAAATACCTTCATCTTTTTTTTGTTATTTGTTGCGTCATTTGTTGGATATAACTTCAGGGCAAACAAATGTAAAAAATAATTTTTAAACTAATATAAATATTAAAATAATTTATTATTATATCTAAAGCCTGCTTAGTTAACATAATTTTTGAAGCTAGAAATATTGAAATAATTTTCTTATCTGTAGCACCATCTGTTGTTGGACTGCCAATAGCCTCTGTGTATAAAATATAAAAAATAATTTATATATACATTTAAAGATATAAATATACGAAAATATTTTATTTTAAATTTTGTATAAATTGAAGAGCATTCATAATTAATGGAAATAATTAATTATGTAGCTGCACGTTTGCAATTTCATTAATTGCGCGTTTATTAATGTCAACAATAAACAACAGCAACAGCAACAACAACAACATTAGCAACAGCAATGAAAGCGCATAATTAATGCCATGAAATGTGCATAAATTCCAAATGTGCTCCCAAAAGCCAATGGCAGACGCCATCTAATAGGGGAATAAAGTAGGAAATCCAAAAGTGAGGGTAGACGTCTGTTACCATTGCTGTGTGTGAGTACGAGAAAAAAAGAAAAAGAGAAAAAGGGCCAGGTGAGATGGCGTGTGTCACTGGGTGCGATAAATACTGCCAGCCATATGTGCATAAAGGATTAAAAGTTTTAAGCACCGCGCTTTATTAATTTGCATGTTGCATATTTTAAGGCTAGCGCATAAATCAAGTCTCATTACGAATGGGCGACATTTGGAAATATGAAATATGAAAATTAACAAATGAAATAAATGCGACTAAATAACACAATTACCAAACAGCTGTTGCCCATTCGAACTGAATACAAGTAAAATCCTACGGAAAACCAAAGGAAAATTTAAATAAAAATCAAATTTAAGCAATAGGTGAGCGCGTGTAAGTCGTGTATGTAAACATGCGATTTTATTGTACTCAATTTAAAATGTAAAACAGAAATTTCATCCGTGCGTGAATCCAAATGTTGCAGAAATATTCGATAAAAGTCAGAAAAAACAAACCAAATATCACGGCGATTTTAGATAAAACTCATAAAATACAATACAGAAAGGACAGCACATAATATGTCTAGAGTTATGAAGTAGCCTTTAGTTGGCTTTAGTTTGGATGTTTGCTTACTAGTTTTTTATTATTAATATAAACAGTGAAAATGTTGAAGAAATAATTTAGAAGAATAAAACTGAATCTGTTGCATTTATATAATGCATAAAAAACTTTGAGCAGCTGGCAATATTTAATTGAATTTTCTGCGTAATCAAGATTTGTCTTTGTATTGACTTCTATGCTGAATTATCTGTATTTTTCGAATTTGCTTACACAGCCTTGATAACGCTGAGCAGAATACAACTATGTATTAGATGTTTTTCTTTTATATATTTATATATGTATACATGATAATTATATTCTCAGATGTTTGCGCTGTTCAAATTAGATTGACTTTTCGCCAGTTAATTTTTTGACTTTTCTCCGAAAGTGCTTGAGATTCCTTTTTTTTTTTTAGCATTTTACCATTTAAAAGCAGCTGTCGAAGCCGGCCACAAAATGTTCGTAAACTGGCTAGAAAATTGAGGCTGGCTGCATTTGCTCACAATCGGGCTAAAAACGAATTTGGTTTCATTAGCCGAGCCGTATTTGTCTGTTCGGTATCATTTTCATGTCGAGGGCATTGAATTAGTGGACCCCGAAGTACACCTAAGACGTAATAGAGATTTACAGCGGACAATAAAGCGCACACAATGGAGTGCTCATGGCGTCAAAGTGATTGCACCCTGGATACTGGATACAACTGCCACAGACGTGGCAAATTGGCCAACTTTATGCTAAGTTTTATGTTTAGACATTTGGCATTTGAGCTGCTTTCTTAGACATTAGGTCATGTCATAAAAGAAAGTTACACAAAGACAAATGTGTGTGAGTGTGTGGGTGTGTGTATGTGGGCGTGTGTGTGGGTGTGTCTGAGCTAATTAAGAAGTGCTAATGAAAAATCCAACATACATTTGAAGTTTACCAGCAAAGTTTTGTCAAGGGAGTCTGAGAGAAAGAGAGAGAGAGATACAGAAAGGTGCCCATCTCCATGTCCATGTGTAAGATGTAACATGTTTTCTTTATGCGAGTGCATTTTGCATGCGTGCATCAAGTTTTTAATTAAATAAAGTCTCTGCCTTTGTTTTTTGCCAAGTTACCAGCAAGTTTGCCCTTTCATTTTGCAGCCGACAGAACTTGAGGCAAACTAAAAATTAAGTTAAGAGTATTTTAAAGTTGCATCTGCCGTTGCTGACAGCCAAAAGTATCTTAAAGATACGATTTTTTTTCTGTGTGTCTCTGTGTGTCTGTGTTGTTTGTGCTTTAAGCGAACGGCGACAGCTGGATTAACTGAAGTTCTTTAGAATACACATTGTGCACAATGAGATATAAAAGCGAAATGAAAATAAAGGCGAACAAATGCTAAAAGGCGAAATAAACAGAGAAAAACTAATAACAAAATACAAACAATTTGTGGCCATATAATATTGTTCTGCGTATCTCTTTCTCACTCTCTCTTTCACTCTCTTTCTCTCTCTCTGTGTCTTTCTCATTGTTTGTAGGTGTGGTACTTTGGTTATTTTTAGGGCGGCCAGGTGGCAACGCCGGCAACGCAGTTGGGCTTGAAAAGATAGGTAAACAAAATCACGTTGGGTAAATATTATTCCGTTTGCACCGAGGCTCATGAGCCTCGTCGCTGCGGCACTCACTTTGGGGATTTGTTTTCACTTCAGTATTTTTTTCCATTTTTTCCATTTTTTTTGTTCCATTCGCTGTTGTTATTTTAAAAACAATTTTCAATTTTAATATTTTTGGCATACTTTGTGCTGAACTCCCTATTGTTGACATCAAAAGCAACAGCCAATGATGAAAGAGACGCTGGGGAATAAAGTGCTAAGTTTTTCGATTACAAGCAAAACGTAGAAAATTGAAAAGCAATTGTCAACCGAGTGAGAAATACATCAAGCGACAAAGTTCTTGAACTTCAATTTAAATATAAAAAATAAATATATATAAAAAGAAATAAATTTCATACAATTTGCTGGCATGTTAAATTTGATTGTTGCCATTTGATTTTGGCAATTATCTACATCAAATAACAGGCGAACAAATTGTGTTTTATTATTGCCAAAATTATTGCAAAAATTTGTAAATTTCGTGTATTCAGCAAAGCTGGGCACTGAACTGTGTGTGAGTATGAGTATGAGTGTGTATGTGTGTGTGTGTGTCGTAAATCTAAAATCAAAGCTCCAAAATATATACACGAACATTTTTCATGTCAATAACTTGCTTGAGCACGTTTCTTTTGACAATGCGTACAACGTACAATGTTTTGTCATATTGACATTTTTTTTTTTTTGCCAGAATTTCGTGCAGCCTGGATTTTGGTCTCCACTTCTACCCTCTCTCTTTCTGTTTCTGTGTCTCGCTGTCTCTCTCTGTTTCTCAGTATGGAAGGGACATTTTACTGTCCGGTCTCATAAGTCATATTTTGGTATGCCAGCTTGAATTCTGTCAAGCAGCTGTCAGTTGACTGCACTGCCTGATGCCTCTGCTCCCTGCTTCCTGCCAGACACAATTCCAGCTGCGCCTCATTCTACTGTTGCTTCTGCTGCTCCTGCTACTGCAGTTACCCCCATTCAATTGTCACTTGAATTTCGAGCACACGTGTGCACTATCTTCAGTTTTACAACAGGCAACAGACTGGCGCACAACTAATGCATACCAAACATTTCTGACATGTCAAACGATGAAAACGTTTTTTCTAATTCGCTTTGAATATGAATTTGAGATTTTCTTATCTCTTTGTGCATACACAATTTCAGTTATTTAAGAATTTAGGTAAAGTTTTTTGTTTGTAAATACAGAAATAAAATAAATAACATATTTTCTCAACATATTTTTGGTCTGACTCTGCTATGCTAATGAAACTCTAATGAAACTCAGTACGTCAGTTATTTTGAAAAATATTTATATATTTATTTCTAGCTATCTGATAAAATTTAAGAAGAAATATTTTGGTATTTTGCGAAATATTTAAAACTATTATTAATTTTGTAATCATTCAATTTCTTATAATTATATAGTTTTCATTAATTTATTTATTACTTTTTTCATTTCGCAACTAACATTTACTATATATAAAAATAATTAGTAAATACCAAAAAAATAGTTAATCATACATCTAAAATTTGTTTAATATTAAAGATAACAATACATTAAAATTTATTATAACTAAAAAGATATTAAATATATGTCAATATATTAATATTTTTAACTAAATTATTTCTGATTCAAACTGTTTGAAACAGCTTGATTTGACAAATTATCCACAAACACATTTTTTAATTATACGAATTTTTTAATTACTAGTTATTTAAATCATTTATTTATTTAAATCATTTGATATATTTATATTTACAATATATTTCATTTAAGTACCTTTTACATTTTAAGTATATTTTTATAGAATTCGAAAGAGATTTTACGAATATGAATTTCAATTTAAAGTAAACTGATATTATCTGACAAAATAGTCAATTTCATTACACATCTACAGAGGATTATTTATATAAATTTATACATATATATATATATGAAGCTATGCATATTTATTCAAATGAAGATTAAATTCTTGGTATAGGATTCGTGTTTGAAAGGAATCAGAGAAGCATATACATTAATATATCATTTCGATTTACTTGACGCTTTTGCTGTGGCACTCAATACACTAAGCGCATTACACATACGCTGCGTGTGCCCTAGAGATATTTGTTACTGAGACGCTGAGCACTGTTGTAGCACGGCATCCTTACATTTTAAAGCGGCAACAAGCTGGCGCATTCAGCTGATTCGTTTAGCTCGTAAAGCAGCATCATACACAACTAATGCCATGTAAAATGCTTTGAAATACCAACTGCAGTAGCAGCAACAACAACAGGGACAACAACAACAACAACATCTAAGTAAGCTGCGAAAAAGCATCAGAAGTGTAGCCGTAGTAAAAGAAGCAAAAGAAGCAATGTAAGTGAGTAAAATCCTTTGGCGCTTTACTTTCATTTCGATGGTCGTCGAATGCTGCCAAGGAAGAAGTGCAAAATGAAGTGCAAAAGTGTAAAGTCGTAACTGAAATGGTTTTTGCGGCTTAAAACGCATGTCGCTACAATTAAGGCAGACAGCTTTTGGTTTTTGGTCTGAGCACTTGAACATCAGAAGTGCAAGTGTTGCCTAGTTTATCTCCATATATGCACAGCAATCCTGTTCGCTTAACTAATTTAAAACTTGATTGCGTTTGACTGTTAATTTTCGGCTGCCTTTAATATTTTATGTGCCACAGACCAAACCAGACCAGGCCAAACCAAACCAGACCAGACCAAGCCAGACCAGACCAGAACAGACCAGATCAGATCTAAAGCCCTTTGCGGCTGCCATCATAAATCAGCAGCCAGCTGGCTTTCGCAGTTCGCTCTTTGCTGTTCACAGCCCCAAAAACAGGCAACGAAGTTGCCAAGCGAACGGTTAGTAACAAGCAACAAATTGCCGGTCTGCGGCTAGTTGATAAATATACCCGACTTGCTTCACTTGTTAACCATACCATGCCATACCATGCCATACCATCTGCAGGCCTACCGGGCCTTGTATGGCACGCCAAGATGCTGTTCTATCCACTCTCTCTCAGGCAGCCTTAATTATAACGAACTTTGCTGCGACATCAAACATCAATTTTGGTCAGCATAAATATGTCAAGCGTGAGCAACGCTCACAGACCACATTCAACAGATTCTGTAAATGGATTTCGTCAGCAATAGCATCTAAATCGCTTACACAGGAATTTCTATTACGTGTAGATATACATTCTATATATATAGAGAGAGATAAATCTCTCACACGGAATTTTTTATATTAAATTTTGATATGAAAAAAGTAAAAATTGAATCGAAATGTATCTTAATTGATAAATATTTCCAATGCAGATTTAGTTACCGTACATTTCCTTGATTTTTATTTCTTTACATTTCACATGGAATTTTTGATAATAAATTCGGATTAAATATTCGAGTAAAAATTGAATCGAAATATATCTTAATTCATCAATGTTTCCAATGAATATTTAGTTACTCTAAATAAATATCTATGTATTTTTCTTTGTGTTTTTAAAATTCAGATTTCACAGTTTTCATAATTATTGGCTAGATAAATTATTTAATTAATATTAATATTAAATTAAAAACTATCAAAAACCAGAAAAATATTAATACATTTTTTAAGTAAATTACATTTTAGGAATTGGTATACAAACCTAGATAAAAACTAGAGATAAATTGCTGAGTGCGTTGATACAAACATATATATATATATATATTTTAGTAAATAGATTTAAATTGTATATATATATATTACTTAAATTCAAACCTTTAAGCTAGGAGCTTTAAAATAAGAAAAAGGTACAAAAAATTGACAACAATTGCAATTTAAAATTGTTAAAAAGTGGAGAAAATTGTATTTGAAATGCGGAAATAAGCCTTTCTGAATCATATTACTTGATTGGATTTTGTCGAACAATATAATTAACTGTTTTTTCTCTGCTTAAATCTCTGTAAATGCCAGCCTGATATGTTTTGGCCTTTAAAGCAAACGCTTTATGGGTCTGAATTTGCAATGAACTTATTCTAATGCGAACGGATGTCACAGAGACAGCACCGAAACAGCTGCAGACCGCGACGGAAACATAAATTCGGTCAGGTTCGTTTGCGCAAATCCTGACATTTGATGGGGGCGGGGGTTGGCAGTCAGTGGCCGTTGCTAGCGGAAGTGCAGACTAAAACTTTAAATTTGTGTGAACATTTGAAAGGTTAGCATTGCAGATTATTAAGTGCTTAGCAGAGTATTTGAAATTATGTAAAAATACGGTCCTTAAAAAATATTAAAATAGGGTATACGAGAATAGCTAACAGATATAATTGGAAACTTCAAAATTTGTATTAATTTTTATGATAATATATGAGTAATTTTTTTTATTGAGCAAAATATTGATGTCTAATATATATAAGTGTAATAATTTTAAGATATACATATCGAAATAATTTTGGAGCTACTTCAAAACTATGCGCTAAAAGTATGCTACATTTTTGTAAAGAAAAGTTTTCTTACAAAAATTTTATATATATTTTTTATATTTTTGATTATTAAAAGTTTGTTTCTTTATTTTTTACTCTTAGTTTTTCTCTAGGAGTTTTATTTCATGAAACCATGTTATTTTTTAAAGCTATATTAAGCTCACACTCAAGCAGCAAAAAGTAATTTAAATGAATACAAAATATTTTTAAAAATTAAAAAATTAAAAGTTTAAATAAAAAATATAAATAAATAATATAAAAAAATTTAATTTTATATTCTCGAATATTTATTATTATCAGTAAGTCCTTATGAGCGAAAAGCTCCTCTTCTGTGTTTTATTATCATATGAAATTGTTCATATTTATAATTAAATATATTTATATTACGATAGTAAATCCCTTATCTTCGATAAAGTACAGAAACGTAGTATTAAATCCACATCTAAACGGATTTCGTCTGAAGCATATTTCAGTGGCTGTGTTAAGAGTTCGTTTGCACTCTCGATTCGAGTGCTAATTGCCGGAAATAAAAATGAAAATCATATCCGGCAACGCAGCAGCGACGCAGATGCAGCTGCAGCGGAAACGAATGCCGCAGTAACGAGCAGCAGCACCAGCAGCAGCGGCAGCTTTTGCTACAAAAATAAATTTTCAATGCGTCTGGTTTTTAAGCTTTGCTCTCATATTTCTCCATTTTATTTTTGTTTTTCTGCTTTATTTTTATTTTTTTATTATTATTCATTTATTGCGTAGTCTTCAGCTACGTTTGAGCAATAAAATTTTTGTATATTTTTATTTCTATTTTTTTGTACTTATTTTGGCATTGTTTTATTATTTGTTTATATTCGCGCGACTTCAATGGCATTTTGGCTGGCATTTTCTTCAACAATGGCAATTGTGCTGGGGCCTAATTTAATTTTCCTGCCCACGAATATTTTTCGGGAAAACAATGGTAGCTGCGCCATGGCATTAATTTGACTGTGCATAAAATTTGGAATTAAATATTGCCGCAAGCACAGAACGCCAGCTGAAATCAAACTCAAAACGGTTGTGCGAGTATATATTAGGCAATATTATTTTACTCTATAATTTGCTGTGTCTTTAGTAAAAGAGGAATTATTTAATTAAATATTAAAGCCTAATAGCGGTAAATAACTTTTAAAGCGCATTAATCAAATATTTATTTGGTACTCAATTTATTTTAATTAAACTTTAATTTGATTATGTTTAGTCTGCTAAGAGCCATGAAGTGAGCTTAAACTGCAAAATTGCGTATCCAAAAAAAAAAAATAAAATAAAAATAAATAAATAAATAAAAATATTTTTTTGCTAATGAAGCTTTCAATGAATTCAATAGCAATAAATTGCCCTTAAGACTTTAAGTTCTATAGCAAAACAAGCAAAGTTATGTGTATTGTTTAATTACTGAAAGCATGTTCTAAAGTACTTTAATTAATTAATTAGGTAGATAAAAGCCTTAGGGACAAGGTGCGGCACTCGAAACTATATATAGATATGACCATCTTTTGCCAAGAAAGAAGGAAGATGAGTTACCAAAATTAAATTACAATTGATTTAAGTTTAAAGAAAACTGAAAAAAATTTTATATTACCCTAAAAGATTTAAATATAATGAATGAATAAATGATAGTCAATATACATTGATAATATTGTAAAAATATTTTAAAACACAAAAAATATTCAAATAAAATTAATTATTTAAAATATTAAATTTCTAGATAATAATTTATCTCAGCTAATTGAAGCTTGCATAATCTGTATAAAATATTAAAAAACACAACAGACTTAAAGAGAACTTTGTTATATAATTGACTAATTAATAGTCAAAATACTTTAATAATATTAATTATTTTGCTAGAAGGGCTTTGTTGCTCTGGCTTTAAACTAAAGTGTCATTTAGAATTAATTCTCTATAACAATTAAATAAATAAATAAATAATGTTATTTATTTTTGTTCAAACTCATCCTTTAAGCATGCCAAGCTGCACAGATCAATCAAACAACTTCTAGCTTAAAGTGTATTAGATGATGCTTTCTCGTTTATTGAATATTCAGTCTCGCATATTGCCATCGCCATCGCGTATACGTCGTGTTGTCAAGCCTTTGGCACTGGTGCCATGCATTGAGGGTTGTTGGGATCGTCGTGCTGTTTACTTATTGCCTAATTGCATGAATATTTTTGCATGAGCACAATTTGTTTATTATTTGTTGATTTGTCGCATTTAAAAGGCTCGTCGCTGTTTCAACTAGCAAATTGGCTTAAATATTTACACATAATTTAGCTCAAAGCAACAGCAATATGTATATTTATATATATATATATATATATATATATACATATATATATATGTATGTGCACAATAATTGAGCTGAATTCATGTTAATTAATATTTCGACACTTATTTTCGCATAATGCCATAATGCTATTAAATGTATATACATATAAATTTTGATTGTTCCGCTCGGTTCTCTGAACATGTTCGAGCTGTCAAATTTTATGAAAATCCCATTACAATTTCATATAACGAGACAGCTGTTGACTGCCTTTGACTGGCGCCAACTGTAAACGCATTCAGCTCAAGTCGACTGAAAATCTTAAAAGACAGCCAACTGCCAACTATCTAACTCTGGCCAGCTTTCCAGACAGCTGGACAGTTGGCCAGCCACTTGCCAGCTGCAGTTGTCGATGTTGATGTCCTGCCACGATTGCAGTGCTGCTATCTATTGACTGTACTTTTCATACAGGTTTAAATAGTGATATGAGTATATTGATTTTGTGCTATGTTCTGACTGTTTGTTAATATAGAGACCAGCTTTGATTGAGTTTTTAGATATGCGCACTAGGAGCTGGTTGAATCGGGACAAGCCTTGTCGATGTTTATTTACAATTAATATTGCCAATATCTGACACAATAATATTAAATAATCAATCTAGAAGATTTTCAAAAAAGTAGTAGATTGATTGGTCCATTATTTTCTATCGATATTATTGAATTAAAAAAAAAAAAAAGAATAAAAATTATGTCTTATAAAACTAATTATTATTTTCTAAAATCTAAAACTGAAATACAATAAAATATATAGCTCAAAGAACTATATTATATATTCATTTATATAAATATTTTACCCAAACTAATAAAGTTTATAAAACTATATTTTATTATATTATATCAGACATATTTTGTTAATATTAAGTACAGAGCATTTTATATTCTATATTGCCATCTCGACCTCTTCTACTTATGCTCATTCAAAGTCAGCTTGCAATCGCTTGACTTGCATTTATATAATGCCTGCCTTGTAAATATGTATGACAGACAAATACATATGTACATATAGATTACCCATAGTCAGACAGGCAGAGAGAGAGAAAAAGAGGGAGAGAGAGAGAGAAAGACAGAAATAACAAATTGCTTCTGATTTTCCACGGCAGTTGCCTGTTCCAAGTAATTTTTTTCTCTTTTTCCATTTTTGTGTGCTTATTTTCCTTCTATCTGAACAATTTGTTGTTTGTACTGTGAATGTGTGTGTGTGTGTGTATGTATATGGCATTCATTTAAATTAATGTCATTAAAGTGTTAAAAGCATCGCAAATGCTTGCACGTTCTGCCAAATGCTTTCTGACTCACATGAAAACGGAAATTTACAAACGAAAAGAAGAAAAGAAAAGTCGAAATATATATCTATATATACAGACACACTTACATATGTAATTAGTTATGCGTGAGACGATTTCCCATTTTAACTAAATGTTCTTAAATTTATTTACTTTATTTTTTTCAAATAATTTGTCACGTACTTTAGCTAATTTATTTAGAATTTAATAATATTAGGGAAATTTTTTTGATATTTAAATGGAATTAAGAGGCACAGTAAAGAAAGGAAAGAGGGCAAAATAATATATACATTTTTTAAAAATATATATATAAGACTTTGTACATGAATGTGATATATATATATATATTTCAATTTAAAAAAAAAAAAAAAAAAAAAAAAAAACAAATGAAAACAAGTGCATAAATTCATAGAGAGCTTTTTTTTTTTTTAAATTGGAAAATGTAAAAAATAAAATTAATTTCAAAAAATATCTCTCAGTGCATTTACTTTTACGTTCACATTCATGTACAAAGTTTTATTCGCAGCCAAACAAAGCTCCAGTACTTATCGCAAATTCTATAGACATAATTAACAGGTACCGCCATTATATATGTTTAACCAAGTACCATACAAATTTGTTGTTTGCATTTATACAGTTTTTCAAGCATTCATTTCGTTAATTATCTGTTACGCCAAAGTTTATTGCATTCTTCTGCAGTGATAAAAAAGTGACATAGAGATATGAATCCTTTATGTGTGCTCATATATATAAAGATATTATATAACTTCCTGGTTATAACATATTTAAGTAATTACATAACCGGATTCCCAGAGAAGACTCGCAAATGATATACGGGCACTGTGAAACGTGATGTGCAGCTGTCGGCCGCCTCAGCCTCAGTCCCAGCCTCAGCCTCTGCTCCAGCTCCAGCCTCAGCCCCAGTCTCAGCCTCAGTTTCATCCAAAACGTGTCAGCAGCCATTTTCATGTGCCACCAAGACGCCCGCATGTGTCCATACATAGAGCATGTAAATCTGTATACATACATCTGTATATATATGTCTGTACTGAATGAAGCCTTGTCATGCATAACATATACGTACACGCACACACTTATGCATATGTTATGTGAAAATGTGTGGAAAAAATTACGGTTTGAATGTATATATTTCATTATGGACGCCTATTGTCTATGTCTACGAATACGCTTACAAAGCGTCTACGTTTCTGGCCATGTAGACGATGCCAATGACACTAGCTGAATGTCTGAAATTAATTACTTAATTTCGAATGAATCTTAAATGGGAAAAATAAAAGTATTTATTAGAGTTTGTTATTGTTATAATTAAAGAAATATTTTAAATATTTAATATATAAATATCATAAATCATAAATATAAAATAGTACAATGGGGTTGCAGCTAGACTTATATTTCTGCATTAATTTTATCATTTTTTATTATTCTTAAATGAGTATATTGTTGGGAAAAATTTATAATATATAATTTATTTTTGGAGTGTTTTGTAAAATTTAATAAATAAATTATAATTATTTTTTTATTTATAATATTACTGTTCACTTTTTTAGATTTTTCATTTAGATATATATTCTTTCTCATGGGTCTCATAGATAATCTCAGCTTTCCAAGAACTCAAACAAACTTAATTTAGTAAAATTAAAAATCCAAACAAATGTAACAAAAGTAATTTAATAAAATTATAAACCCATAAACAAACTTAATATAATTCTTTTAAAATTCTAAAGAAATTTTGATTCTAAAAACTTAATTTATCATAATCAAATCAAACGCAATTTTCTCTCAGTCTCATTTAAGCATAGCATTAAGACAATGTCATATTTTTACGAAACAAAAAATAATAATAATAATAATGATACAAATGTCGTAGGTAAAACGAAATGGCGAATAAGAAAATTTGATATTTTATTTATCTTATAACTTTGCTTTATTTTTTGGTTCAAGTTCTCTTTGTGAACTTTTGGCCTTTAGTGTTTCGGCCTTGATTGTTTAAGTTGTAGCTTTGACATTGTTGGATTCTTTGGGTTTCGTCTTTGCCAGTTCCTAGAAATTGTACTCAATGGTTCTCTTCTTCTTCTACTTTTATTTTCTATCTAACAGTTAAGTTCTGTGCGATTGAGCTGAAGTAATGCCGGGCGCTTTCGGCCCTCCCACCCGCTGTTCGAACAATCAAATAAAGCAAACTTTTGTTCCAATGTCAGCGCTTAATTTATCGGGCTTTGCTTTTGTGCTTGTTTACGGCTTAACTACATTTTGGTGCTTATTATGCTGCTAATTTAACAGTAGCCGCTTAATTGTATTTGCCAGGCTCTACGCCGTGTGCTCAGCTGCTGCTGCTGCCGGCTCTGTTGTCCAATCAGGATGCGGAGGCGTAGGCGGCGGCGCAGGCGAAATTGTTACATTATTGTCCCGACCGAGTCCGGCTAATTGGCTTCTCGATTAACTTGGCCATGATGCGAACAATACAATATCAAAGTTCGACGCTCAATCGACAAGCCACACGCAGAGCACATAATCATTGTCAATAACAGGCCGCAGCGTCACACGCCCCCCCAGCTAGCCAGAAAATCTTTGAAATCATCGCCACAGGCAGCTAAATGGCGAAAATTTGAATCGTTTTGTAAATAATCGAAATGTGGGCGAAACATTTTAAGTGCTTCTGAAGCAGATATCTGCTACGTTCAGTCTCATACTCATCTTCATACTCATCCTCATGCTCGCAAAACTTTGTGCGGTATCATTTTTGAAACTATAGCCTGAAGTGCACTAAGTGCAAGATTGCTGAAAATTTTCAACAATAGAATAAACTTTTATGCATGAAAGCTCATAGTTGCCATAAACGCAATCCTTTCGGACCCACTCAAGAGCAGCAGCAGCAACAGCAGCAGCAGCTTGTGGGGATTGTTGTGTTGGCTTAAATTAATTTTTGAAAATATTTTTAGTTAAATATTTTAATAGAGCTTAAGCTGTTGAATGCAAATTTGAATGTGTATTAGGATAAAAATATAATTAAATAAATAAGTATTTACGTGCGGTTAAATAAAGTAAAAGTAAAGGGTAAGGTATGATTACCTTCGTTTTAGACTTTCGGCAGCATTTATGTCTCTACTGTAGAATATCTATTATATATTTATATATAAATACATTTCATAATTAATGTAGGAGTAAATTACATAATAAATTTAAATCGGTAGCTCGAGCTAATTTTAATAGTAGAAATTGAAAAATTTGACTGTCTTAAATCTCAGAGTGACATTTTTTAAAGCAAAACAAGTTCTTCTCTGATTTGTATCCTTTTAAGAAAAGATAAAACATTTTCTGAAATAAGCTGATTTGGGTTGGATTATGGGTCTATTATCTAACACAAAAGAATCAAATCTAAAGCTTTGAAAACGGTTGTGAGGGACTTCATATTTAGAATGCTTGCTTTTCTTAGGCCTATTGCTGCTCATTATGTGTTATTGCTTGAATTTTATAGATATATTATTTATGTTTTTTTTATTTTATTTCATACGACATGTTTGGCTTAAGCACTCGAGCATGTGTCAGTTGCTAGATGATACAAATGTTTTAATGAAGAATCATTTTTGCTATATTTTAAATTTTATAATTTTTTTATTTTAGTAAAGTACATAAAAATTTAAATTGCTAAAATAATAATTTTTGCTATAGCCGATAAGAAAACCAAGAAGGATTTGTGCCCAATGCCTGATTATTATTTAAATTAAATGCAATAATTTTTTTAATGTTGTAGGCTCAAGATACTTACTTAGTTTAAATATACTCAAAAAATCTCTCTCAGCCTGATTACTGAGTATCCTTTGGAGCCTCTAACTCGATAACTCATTTACTTTACTGAGTACCTTCTAAGCATTCCATTTGAATTATCTTCCTCTTTAATTACTGAGTATCTTCTATCGACCCTCTCATTATTACAAAACACATTCCAGCTACTTCTTGATTTTTAAACAACATTAAGCAAACCCTCTTGCCTACTGAACCTCTTCCAGGTATTTACTTAGCTTACTGAGTATCTTCCAAGTACTTTCTTCCTCTTGATTATTGAGTAACTTTCAACAACTCACTTCACTTTGAATATAGCTTATTTTCTCTGTTATAAAAATGTGTTATTAATGAGATGTTAATTAAATCATTTTGCAGTCGCTTCAAAAGTTGCACTAGACTGAAGTAGTAGAAGCAGCAGCAGCAGCACCAGCATCAGCAGCAGCAAAAAATACTAGTGAAAAATAAAAGCTGTAAACAAATTTAAAGCGTTAAAAATTTGATGTTTGCATTTGATGGGAGTGGCTGGCTTTTAAAGGCTTACGCAAAGCTTTATAAATTACAGAGATTAGCGCAGGACTTTGCTGTTGCCGTAGCTGTAGCTGCTGTCAAGTCCTTATCAAATCGTTTGCAGTGTAAGCTTATTGCCTGACATCAATTTGCAGCCGTTCACTTAATAACTCGATTTGTGGCCAAATAAAATTATAGAAATAAAATCAGAAAACATATAGAAAAAGAGAAAAAGAATATTTATCTGGCAAACAATGTGAATGTAAATCAATCAACATGCAATAGATTCATTTTTGATCAATATGTGCAGGATATTTTCTGTGGCGTCTGGTGCATCTGTGTGTGTGTGTGGGAACTAAACTTCATATTGTCATAGTTCATTTTGTATTCATGCACTTTACAAATTGTCTTGTTTCCGATGCAGACAATTGCCACAGTTTCTTCTTGCCACAGTTGGCTGCCGGCCATTGAGTGGGTGACGCTTGTACTTTACTATATTTTGTTGACCACAGTAGCCGCAGCAACATGTGCAGCTGTTGCAGTTTCTCTGCCCGATTGCCCTTTAATTTGATGCGTTGTAGACGATGCTGCAGACGGAGCCAAGTCCAGCCTCCAAAACTTTTATCTCTACTCGTTGATGGATAAACTTGTGTGAGTTATGAGTGGCAAACGATTTATGGCTGTTTTTATAGAGTTAACTCAATAATTGGCCATATGTGGCAGTTTTGCAGTTTATCTATGATAATTTCATCTCCCTCTCTCTCTCTCTCTCTCTCTCTCTCTCTCACTCTCTCTCTCTCTGTTTTTCTTGATGTCTGTCACTTATCTTGCTTTAAGCACTTTTCAAATTTGATATTCAATTTCATATTTTGGAAATTATTCCAATGCCTTTAGTCATTTTATTGAAAAACTTTGAACATAGATTTTGCTACTATACAAATTTCATTTGCATACACTTTAGGTTGCTGAATATGAAAGATTTTACAAAATATTTATTTAGTTTGATATTAAACACAATTATTGTACATAGTATATGTGTGTATGTTTATGTAAACACATAATACGTTTAATTAGCTTATGATTTTAAAATTTATTTTTTTATTATTTTATTGGTCTTTAAATGAATACTAATTTGGGCACAATTTGAAAAGACATATATATGTATATATAGACATATATAAAAATTCACTATATTTTTTAATTATTTTGTATACATTTTATAATAATTAAAAACAAAAAATCTGCCAAAATATATTCCACAGCCACTTACAATTACATCATTGAAACATATAACCATCCAGTTAGATTTTTTTTTCGTCAAATATATTTATTTAAAATTAAATATATTTTTTAATAACTTATCTGTTTTGTTAAACATTGTTGTCTATCTAGGATACAAATCATATTTGTATCTAGATATAAATTATTTTCACATACATAACTGTCTATTTCTTTTCCCATACTATTTGTATATGTAGTAAAAATACGCTTCTAAACATACATATATATAATATACATATCATGCAAAACTCATACTCACTATAATTATAATATCACACAACTCCTTTCAAGGCTGTATCTATGCATTTCACTTAAATAACCCAAATTCTACATTCAGCCTTGTATTTCAATATGCTTAAAGCATTTTCATTTACATGCGAGAACAACAAGAGGAAAAAAAAAACACGGAAGTTCCGGGAACAATGCATTGCCAATGCAAATATCGAAGAAGAAACATGTGCTAAATAAAGGGGGGGTCGCTTGGGTGGGGCAACAGTGACAATCATTAGAACGACGATGAGCATAAACAACAACAGCAACAATTGTATCTGACAGACGGAAGCGCAAACAGACACAAATGCAAACATACACACACACACAGATTGTGTGTGTGTGCGTGTGCTTATATATTCTATGAAATATGCGAGTGAGTGAGTCAGTGTCTGAATGAATGTGTGTTGTATTTACATACCACAGCACGTGTTGCTGTATTTTCGTCACAAATTTATAAAAAAAATAAAAAAAAGAGAAATCATGAAAGACAACAATGCGCACACATGGAAAATAAAATACGCTTGCAAATAAATATATATTCAATATATTTCTGTTAATGTAGTACTCAAATAAAGTGGTTCGAAGCTCAGCAGGGATCGTTAAATAAGAGGCAGAGCTTTTTAGGAGGGAAAAAAACAACTAATTTAGTATATTATTATTTAATATAATATTTAAATTTATTTTATATTATTTATTAGATTTTGTACGTGATTTAATATTTTTATTTACCAAAAATTAAATAAACAGTTTTTACAATGAATATTACAGTTTTGTAGATTATATAGTACTATTTATTAATATTAAAATACTCTTCAACGGAATTTAATATTTAAAAAAATGTTTTCACATTAAAAAATATAGTATTTAAAAAAAAAAAATATAATAAACTAAAATATTTTAAAAATATATATAAATATAAATTAAAAAATTGAATAAAAAAAAATTTTAATCAAATCACAGTAAGATATAATAGTAATATTTCTTTGCATTCATAAAAATGAATACATTTTTATGAATATTCATTTCAGTTCGTTCATTTACATTTTGTTGATAATTTTCTATAAACTTACTAATTTATTAATATATTTTCAATATATTTCAATACATACCACATGACATAATCAGCATACCCCTTTTTTGCTAGCGTATAAAAATGCAAATCTCACATACTTAATGTCAAATGTTTTGTTTGTCTTTTAACGTACATCAACGCCTCTTGTTTTAAAACGTGTTGATTTTAAATACAATTTGAGATGCACAAAAAAAAGAGGGGAAAAGGAAAACAGAAGAAAATATAGCAAATAATCAAAGAGAGAAGTGGCACGTGTTGAGCTGAATGCTGAATGCCAAGCTGACAATTGGCCAGCAAATGCAACCCAAATCAAAGAGACTCCGAATAAGCAACAAAGTCAACTAAGTCTTAGTCAGCATTTATTTTGCTTTTCCTGCTGCTGTTGCTGCTTTAAGTTCTAAAATGACATTGGCTTAGGTTACAAAATGGACCCAGCTCTTGCAAAATGGAAAGGCAAGGGAGAGAAAGTGAGAGAGGAGGGAGAGACAGAGAGAAAGAGTGAGTGAATGTGTGGGTGAAGAACAGCACACAATTAGGTCAATATACTGTTAAATTGTTCGACAACACATTAGCCTTGAGCTTTTACTGGTATAACAAGACTAAGTCTTGCCACAAAATAAAAAGATATATTGAGAAAAGAAATTCTTGAAAGCCCCGAAGTTTTTATTTTGTGTTTGTGTTCGTGTGTGTGGTAAAGACGAGCTGGAAAAGTTGTTACACTCAGTGCTTTCTATTCACTTATTCCTAATTAGCATCCTGCGGTTGCAGCATCAACTATGCACAGTCAAGTTACCATGGCATTGTGCCTCATGACATTACACATACACAAAGACACCAAAACTCACACATAGACACACACACACACGTATACGTAATGCCATCGCGTAGTCAGCTTAGCTAGATGTTGTTCAGAGTGTTCAGAGTATTCTCAGTACTCAAGACAGAGCTGCTTGTTACTGTCCTATTACGATTGTTTTCGTAAATATACTATTGCTGTCTGTTGCTGCTGGTGTGCCAGTGGAAGTACAGTTCAATTATGTAAATGCCTGATAAGTTCATATTACTCATACGTACCGTATGCTGGCGCACTATTTTGCCAATTTCAACTCGTTAACTGCACTGCAAAACATTATCGGCAGAGACGTGTGTGCAAATTGATTGCTTATCGTATTTCCTTGCAATTATTTGCAGACAAATTGTGTAATTGACAGCAGTTAGTCTGGGCTGTTGCCCTACCTTTCTGTTTGTGTCGAACTGAATTAATTATAATAATTAACATATTTCATATCCATTAAGAGTTTAGCGAGAGCAGTACAGCAAAGTTGAAGTACAAAATCCAGTTCATATCTTAATTTGATTTCTTACGAAAAATCTATTCATGGAATGAAGCTTTTTGTTTCGCTTATTATGAAGCATTAATGCGAATTTGTATTTAATCTCCGGCTTAGCAGTTGCCTAATCTGCTGTAATCTGGGCATGCAGCCGATTAATATGCCTGTATTGAAAATGCACACGCTCTTGGCATTAGCCTGTTTCCGGAAATCTTAATGAGCTTATTGCATTGAAGCGAAATTAGGGCTAAAATAAATAAGCAACCGAAACTAATTACGAAGCGAGTTGCATTATTTCTGGTAAAATAATTAATTATTGAGAGTTAATTTATTAGAGTATATGGAATATCAATAACAATTAGTGTAAATGTATTTGAATTATTAAATTTTTAATGCAATTTTAGTTAAGATTATTGCAAGTATTTTGGGAGTGCATTTGCTGCAGTTAAAATCCTTTTTGGACTGTCTTACATTGTCCCTTGTAACTGCGCATTATCTCGTATTAACCTTCAACTTAGAGCCCTTCTGTATACACTGCCTGAACACTGTCTTCAGCTCGCCTGATTTCAGGTTTCACCTGTTTCCACCGCAAAACCTTATCAGCAAAGTCACAGACTTTTTTTCAAGCATCTTTTGCTTTCGCACATTAGCTTTATTATGGTCTTTACTTTCTCTGCACGAATAGTTTTTTCAGCGAGGTCAATTTTTTATTCTATCCACCTTTTGTAGTAGAGGTAAGAGTTGCCCATTACATTTTCGCAGTGAGTGTTGCTGGATTCAGCATGGAGATACATTTGAAAGTAAACATGACCAGAGCGTAATTGTGCCAAATTAAAAGAGCTCCAACCGTGCTATCTATTCAGCGGGGACTTTAAAAACTATAGTTTTTATAGAAAAAATTAAGAAATATGAATAATTTTTTGAGGTTTTAAAAAAATGTTTAATAATTCTTATATATATGACAAATATGACTAATCAACTGAATGGTATTAATGCATAGGTCATATATTGGTCTATATATGATCTAGTTCCTTTGTTTCAAAACATATTTAAATTAAGTTTTTCTTCTCAATTTTTTTAATGAAAATTAAGTCATATAAATTAATTTTTATAATTACAAAAGAGATTTAAAACAAAAAATTGCAATTAAAATTTAATCCTGTTTTAAGATTTGCCGTAAAAAATAAATGAATTTTTAAAATTCATAACTCTTATTTGCTATAACTTATGTTAATTTCCCCACTCTTCTTGGGGATTTTTCGTGCCTCAATTTAAAAAAAAGTATATTACTCTTATTGCTGTCCTTGCTATTCAGACATTGTTCTAGATCGGGGATAATTTAAACAGTCCATCCGATGTACTCTCTCTCTCTCTCTCCCTCTCTCTCGTTTAACTATATATTCTTACAGGAAACTAAAGTCTGCTGCCGCGAGTCCTTTGCTTCCTACAATGTAAATTAACCATTTCGCCGGAGATTACATTTTTGTTTGCGGTCGACTTCTATCACTGTTACTATCATTTGCACAAGACCTTAGAATATGGATTCTTTTATGTAATAAAGAATTATGTGGTGAAGCTTAAGCCACAAGTTGAAAGAAATTCATCTTATCGCAGCTAATGCTAAAATCTCAGCTAATAAATATACTTACAAAAAAAAGATACATATACGCACACACACACACACACAGACATTTATGGTAAATTAAAATTAATTAGGAATCCAATTACTGTTTTTAAACCGCAGAATACCTGTTGTAGCTCAAATGAACTTTTGCGAAATATAATAATAATTATAACGAAATACATACTGCTCTGTAATTAGTCTTGAGTTTCGGCTGTGTGCACTTGCGTGGGTGTGTGTGTGTGTGTGAGTGTGTGTAAGTGTCTGTTTGTTCGAGTCAAAGCAACCGCAAGGCCAACTCATGTCAAACTTTAGCCAAGCGCTGGCAATAAATCTACGTTAGAAATTTAAAAGTTTATTTATTTTTCACCTGCTGTGCTGCAGAAAAGTGTCAGCAACAGTCAAGAAATAACAATGAGAGTTTGCTGTAAAAACACACGCGCTCACATATACATTTTCATCAGTTCACCCTCGACTTGTCGCTCGTATCAACTTTCGAGCACTCAACAACTGAACTCTGACCTTGACATTGTACGATGATGACATTGGCTTATAAATAAGACAAATCATAAAAGTTTTGTCGGAGTTGGAAACAAATGCTCAGTGAGAAAATAAGTGAAGGTGTAGAGAGTTAAGTTGAAATGTACAGTAAAAGCTTAATTCATTAAAAAATATGTAAATATGTTAAGTCAATGACAGTCAATGATCTTGAAAAAAACTCTAAATATTTCAAACTAGATTACAATAAAAATTCTTAGCTTATATATTATCAATTTAGATATAATTAATATTTTATTTATTTAAAAATAACAACAAATATTTTGTACACACCTTTTTCATTTAAAATTATATTAAACAATATTAAATAATTTTTTCTCATTTTTTGCTTTCAGTCAATGTCATTTAAGCTTCAACTAAAGTTGTGCAACAAAGTCTCTTTGTGGTCATAGAAGCTGTAAATTAAATGTGTATTCGAGCCAAAGAGGTATGTGAATTGTGCACTGTTGTGTTTTAAATCATAACCCAAAGAAAGATAAACAACAAGGAACCCATACTCTCACAAACATACACACACACACTAGACACTCGCATATCTATACTCGGGTCCAATTATGCGGGCTAACAGCGCAAAAGTGCAGACCACAACAGAGACATCATTAGTATGCAGTTTGTTGTTTGCATTTACAACTTTATTCGTGGATATGTGTGTACGTGTGTGTGTATGTGTGAGGGTGTGTGGTGCGCCAGAGTGTGGGCGTGTCTGGATAAACTTTAGGCCACAAGTGACTAACGTGTTGACTGCGACAACGTTATTGTTGGGTTGGGCATAAAAAAGTGTATATATATACAAAATAAGTAAAATTGATCTAGGCGAAAGTAGCCGACTATGAGATACCTGGATTAAAGGTGGGAGCAATCTAGTTGCCTTTAATCTAAGTATACTTATGTTAAAGCTGCAAAACCATCGATTATGGCACCGCTCGATGGAAACCATCAATCGAATTAATAGCGAAAAAAAAAGAAAAAATAGAAGGGCAACATCAAATTGAAAATATTTAAGGATACAGATATATAAATCCAATTTTCATTACTACTAAAATACTGAAATAGTTTATAAAACTTACATTTTTAATTATCTAAAACTATTTAGATACATATTTGCTAGTATCATGGTGAGAAAATTAATTTGGTTTTTTCTGTAAAAACTATCAAAAATAATACGTAGATCATGAAAGAGAGTACTTAAAATTATTTTTCAGTACATTAACAAATCAGACGGTTTTGTAAACTACTAAGTGATGCGATATATCAAAAACGAATCTTTCTCGAACCGATCAATCGCAAAAATTAGTGTCCATCGATAGTATTACCACCTTTAGCTTATGAGCATGATTATGGGCATATTAATATTTAGTGTGCTCTTATTATATGAATTTGAATAAATTTTTTAAAGACTCATATTCAGTCTAGCAGAAAAATGGCTTTTCGTTCCAGATATTTTATAGAGCCAGTCATGTTTAATGAGTTTAAGAGCTTATAAACTACAAATTACATAGAAAATGACATCTAAATGTGTATGTGAGACGAATACAGCTTACCCTGTAGAAGCATTTAAAATAGATACAAGTTATTATAAAGCTGAATTCAATATTAAAGAAAAAGCGATTACAAATATCATATTACCTCATTTATATACATAGGATTTAATTGTCACAGACATTACATCATAGCCAATATACCCCTTGCATGTATTTAGTGCCCATAGGATATAAAAGCAATAAAACCCTCATAAAATCCAAGTAAAAACCTTAATTAATATAGAGAATCCGCCATTTGTTGCAGCCATAATCCCCAGTTAAAATCTGCCTATAAACACAGAGATATACATATACATTTATATTGGTATACATGTGTGTGTGTGTGTGACATATATGTATATGCATAACTTCAATGTACTTTCTTCACACTCATTCAGCTGTAAACTGCGCTCTTCAGCCATTCATGAATGTGCATTGCAAATTCAACGAGCGAACTGCATAAAAGGCAGCGCTTCAATAAATTTCAAAAGCTCTGTTTTTTTTTTTAACATTCAATATGCGGGGAGTAGGTCAACAGTTTATGTTTTTTTCTTATATTTTTCATACATTTATGCGTTTCACAGTTAAGCTAAACCAATCAAATATGGCATACATACTACATGATATCAGATGTTCAGGTAGATGGCAAAAAGAACAATTTACATATTTTATTTTTGGAACCTCAACAACCGCTTTGGCTGCCTTTTAATGTAAGTGAATATTTGCTGTTAATGGCATCAAATGCATATTAAATCAGCTAGACAGCAGCCACTGGCAACTGGCAACTGGCGAAGCAGATTCTCGTGTCGTCTCAACTTTTTGGCAGCAGTCAGCAAAATGTCTTAATTATATGTAAACATTGCGCACATTGTCTACAAATGGCGTCGAAGTCGAAGTTTCCCGTGGCAGCATAAAGTTTTCCAAAAATAAAAAAAATAAATTGCAATGGAAAGCCAATTCATTAGTCAAACAAATGGTGAAATTTACAAAAATTTTAATGCGAATATGTGATAGCCATTAATATATATATAAATATATTTTCAATAAATGTGTCCATAGTAGTAGAAAGTATTCTTGAATTTTATTAAAATTCTTAATTGATCTGTGTGGTATAAACAAATTCTTTAATTAACAAGTAAGAAAGCTCTACTCGAGACTGCTCGACTACGAGTTTCCCTGAACCCTTAGATAATAATAAGTTACATATTTTGTGAAAGTACTTGCGATAAATATAATATTTAGAAAATATAATTTTGCAGGCAGTTAAAGTCTTCTAGGTTGTCTAAGTCTTCTAGTTTACTAAGTCTGTCAAGTTTTCTAAAAGTCTTCCTAATTTTCTAAGTCTTTCAAGTTTTCTAAGTCTTGCTAATTTTCTAACTCTTTCAAGTCTTTTAAGTTTTCTAAGTATTCCTAGTTTTCCAAGTCTTTCAAGTTTACTAAGTCTGTCAAGTTTTCTAAGAGTCTTCCTATTTTTAAGTCTTTCAATTTTTCTAAGTTATTAAAGTCTTAAACATTTTCTAAGTCTTTCCTCTAAGCCTAATTCTTTACTGCTTAGTTCAACGATCATTAACATTATCTTATGTCTACAGTTTTTCTTATATTTAATATTTAAACAATTCTTAACAATTATTTTAAGCTATTACAATTCTGCTTAGAGTACTTAACATTATTAACAAATAAAATATTTACCTGACCACACTTCACTTCACTTCACTTCACTTCACTTTCACTTTCACTTACACTTTACTGCACTGCACTAGTGACCCCCACCGAGCCTGGACGACTGAAGAAATGCTGCAGCGGCTGCTCTTTATATAGGGCCACTGTCACTCAAACTCTAAGGCGCGCTCAAATGTTGAGCCTGCGTCGAGTTGCGGTCGCTGCCGTCGATCGTGAAGTGACCAATGAGAACACTCTCTGCTGCTTCAAGCATTCTAAATGAGTTTAACTTAAATGTAAATGTAAGCAAATATTGCTGAATACATAAAGACAACAGAAATGATCTTTTGCTCATTTTCGTTGCTTGCTTTGGTTAGGCAGACTGACAGACAGACAGATAGACAGAAATACTTAGAGATAAAGAGAGAGCAAGAGAGCCAATGAGAATGCATTTCGCTGTATCAAGCATTCTAAATAGGTTTTACTTAAATATAAATATTGCTACAGATATATAAAGGTCTTAAGGTCACTATTAAAATTAGGAAGCCACTTACACAGAAATCGGACAATTACAAAGAGAGACAAACAGACATACACATACATACAAATACATACACATACATACTCATTTTATATAGCTTAATATATAGTTTGTTCTTGTCATAAATCATAGACAAGCTTGTTAAACAAATTTAGATATTTTGTGTGCTAGGTATTAAAATGAATGTTTTAACTTTTCATTGGTTTTCGATAAGGTTTTTAATCAATAAAAAAAACGAAAATAGTTATCGATTTTTTTAAGACAAACTCGATATGCGAGTGCAAGACTCTTGCTCTGATATCTTCTGAGATCGATGCGTTCATACATACGGACAGACAGACGGACACGGCTAAATCGACTCAGCTCGTCGCCCTGATTAAGAATATATATACTTTTTGGGGTCTGCCACACCCATTATATCCTGATTTCCCGTTTTCAATGGGTTCAGGGTATAAAAAGAGCGAAAGTGATTAAAAAACATTATTCTAAAATCATCGCGTATATGTAATATCCATAAACTTACCCCAAAAAGCGATTTAAATGATATGAACGACAGCTACAAATGTGTTAGAAAATTGATAAATATTAAAACGAGCCATACACGTAATATATATAAAACTTCCTTACTTATATTATCAGTTGCATATATTGTTTACAAATATTATATATAATATAACATCAGATTTATTTAAGTATAGATATGTTTTGAAAACATGATTTCAAAGTCCTTGTAGTAGAGAGTCTATGTAGCAAAAGAGAAAGATTAGAGAGATGCAAAATATATTCTTATAGTATAGTATCCATTAACATACCCCAAATGAGCATTTACGAATGTGAATCAATGTCCTTAGAAATTGTTTTTATTTCTCTAGTTTCAAAGCACTTAATTATGAAGTCCATACAGGGTTGTGGTCCTCTGTCCAGCGCCACGAAGATCCCAAAGAATATTAAAATAATCACAAACATAATAACGGTTAGGGTAATATATCTCTTGGTTTGCGAGCCAATTTCCAAGTGGCCAGTGTTAAGCCTTTTTTCCACTATATTGGACAAAGTCGATGGAAATGCAAATACATATTTGAATTTGATCAACTTACTATTGAATGAATTGAATCTATCAGAAACACTTCATATCGTAGGAATTGCACTGTCCAAAATCAGCTTGTAGCATATAATATACGCCGGCGAGTATTCCGCCCAATAAAACGAAGACCAAGCTCCAATATAGTATACGATATAAAATATTCGATTTCGGAAATCTTTTTTCTTTGATTTTGTTCCTTAGCAGATTGCGTCTCAACACGTTGCCCATATCAAAATTCTTTACAAATTTTACAATTGAGATATATGTATATATATATATATAAGTATATAGATGTATATATTTATATAAATTTAAAACAATCTGTTCAAGATAGAAAAGGCCTTGGCTACTCGGTAGAACAATGAAATTTTATTGAAATTTCTGGCCATTTGTGGTGAAATCGCAGGCCAGCCGGAACCAGCGCCAATTTGGCCAACAACAACTTTATCGCAACTGTGGAAACTTTGGCTAATTATTTAAGTTAATTGGCCTTTTTGGCCGCAAAAAGTCAAGACAAACACACATACACAATACAAAACAATACAACAAAAGCGAAATATCATTACGTGGGATGGCCTGAACATGGGAGAGCCAGAAAATAGGTTAAATATTTGCACAAAAGGCCACAAATGTCTCGCAAATTTGTTAAAATTACTTACAAACAAAGTTACACAATAGCAACAACAACAACAACATCTCTCTTTGGGTTGTGGGCGATTGGAAGGGGATTCAAGAGGTCCGGACAGCCTCATAAATTTGAGCCTGGACTTTTGTTCTGCTCTGAACTGAATGTAAATGTGAGATGCTTAGAACACATTTGCGGCCATTATTTGCCATCGTAATTGGTTGCACTCGCTTTGCATATTTTAACAAATTCTTCAGATTTTCAGCCGTCTGTCCGTTCGTCCAGCTGTCCAACTGTTTGGCGAGGTGGCAAATGTTTGCACATCAACTTGTGGCCAATTAGATGTGTTTGCGGTCTTCACTTTGACCGACTGCAGCTTCATCTAAGTTTATTACAAAATTTACAAAAAAAAGGGAAGTGAATTAGTGGAAAAAGATTTGAGTCAACTAAAGTTAATCTAAGATAAAATTATATTCTATGAACAGCTCAGCGTAGATATTTATGACAGTACATTAAATACAGCTCAATTAATTTAAATTGCTTAGAATATTAACTATTTATTTAATGTCCTCTCGTTTTATTTAATGATTATTGCATGGAGAGCAAATTGTTGTATTTCAAATAGCTCAAGTTGAACTATAAATGTGGGGCTTAAACTTTTTCATTGGACACAGCAATTAAGCCATAATATTAGGGACATTTTATCATTTTATTTCAAGTAATTGGATATTGATTAAATTTAATCTGTACTTATGATTCAACAAATAATAATGTGTTGTATTCCAAAGATATTTATGTAGAGCATTTCAAGCTTTATAGTAGCTTAAGTATAGCACGACCATTAGTGATTTTTTTTATATAAATTTAAAATAATTTTTATTTTTTTCATCATTGTTTTATGAGTTTATTATAATTTTTTACATAGTTTATATGAATGTAATATGAAAATATTTATACAAATTATACAACGAATAAATTTAATAAATTTATAAATTACTTCCTTTTTTATTTACACAAAATATTTCTTTTATAATTTATATAAATATTTTACCTAGTTTACACAAACTTAACAATATTTTTATTCTTTACATAATTTAAATAAATGTAATATTATAATTATTTTTTTACACAAAATATATTTTAAAGCTCTACTTACAATTTAAATTTTGCTCACTTGACTAGATGTAATGCTATTTTTAAAATTATTATTTTTATTTATCTCTGCTGCATTGACTATAGTTCTGTAGCCAAAAACCGTAAGACTCCTTCAATTTACCACGATTGCTAGCGCTTGCATACCAACTACATTCATTTCAGCAGGACTTTGTAGGGTCCTTAAAGTGCCTGGCTCCGACTGTGGCTAACGAGTAATAATATCCAATGCAGTTTGATTGCACCGCAATTTACAACATTCCTCGTGCTTTTATTAATTATAACTAATTGCATTAATGAACAATGCCCGCTACAAGTTAATCATGCCATTTGGCTGGCATATCAATGGCGAATGGCGAATATGTGTTCATTAAAGATATTCTCTGTATGTAACAATAGCAACAAAGCGAGAGAGAGGGAGGGAGAGAGATGATGAGGGCTTTCTGGGTTGGGGGCGTAGCTCACTTGAATATTCCTTTTGGAGAGCGCCTTGAGCTGTAGCTGTTTGATGTTAATGAAAGTTTCCGTTGTGCAAATAAAGCCAAAAGCATGGAAATCAGTAAAACAAATTGCAATCTGCTTTTTCTTCGCAATACGCTGCATGACGCAAGTCGCAGCAACGGCGTACGCAAGGACCTCAATCGATTGCCTGCTGCTGCTGCTTGCTGCTTCTGTTCTTCTGTTGTGTGCGGGTGTATGTGTATGTGTGTGTGTGTGTGCGGGTGTATGTATGTGTGTGTGTGTGTGCGGGTGTATGTATGTGTGTGTGTGTGCCCTGCTGTCCATGATATTGACTTGCTCATTATGGGCCCCGTTTGCCAGCTGCTTGTTGACTGTCGCCTTGACTGCCACAGCCACTGTCTACTGCTGCTGCTGCTGCTGCTGCCACAGCCACTGCCACATGCCTGCAGTTCACTTTGCTTGGCATCGGCACGATACGGTTTTGGCTTGGTTTTCATTTCGATTCATTTTCAATTTAGCAATGCCACAAAGCATGCTGGCACTTTTCAATTCCTAGCGCAATTCCTATGGCCATATCGTAGCATTTTGCAATCAGTGCTCATTTTACCATAAATTGATAATTTTCTAACGGATATACAATTTCCGTCTCGACCGTCTTTTGGACCATAGTACTACATGCTGTCACCCATCTACCCACATCTCCCCATCTCCATTTCCAGCTCTCGCTCATTGCTGTCATTGACCCGCCGCAGGCGAAGCGCATTAAATTCTAAAGCCGCAACAAAGATAGTCAAATTATTCAACTTAAATATGGCATTAATAAGTGCAAAATAATAAAAACTAGAAAACTTGATTGAAATTGGGAGAAGTGCGAAGCGAGGATACCCTGGCTATCCTGAATAACGAATATATTTATATTTAGGTATCCACATTAATTTTAAGTGTTCAGATATTGGAGAATTTCTTCTTAGACACATAGTATATAAAATAAAATTAATTTGAAAGAATATATAAATAAAACATACAACACACTTTAAAAAAACTAAATAAAACAAAAAGAAAATATTAAAAAATAATTACTTAAAAAGTATTGCTTAAAAACGACTACATAAAACTAAAATCTACATTTTCGTTGAGACTCATTCTATTTTGGCTTCACTGTGTACCGTGGTAGACTCATACCCGGGTAGATTATAATAAATTATTTAAAAATAAAATCCCATGAAATATGTATGATAAATCAATTGAAGATCAAATAGACATTGGCATATCGTATTGACAACAGCCAGGATAATATTGCAAATATACAAATATATATTGATATATATGTATTATCTGTAAATAAAATAGCTTCAGTTGCCTGCCTCTCTCTATCAGGCCTCATTAGGCATGCTTGTAGGGTATTAAAAATGCAGTCTTTGGATAGAGTCGGGTAAAAAGTTTGAGCTGGCAGCAGGCGGACACAATACACGCACCGGTTCAGACAGTCAGTGAACAAACTCGACAGCTTTCAACTCGTAAGCAACTGGCCGAACAATGTGACTGACTTTACACAACTCGCCAACTCTCTGACTCTCCGACTGACTGTTTATATTCAGGGCATTTTTTTGTTTTTGCCTGATGCCTTATTACCCCAGCCTGACGGCTGGCTGGCTGCGTTGGCCTGCTGCAGCATCATTTCGTCTACTTTGGTTTGGCTTATTTTGTGTCTCCGTGGCCCTTGCATCATCGTCAGTTGTTATGCTGGCAAGTTTTGCCTGCAGCTTGACGCAAATTGTCAACCAACTTTGCAACAATAATCGCCTTGCCATAGCCTCAGTCTCCGGCTCAGTTTTTGTCTCAGTCTCAGTCTCAGTCTCAGTCTGAGTTCGTGTCTCAGGCTCACTTGGCTGCCTGAAAAGTGAAATAACGGCTTGGGAGTAGATAAAAACCAGAAAACAATAAGGCTTTTGGGTTTCGTACACTTTCTGTGCTTTTTGCATTCAAATGCAATGTGACTTTTAGCAGCGTTTACACAGAGCTCAAGCCCAAAAAAGAAAAGAAAGAAAATATATATATGCGGGTGCACTTGCAATACCAGCTCCCTTCCCTAGTTCTATGGCAAAGGTCCTTTGGCAAAGCAATTGTGAATTTTTGGTCTCTTTAGATGCAAGTCGTGATTACTTTAGGTTTTTGTATAAGCTGGCTTATTTGAAGCGGTTTTTTTTCTCTTCTGCTTATGCTTCTTCTTCAGCTTTTGTGATCAAAGAACGTCGAGGACTACACTGACCCAGTAATAAATGCTTTTGATTTTGAAGTACAGATTTTGTATGTAGTTCATATAAGTATTATGGGAATTATGCTGGCATTTTGTATGCACTCCAAAGCCAAAGTCAAAGCTGGCTGGCTGGCTGGCTGGGTAGCCAGGCTATATGCAAAGAAAGTGCACACAATTACGGTATTAAGTAGGGTTCTGAGAAAAGCTATTTATAGCTGGTTAAATAGAATATATGAAACAGCAAATACTTGTGTTTTGCTACTCTAGAATAAGATGATACATCTAGGCGTCTATAGTATTTTACTATTTAGAATTAGCATAACAAGACTCTCAACATTTAAAACATATTATATAAATATAAAAAAATTAAATAAATATTTAATATTAAATTAAATAATAATAATATTATTATTTTATTTTATATTTTTATAATGAAACTTTATTCAATACAATTTCAATTACAATGTTTATTAAACTCTACAAGTTACATAAAATTGAACCTAGTGCTTTTCTATATATAGTAAACTTAATATAATTTTATTTTATATTAGTCTTTTTGGGTTAAGTAAAGTATTCAAATTAAATACAATTTTATCTTATTTTATTTTATGTTTTTTTTAACTTTATAATAATACAAATTATTTATATATAATATAAATTAAAAAAAACATCTAATGAATTAAATAAAAAAATTTGTAGCATTTTATCTACTTAATTAAGTAAATTAAATGTCTTTTGTCTTAGACTTTTGATAAACTGAACTTAATATAAATGTTTAAGAAAAGAAACAATTGAACAATTTTTTATTTATAAATATTTAAATAAACTTACAAAGTGTAATTAAATTAAAATAAATACTTTTTCTTTTTATATGTAAATTATATTTAATTTAATTATATTATGACACTTTGAGTCTATTAAAATATTCGAAAAAAAAAATATATTTTTCTCTATTTACAATTTATACAAACCACATTTGAAATAATTACATTTTCTATTACACTTAATAAGTTTATCAAAGTATTAAAATTAATTAAATGTGTTTTTGCTCAATCAACGTAATTATTATGTAACTTACATTAAAAAATAAAAATAAAAAAAATTATTTAAATAAAATCAACCAATTGACACTTTTAAATTGATGCGACATGAACTCAAACCCGTAATTTATGTTATTTAATTATATTTTATATATAGAGTATTTTAGATCAAAAATATATTTCAAATGAGTTTCGCTGTTGACTGTGGCATTAATAATATATTATGATAATTGGGCCAATTGCTGTAACATGTTGAAACTTTGCGCTTTGTGCTGTCAAAACAGCGAAAGTCCTGCGACAGGATATCCACTTAAGTACTTAAGCACGCGTATGTGTATGCATGCATGTGGGGGGTATGGGTGTTGGTGTGTGTGTGTGCGTTCTGTTTGACTAGTGTGCGTAGCATATGTAAATTTTTGGCTAATTAAAATTAGCATATTCCCTTTAGCATGCCGCTGAATGTGGGCACGGTCTCACACACACACAGCAGGACTAAAGCCAAAAAAAAAAAAGAGCTCGCGTCGCCAGCTGATTAAAAGAAAACGCTAACAACCGTTTGCTCTTTGCCTGTGGCTCTGCGTGCTGTGCGTGTGTGTGTGTGTGTGTGTGTGTGTGTGTGTGTGTTCGTGTGTGTGTGTGCCACATTAGAATCGTAAAAGTTTATAGTTATTTTTTTGTTGCTGTTGTTATTTTTGTATTTCAGCTCTCACGTCTTTTATCAGCTTAAGCTGCTATGCTGAGCAGCTGTGTGCATGTATTATGTCTTTTAATTAAATTGTTGTCTGCCTTTGCTTTTATGGGCCCGTGTGTGTTAAAGTGTATTTAATGTAAATTTCATTACATCTCTTCCTTTTGCTTTGCTCTCTCTTTTTCGGAGAAATTTGCAAATACATATTTAACTGGCCTTAAAGCTATAGCTGTAGCTGTAGCTGGTGAATGCGCATCGATTACAAAGCAGGCTTCAATTATCATAATTATTTGTTTGACTGAATGATATGCATATTAATTGCGTATACGCCCCGTTGCGTCGATTGCATATATCAAATGATGTAAAGCGAATTAATATATATATATATATATATATATATATATATATATATATATATATATATATATATATATATATATATATATATATATATATATATATATATATATATATATATATATATATATATATATATATATATATATACATATATGCATATTATTTCCACCGAAATTGAGCATAATTTCAGCCAAATATTTTAGCTCAGTTCACTCGAATTATTCAATCTGCAAAGCTCGCGGTTTTTTCGGTTTTGATTTTCCTTCATAGCTGCAAATTTTGTGCATTGCATATATGCAAGATATTTATGTCTGTATTTATAAATATTTCAACAGATGCAGCTGCACATTTTGGAGAGCAACGGAAAGGTTTATGGTATTAAAGCATATTTTTGTGCGAGTGGGTGAAGCTTTTGAAGTTGATTATGATGCTATTAAATTTTGCTTTCAAATTGAAAGTAAGTGTAGATGAGATAGTTCTTTGATTACAGTTTCTTTGAAATTGGAAGTAAAATTTAATATTTGTCTTAAAAATACACAACATTTTAAGTAATTAATTACATTTTACTATAGATTATTTACATATATAAAAAATATAGAATATCTGACCACAATTTCAAATATGTTTTTACTATAGAAGAAATTGAAGTATGACATTGTTTAAATTCTATCAACAGTTATTTACCATGCGACTGTTTCCCTATCTTCTTGCATTCTATTTTGACACATAATACCAAGAACTTGAAAAGCTTCTCACTTCAGAGCCTCAACTCAAAGAAGAACTAACTACTTGAGATAGTTAATATGGCTGCCATATTTAAGTAGCTATTCACAAAAATAAAAATTCAGCTACCTTTTTGCGACGCTTATTGTTAATTGCCGGAAGTGCGAACGCACAAGACTCCGGATAACGGACAGCGGACAAGCGACGGGGACAACGGACAGGGGACAACGAGCGATGGACGATGGTAAGCGGGCAGTCCGGACTTGGTGGTGCTTACGACCGCAGAACCATGAATAGATTTGCATTTTAAATGTGCAGCTTTCAGTTTTTATTTGTGCTCCTTTTACTTATTTAAACGTTGGCCTTTGTAAATACTAGTATGAAAATATATATATATATAAAGTGCAAAAAATGTTAGATGGTCACCCGGTTTTTGGGTTAGGTAGGGCTCATTTCCTTTTGATTTTATTTTATTTTATTTTTGGGCAGTTCACACTAAATTTGACTTTATACGCAAAGATGTTCTCAGGTTAAATGGTGCAGAAGCGCTGTAAACTGTTGACTGACCTAAGTAAAGCCAAAAAAAAGAGAAGAGAAGAGAAGAGAAGAGAAGAATATATATATACTCTGTGTGCGTGTGTGTGTGTGTGTGGGCTGCCTCAAGAGTTTCGCTCGAGCGAATGCCAAATGTTATTTACATTTATTATTGTTTTCGCAGCTAGCAAATAAATGTCAAGCTTCCAAAAAATGAAAATGAAAAAGAAAAAAAATATTCAAAAATAGCAGAAAATAAAATAAAAATTGCAAGGCAATTTTTTTGTTGTGTGCTGGCTGACATTGCTTGGCGCGCTTGCATTACCCTCACAGTTCTCTTCATTTTATTTTTGGGGCCAAAAAGTGTCAGCAAAATAAATGCATAAATAAGGATCAGTGCGTCAATCTACAATGACATTTCTAGCTTCAGCCAATGCGATGCCGTGCCACTTTTACTTCCCATGCTTACCCAGTCAAAAGTCAATGCTGAAAAATATTCAATATTAGAGTCTCAAAGCAGCTGAGGAAGAAATAAGCTGCTGTTCGTAGCAGCATAAAAAATGCGTACTGCTCCATTATTAAAGTGTGTGTGTGTGTGTGTGTGTGTGTCTGTGTGTCTGTGTATGTGTATGCGCTCTCTCATGCTTGATAAATTGCAGCTGAGCGTTTGCTTGAAGGATTTGCTGCAGCTTTTTTTGGTGCGAAAAATTTCTTATGCCTGCAGGGCGAGCTGAGCTGCATAGCGAACACTGAGTATTAAATGGACAGACAGACGGATGGGCATAAAGACAGATAGAAAAAAAAGACAGATAAACCGCCTTCCACAAAGTCAGATACATATATAATAATAATAAAAAAAAGAGTTCTTCTTTAATTTTGCACTGCTTTATGCACTGCTTAACAGCCTTTAAGAGTAGCAAAAAATCATAGCATACTTTTGAGTGCACACTTTTCAGTTCATTCATTAATTACTCTTTAGTTAATAACTAATCCTCAAGACCTGCTGAACCAAGACTTGACCTGGACATCTTAGTTTTTAGCATACATATAGAAATGTAACTAAATTGTTTTAAAAAAAGGAAAAAAGATGCTAATAACTAAAGGTCTCTGTGGCATGTAAAGAAAGTTTTAGTATGCTAAAAAAAAAAAAAGAAATCAAGTCAACAATATTTAGCTACCAAAGCGCAGCTGTGGCCATTGTTCTACTCTGACTTGGCTTACAGTATGCTCCCATGTCACATTCAGCTCTGGTTGCCCTGCAGCTGCTTGTGTGGGTGAGTGTTTGTGTGTTTTGGTATTATGCACTCATAAATCTGTGCATTCAACATAGCTCGGATTGTTGTTGTTGTTGTTGTTGTCATTGGCAACACTCCGAGTGCCGCAGCAGTGCGTTGTCATGTCGCTCATATATTCAAGATTGACATTGCGTTTATAAGTTTTATTTTTTTATTTTTACAGCTTTCGTTGGTCATTTCCGACAGAAAAAATATATACATATATTGTATGTGAATTCCTGGTACTTTTTAAGCTTACCTTTGACTTTGTAAAAAAATAAAATAAAATAAAAAATATAAATACCTCGCTTTTTTCATATTTTCTGTCTAGTTTTTCTTTTTATTAAAGAAAATCTCTTTTTACAAATATATTCAAGTTGTTAGGGCAACTGTTTTTATGTTTATTTTATAAAAAGAATATTGTAGTAAAAAACTGCGAATATAAAATTTAAAAAGAAATTTTGAATTTTATTTCTGTCTGGTAAAGGTAAAAATATTTTTAAATTAAAAAATCTGGTTGGAACAATTTTTACCCCAATGCCTAAAACAGATATACGAAATAATTTTAGATTTATGTATTGTATTCTTCACTGTTAACAAATCAATCAATTTTGTAATTTATAAACTAGCTGCTTTTGATTATATTTTATCAAATTGCATTTAAAGAATTGCAGTAAATTTTTGCTTAAAAATCTGTAGATTTTATTAGCTGAGTGTATATAAAATTTTAGGCAAAATAAGAGATAATATATAAATAAAAAATATTTGTAAGCTCTTTAAATTATAATGCCTTCAGCTTAAGTTGCTGCAAAAATATAAAATAGAAAAGCTGAGTTAATAAGTCTAATAGGGTATTAAATGAACGCCAGACCTTAGATATTAATTTTCACTCATTTTCCATCCCTTTCTTTGTTTCTCTCACGACCCTCTTTACCAGTTTTTGCCAGTCACTGGGCAATAAGATATTTATACAGCTGCTGAATGCCGTAAGGAAAAATCTGTTGCTGGGCAAAATTTCACATCAATTCGTTTATTGTAAAATACGCTGGCTGTGGCCATTTTTTTCTGTTTCTTTTTGAGTCGCTTAATACGTAACGTACATAAAATTAATGTATACAAGTACATATATGTATATATTAATTTATATTAATATATATACTTACAAGCATATATATATAATATAGTTTATGCTTGACTTAAACTAGCTGCAACTTTTAATATTATAAATTATTATTTTATATTATTATTATATATTTTTTGGTATATGCAAAAGTGCAGAAAATAGTTCGTTTCGCAGTTTATTTTTTTTGTGAAATTTACTCTCGTTATCTTTGGCATATACGACTGTTTGTTGCATTAGTGAAAATGAGAGTTAAGCTGAAAAAGTTTTTTGTTTTGTTTTTTGTTTATATGGAATCGGGTTTACAAGCAATTGAATAGGAGCTGCTGCTGCTGCCGTTGATAACATTTATATAATACAACAATTACAATTAGCAACTGCGTAATTAACCATTAGAACTATACTTAATGACTGTTTTCGCTCAAGTCTACACAAATATGTACTTGATATGGACGCTTAAATTGTTGTAACACTAAACTACAGAAGCACACAGAAAAAATAAACATAATTTTAGATCTTTTTGTTTTTTGTTGAAAGAAATTTTTTTTTTGTGTGCAACTGCTATGACATTTAAGTATATTTATTATTTGTCTGAGATGCCTACACTAGAGCTGGCTTGTCACTTAAACCCTAAATATATATATTTATATGTTATTATGGAAATAACTGCAAGACAATACACGCACTTATTTGTTTTGCTCATGATATGCCCCGAAAAAAGAGGGAGACTTATTTGTTTCTTGTTATTTAAATATATTTATATATACATATTTATATACAGTAGATAACATTAATATTCGTTTTTTTTTTTCAACTTGGAACGCAAATAAAACAAATAATTTTAATAAAAATTAAAAAAGCCCATTGTAAGTTTTAGCTAAGGCTTTTTATGCTGATAAAATATGTTTGTCATAGTTTGCTTATTCTGAAAGAACCGTTAAATGTTAAATTGTATTACAACTTAGCTACTTAAAACTTAAAAAGAACCGGAAATAAAAGTAACGCTAATTTTTTTTTTTTTTTTTTTTTTTATATATATGATTTCTGTTAGTTTTGCTAAATATAATACATTGATATATATCCTTAGCTTTTCAATGTAAAACTTACCATTTCCACTTTTTTAAGTGTAATTAATATAACATGTTTTTTTTTTTTTCGTTTCAAGTAGGAAAATAAAAAGCCGAATATTTATGTTATCCACTGTATATATCTAAATATGTAATGATATTTTTCTTTTCTTTTCTTCAAATTTTGAGCTGCGTGTTGACTTATGCCTCTATGAGATCTGCTGAAAGACAAAACAAATATGTACGATACGTGGGAAAGGGGGAGGGGGAGGGGGAGGGGAAAAGGGATTTGTTTGTGTGGTTGCATATTTCCATGTTGATAAATTCTATAGCTAGATTACGCATACGCCTAGTGTACAATATATTGTTAAGCACAATGCTCTGCTTCTTCTTTTCATCTGCTTTCTTTTGTGTTATTTGACGAGGCTAGTAAGCTCCATTGAAATAGTATTAACTACAACTTAGACAAGAATTTCGCTATGTACAAAAGAAAACACACGCAGCACGAGGCTAAACGTGATTTCTTTATGTTAATTTTTACACATACACATACGTATATATATATATATATATATATATATATATATATATACTTAGTTTTTCTTTTTTCGATTTTTTTTTGCGCGTTTCACACGCACGCACTCCAAACTATAGTAGGCATGGCTCTGGTGGTTCACTGTAGCTGTTTTTATTTTTGTTTACTATTTTTTTCTCAGTTTTTTTGTTCAGCTAACTGTTTTGCTTACGCCTGCGCAGCGGCAACAAACTGCACCACAGTGGTTGGCCTTGTGCTTGGCACCACTGCTGTTGCCGTTGTTGTTGTTGCTGTTGCCGTTGTTGTTGTTGTTGTTGATGTGGCTGCCACCTCATTGCTACCACTCGGCGCACACTCATCGCTGGGCAGACGCTTGACCAGCATTTGGCTCGAGCGGACCGCAATCCATTCATTGCGACCGGCATCGAACCAAGTCAGGCCAAGATTATAGCGGCCATTGAGATTGGCGTGCTGGCAATGAGAGAACCACCAGCCACCCTCATAGTTAGCAGCACAATGCGTCTGTGATATATCGCGATCATCGTCGATGGCCGAGAACTGCATGCCCTGTTGATAGTTCAATGCATCCGATGCATTGCCTTTATAGTCACCGATATGCAGTCTATAGCCATCGTCACGCGATGAGATATAGAAATGTTTATACTCGGCCACCCAATTGTTATCGTAGATATCCTGCATTTGGATGCGCAACTGTGTGCAATTGCTCAGTGTTAGATGATGCAGCTGCTCGTTGCCAATCCAGTATTCGCCACCTGGCGTGCCAAAGCCCTGGGCATAATCGGCCCACGAGCGATTAAAATCAGCGCTGCCATCGAAGCGACGCTGCACCGTCGTCCAGCCATTCGCGTTGCAGTGCGTCATCAGTGGATGGTGTTGGCCAGCGGGCGCTATTAAATGCAGGCCATCCACATGCGTCGACAGCTCGCTGCAGTCCTGCGGCAGCTTATTCACAATTGCCTCGTATTGTGCTTCCACGTTCTCCAGTTCGGCCACCAGAGTTTCTGCCAGCTCGTTGTCTGTGCGTAAATCCGTCGATTGTTGCTGCTGTTGTTGTTGTTGTTGCTGTTGCTTTTGATGGTGTGCACGTTTGTGTGGCTTGTTGAGGTGCGAAAGCTAAAAATGAAGAGAAAAATAAGAAATTAAATAAATTAAAATATTAAAATAAAACAATAATATAGGATTAATAAATTTTAATAAGAGATGAGCGCGCAATGTGTTTAATAGTAGTTTAATAATAAATGCATCAATATTAAAAAAAAAAAATTTCATATCCAAAATATATCAAATGCGGAATTATTTATATTTATTTCTACATTTTTGGTAAAAAAAAAAACAAAGCAGTAATTTCATATCAAAAATATATAAAATGCTAAATTGTTATTAAACACTAAAATTGTTTTTTTTTTTTAAATTTTTTTTTACCTTTCTGTTTAAAAAAAAAAATTTTCATATAGAAAGTATATATTCTGTCGATAGCGATGTGTGCTAAGTATACAAAAGTGTACTGAATAAATAAGTACTAACAGAAATAATAATATTATGTTAATTAATTGCTGACCCTAGTTTTAAAGGCAAGTCGTATTAAATTATTGCAATTCACGAGACTCTACTTAAATTGAAATTTATCTATTGCAAATTGTATGCTCTTACCTTGTTGTGTAGCTCGTTGTTGACCAGTGATTGAATGCGATCCACATTCGTCTGGAGCTGCTCCACTGTGCTGACCAACTTTCTAACTCCCTCGCGTTCCTCTTGCAGCGCACTGACGCTGACGGCCATTGCCTGCAGGGAACGTGCGGAATTTTTGCCTTCTTCTCGTACCAAATTCTGCTCAGAGCTGATTTGGGCATTGGCAAACTCTAGCTTGGATATTTCGTGTCGCAGCTCGGGTATGTTCTTGTCCATTTTACTTTGCAGTCCCTCAACATCCTCGAGCAGCTCCAGCATCGAGGTGTGCAGCTTGTCCAGTGTCGCAATCTGACGGCTCAAATTGAAATTGGCATTCGCAATGCGGTGCTGCTCCAGCTCAATGCTGCGCACTCGCTCGTCAATGTGATGGTATTTCAGCTCGTTCATCTGCCGGCGCAAGCTGCGCTGGGCCAGCTGCAAATTGTGGATCTGTTCCTGCTGGAAGCGGCAGTGGCGACGTCGGTGGTCCGCCAGCTCGCTGCTCGACTGCGATTTCGACTGCAAATAGAAAAAATATTTTATTTATTTATTTATTTATTTTTTTCATGGAATTAGTTCTGATGCGCATAAAAGTATGCTCGAGATGTGAGCAGAGTTGTTGAAACACTTAAAGCTACAAATGCTTAAGGGCTTTTGATGCCCTGTAATGTTTGAGGATGGCTGTTGTAGGGTATATTGATTAAGGGTAAATGAGAGGACATGTGGGATATTTTATATGATTTTTAATTGCATTTATAAGCAATTTTTTACTATCGATAGCATTTATACAATTGAAATTTTATATAGATAAATATCACACTATGATCTACTTCCGACTTAACTTGGTAAAACGTTTAAATATTATTACTATTATTATTATTTTTCAATCATCTTTTATCAGTATATTTTTACTATTGATAACATTGATTATATTTATATGCTATATCGATAAATATCAGAGCAAAGTTTATGTTGCTTAAGACGAGAAAATTTTAAGCTCAACCGATGCCCTACTTGTAAACGAGTTCGATAAGAGGCTTAAATTTGCCATTGAATACCTTGTTATATTTGGGAGTGACTGTTTGGGTATATTGATATAGTGGAGAAAAATGGGACAGATTACTAGAGACAATTTCCCTCATCATTAATTATTAATTATGTAGACTATCGATAACATTCTTTTTTAGGTATAATATCAATAAATATTACATCTAAATAAAGCAGTAGAGCATTTTTCTACAATTTATCTGGTACCCAATATCTTAACAGGGTATTCCCTAGTCGAGCATTGTCAATTGCCAGGCTTAAGCTTGCTTCGTCGTGGCTGTCGTTGTCTTAGCGCACTTGTAATATGCATGTGCACAGGATTATGTGCAGGGAATTGAATCCTAAATCCATTTATAATAAATGCATTTCATAACGCACAGCCGCAGTGCCAAACAACTTTGCCACAAATACACGCACACTTATACGCACACACACACACACACACACACACACACACACACACACCCACAGTAGCGAACTCGTGGCACACAGATAGAGGATATGCAAGGATAAAAGGCGTGTGCAACAATAATGTCAGCGACAGCAACGCGCAAATCCCTGGCGTTAAGTGTGTGAGAGTGGGGACATAATAGTGTCTCTGTATTTGTGTATGTGTGTTTGTGTGTGGGCGTCTACACACACATTTATACACTCATATAGACTTTAAGTTAGGGCAACTTGGCAGCTGTCTATGTTAGCGCCACACAAGTTCATTTATGCATTTTTTTCTAGTACCGAATACCAACTAAAAGATGATGAGACGGGTAGCATAGGCAGCAAGAATATGTTTTTAAATAAATTAAAAATATTTGTTGATAATTGAAAATTACATTGTAATAATAAATTATTATTAAAAGTTTAATTTTTTTTTCTTAGAAAAAAAAGTTTTGTCTTATAGCTCCGTTATTTTTTAAGTAGAAATTTTGTATTTCTGTAAAAAATATTTATTGATAAAAAAAAAATTTACAGAAATATTTAAAATATAATAAAATAAAAAAAATAAAAATTTTTTTTTTAAATAAAAAAAATATTTTAATATTAAAAACATTTTTTTTTATTGTTATTTTAGCAATTATTATAGAAATATAATTATTTTTCACTTGAAAAATATCATAATAAAAAGAAAAAATATCATAAAAATGATTTTATCAATGGAAGGTTTTTTTTTAAGCAATTAATATGTACAACAGAAGTATTATAAATATTTTTCGCTTGAGAGAGAGAGAGAGAGAAGTTATTGCAGCAAGTCGTTTTCCTAGTAAAAATATACTTTAAACCCAAGTGCAGGGCATTTGCTAGCTGAGCATGCTCAAATAAGGACAGACTTCCTTCATCTTTCACATGTAGCAGTGCAGTCATATAGTGGTAGTATAATTTAACTGAGTGACAGGCGTTAACCAAGGTAATGGCATTTGGGTCACATTTCTGATTTCTGAATGCAAATGTAATGAATGCGCCAACAGCATTGAAATAGATAAAGATACAAATGGAGATGGAGATGGAGATGCAGAAGCAGATGTAGATGCAGATGCAGATACAGATACAGATACAGATATGTATATATCACTATAGCACGCACGCTTCGCTTGGCATTCATTAAAAATAAAAGATGGTGGAATATAATCCATATTTTACCATTCAAAGGCTCGCTCATAATTGCCAAATAAAGCAAAACTAGTGAATGAGAATGCCAAATGAAATATGCTGCTAATGAATAAAAATAGTAGAAAATGTAGATATAGCGAAATTGAGGAATGAAGATGTCAAGCTGAAGAGTAGAGCAATAATTTTGCCTCGCTGTTTAATTATGCGACACAGCCAAACAAAAACGGAAGCAAGAGATAGAGAAAGTCAGGGAGAAATATGAATAAATAGAGGGCGAGAGAAAAAGGGGAAAATAAAAGGGGGAAAGAGAGAGTGAGAGCGGGATGGCAAATAAGTCGGATTACAAGCTTATAAATCAAAAAGTTTTCAATTTGCTTTTGCTGTTTGTAGCATTCACAATGGCAACAAACAAAGCATTGTGAAAGCAAAGTAGCTTCATTAAGTTTTTTAACGTTATTATAAATAGCAAAAACTTTTGTTTTGGGTTGTTATTGGGCATTTGAACTAATTAATTGGTAATGCTTGAAGCTGTTAACAAGTTTTTGATATTATATTAGAGAAAATTGAAATTAATGAATATATAAATAATATTTACAATATTGTGAAAAAGTTTAAATGTTTACTAATTGGAAGTGATTTAAATTGCTAGCACATTATTAACGTGCAATGTTAGGAAAAGTTTTGAAGTCTAATAGTATTATTTCAATTGATAAATTTAGTATTTAATTACTTAAAATTATATAAATGTATAATATGCATATGTATTATATTATATAAAATTAATTTCTAGGTTTTTTTTAAACTAACAATTAAAATATATGAAATATATTGAATATTTTTGACTTTTTTATATTTAAATAAAACTTTCATGTTTTTAAATTTATTTTTTTAACATTAAAAAAAATATGTGTATTACTTTAAGTTATATATATATATATTACTATAAGTTATATATAACTTTAAAATATGAATATATATATATATTTTTTAAATAAAGATATTTATTTTCAATATTTAAATAATTTTTAAACTTATATTTGGAATAAATATATTTAAAAATAATAATAATAATATTTGACACATTTTAAAATTTTCACATTATTTGATGTAATATGATAAATGATAATTAAATATTAAAATATTTTTATATTTCAAATCTTTAATTCATCCTGATCGCTATGAGAATTTAGCTTTCGAACAACTTCTTAAAATATTTAAAACAACGTTTTTAAACTAGCTAGTTACCATGCAAAATTGTTTCTACATATTTTTTAAAAACTTCTTTTTATTTAAAGATGTGTGCGTCTATTTTTATTCGTTTTAAATTCAATTATTTATATATATAAATTTTGCGCGTAAATTGTGAATTGTGCGAATAGGCGAAACTTTTATACGGCCAATCGAAGCGCGACCTAAAGGAATTTTCAGCTGCTGTTTGTTTTGCGTCAGCGCACGTCGGAATGGGGACGGGGGCGTGATGGTGGGGTTGGCGCTCTGAGGTTGGTAGAACTGGGAGTACTGGGATGCCACTTGGCCAAAAAAAAAAAAAAAAAAACTTGCCAAAAAAATAACAGAAAGGAAGCGCCGTTTGCTATTTTATGCGAAAGGTCACGAACATGGCTAATACGCCACGTTCGGCGGCGAGGCCAATATAGATATATATATATATATGCATGTATATTTGTTAGTTATATACTGTCTATATAATATAATAAAATATGTATATATAGGTGCATAAAGTTGGTTGTAGCCTATCAGAAAGGTGATGCACGATTTACGGCAAAACGATGTCAACAATATAATTAAATGTGATTTATGCGCTAGGCCCCCTTTTATGCCTCGTTTGGGCCAATTAACAACCAGTGCTGAAAATTTTTAAAAGATATTTCGGCTGTTGTGGCAAGTGACAGCGGCGCTAATTGAAATCGAAATTGAAGCATAAATATTTTATGCGCGTGTGCTATAACAATCAAGAAATGCTAATCAGGCAAGAAGGAGCAGCCGCTAGGCTAATTAATTTGCAAAGCCACACACACAAACATTCATATATATATATATAGGTATATATTTATATATGTAAAATGCATAAAACGCTTGGGTCGCAGCAAGGATTAAAGTGAAATTTTACATGTTGTACTCAAGTGAAGGCTAACAAGGATTTGCTATTAGCGTCAGGCTATGCAGCAAACAAGCTGTGCTGCTGCTGCTGCTGCTGCTGCTGCTGCTGCTGCTCTGTGTGTGTGAGTGTGTGTGTGTGTGTGTGTGTGCAGCACAAATAGAAAAAGCTGCGATGACTGCTGCTCCTGCTGCTGCCTCTGCTGCTTCTCCGCCTCCTGCTCATGCTCCTGCTCCACGCTGAATTGTCGTAAAAATTTAATAGGACTTTTGTGTGCCGCTCAAAAAGTTGCACACACACACACACACAGAAGGAGTGGGAAGGACTATGTATGTGTGTGTGTGTGCCACAAAATGCCATTAAGTTAATGCGCATTTAGGTGCCAACATTGGTAGCACTCTTTTTTTTTTTGGTGACTAAATGGCAAACGTGTGCATAATTTAAAACTAAATATGCGCAAATATTGCCGCGCAGTTTCACAAAAAGCAAAATTTTTAATCAAAAGAGTTGCCAGTAAACGAAGCTCTTTAAACCAAAACCAAATGGAAAACCAAAGCTCAAGCACAAATAGCATAAATAAATATAGAGTATATGTATATAATGTATAAATATAGATGTATATACATATGTAAATATTTATGCACATAAATCGAGTTGATGTCGCTGGGGGATAAGCTTTGAGCTCTGCCTGAGTAATAGAAACATGTTACGCACTACTAGCTAAAGCACATATATCTGAATCTCAAGAGTATGCCCGAGTTTCAATAAAGATAATTTTGCTCATAAAATAAATATCAACTACGAGCACTGCATATATGCAAATATGGGCCACAGCAACAACACACACACACACACAAAAGCGAAATGATTATGGTTACCGAAAAATATATACAAGCACTTCCAACAATCAAACAAATTGCCAGCGAGCAAGAGGGCTGGCGGTTGGCGGTTGGCGGGGGCGGGCAACTTTTGGAGGCAAGAAAAGTAACATAAAACAAAAGCCAGCACAAATATCAACATAAATAAGGTAAAATGCTGCTGGAGCCCACTCATGTGCTATAGAATACAACCAACAACCAAGCCAGACCAAGACAACAACAAAAAAAGAAAAGAAAATACAAATAAAAAAAAATACAGGAGCGCAAATATAGGTGAGTGGGACATTGGTGAATATTAGATACTCTAGCGGGAAACAAAAAATATGAAAAAAATATTTAAAATATGATTGAAGATAGAGAAAATAGAAAAATATGTAGATAAAATGTAATTTGAGATAAAGGGATCGAATCAGACCTCAAAAATAAACATATTTGGCTTTGAATAATTTAAGTTTAGCATAAGAAAATTGTATTTTTATATATAAAACAATTTATAAAAATTTTTTTGTTTATCGAGACTTTTATATAAAAGTTGAATACAAAACTCTCTGAAAATATATAGAATTATATAACTATTTTTTTATTTTTTAAGAAATGGAAAACATTTTTATAAGATCTTCAATAAATTCTAGACAAATTTATCTTCACTTTGTTCCACATTCATTCAAATTATTAAAGTGACCTTTATTAGGGTATACATAAAGAGTCCCAAAAACAATTTTTTTGTAGTCTCTTGTGTCTGAAACCGGATACTGGTTTCTTCGTCGTTGCTGCTGCTGCTGCTCCGACTGCCTCTGCTACTCTAGCTCCTACCGCTGTTGCTGCTGGTGGTATGTCCCCCTGTTGCTGCTCCTACTGCCTCCTCTAGCTTCTACTGCTACTGCTGCTATGCCTGCTTTAGTGTCTGTTGCCGTATTTGTTTGCCTGGCTAATTTAACAGCAAGTTTCTCATATGTGTATGCGATATATGTTTACTCGTATATTGCCAGTTGCCACTAGCGTGAGGCCCTGCTCTGTTCTCTGTTGTTGCTGCTGATGCTTTGCGTTTTGTATTGGGCTGTTCAGCTGTCCTGCTGCTGGCAACAGTCGCATCAATAACCAATGATAAATATTTGCGTTCAACTGTTGCTAGTGACAGCTTCCATCATGCGATTTGTTATATCAGAGACTTCAGCTCAAGCTGGAGCTCTTGCTGTCTGTATGTGTGTGTGGCTGACTCTTGCTGGTATCTAGTTGTATGTTACAAGCAATATGCTTTGTTATAAATCTGCACACATCGCAATTAGAACATCGTTTCTTTCTTTTTTTTTCATTTTCGGGTCGAGAGTCACTTGTCATTGGCAGCTGCGTCTTCACATTTCAGGGGTCTGGCCAAAAAGGTCCTGCCATCAATTCGAGTTCAATTAGCAGTCCAGGCAATTCAACTAAGTGCCAACAGTATCAAATAAATATATATGTATATATATTCGAGCAACCCAGAGAGAGGCTTTTACAGTCCGCCTCTGTTAGCTGTTAGCTGTCAGAATGATTGGCAATTGCCATAACCCCGACCAGACCCAAATAAATATTGTCCTCACTGTAAACTTGTCTTGATATAAATTTGTATCAATTGAATGAGCTATTTAGGCAACTAGATAGATAGAAATAGATAGATAGATAGAGAGAGAAGGAGAGAGGGAGAGCAGCAGCTTCGACAAACTTGTGGTGGGCTTCATTATCTATGGCAACTTGTCCTTTATCTATCATGGCTTGGGTTCAATTTAAATAAAAGTGGAACTGCAATTTATTTTTGGACTTGAAAAGAGTTTTGTGAAGCAGCTTTCAAAAGGCTATTAATAAAACAAGATAGAGGCTTCGATTTGGTTGTAAGAAAGTGTTTTGATAAGAAAATTGATAATTGATAGATTTTTAAAAATAAGTTTACAAATCGAACTTCAGCTCAAGCTCAACGATCTTAAATGTACTAGTGCAAATTTTACTTAAATGTTTAGCTTTGCTTTACAGTATCTTAAGATCTATTTTAATAAATCACTATAAATTATGAATAATATCAACTTTTTTTTTTTTTTTAATCAATGAACTAGTTGTGAGTCATTAGTGAGGTATATATATTGTTGTGTTGTTAAAAATTTTATTTTAAAACTTGTTTTGAAATTTGTGAACTTTTTGGGTTCTATTTTTACACTATGTGAAAGTTTTTTATTCATTGCAAACATACATTATTAAATTTCAAGCTATCTCTAACAAAACATTTTTATGAAAAATATGTGGGCCCTTTTTTTCTTGTCTTAACATACTAGCCAAGACAGGTATTCAATTAGCTAGTTTTTTTTTTAAGCTAATGAACTAGCTGCGAACTATATATGAACTTTTTACGTATTTTTATTTTGATATTTTATTTTAGTCTAAAAAAATAAAATGTTTTTTCGTACAAAAACCTTTATAAAATTACATAGAAATAGTTTTAGCTAAATAAAACAGGAAAGAATACTGCGCATAAATTAGTTAACAACGCTTTGAGTCAGTAATGAACCATAAAATAACGCTTTTAACTAACAGCGAACTAGCATAGCTATGAAACATTTAAAAATATTTTTCTAGATTATTTTTTGGGTGCAAAAAATGTAAAACAAAAGCTTTTGAGAATTCAAGCATATATACATATATGTAGAGCGTTAACCAACACTGAAATTAAATTATTTTGCTTTGTTCTGTTAGCTTAATTCCTTCAAAAGCATTCCCTTTAGGGTTTTAGCATAACATTTTTGCACAAATTGCGCGCGCGTTTTCTATTTTGTTTTGTTTTTCAAATTTTAATCAAATTAGATACAGTTGATTTAATTTAATCACATAGAGTGTGTGTGAGAGAGAAAGAGATAGACTGCCACATGGCATGTTTTTTAAATCTATTTTTTTATGTAATTTTTGTTCTATATTTTTATTTTTCTGCGGCCACCTGCGCAATTTTGATTGTTGTTCCATGCGCTTTGTTCTAACTTAACCCAATTTTTGGCGCGCTGCGCTCTTAAATTAATTTATTTTTTTATTTTTTATATTTTTTGTGTAAATTGCTTTTTGCCATTTTGCTTTTGCTTTCATTGTTTTTATATATATTTTTTAGCTAGCAAGGTAAAAAGACAGGTTTTTTGACTAACTGCTGTTTGGTCCCTGCTGTCAGAGACTGAAGCGGTATTTTTTTGGTTTTTGGTGGGAAATGTGGCATAAAATAACAACAATAACAACAGCAAAAACCTAAAAATAATGAAAAGGATCAAATTGTGCTGAAGCATCGCGCGCATCATAAACGCACACAAACACATACACACACACAGACACTCACATACACATAACTGATTATCAAGGCACTCAAGAGCATCTGCTCTGTTGTTGGCCAACAAAAAAAAAAAAAAAAAAAAAAAAAACAGTATTGGGGACCTGTACAGGGGCCAAAATGTTTTGGCAAGACAAAAGCGACAGCCGCCGTCAGGCTGGTCTCTGACAGCGCAGCTGGCGTTGTATACCAAAATTTTTGTGCACAATCTGCCCTCTTCCTCTCACCTTTCTCACTCTCCCGCTCTCCCCCTCTTTCTCTCTGTGTGTTGCTCGCTTTGCCACAGAAATGCTGAGGGCGATTAAAAGGTGATTTCCTGCTTTTTGTTTGCAATTTTCAGCAATTTCATTCTATAGACATATATACATATATATACGAAAAGTACGAGGCGTGCCCTTTAACATTAATGTGTGTGCGTGTGTGTGTATGTGAGTGTGTGTGTTATCTCTCTGCACTCCAACTGATTCGAGTGCGTCTCTTGTGAAAGCCGCTTACACCGCCTGACTGCACGTTTTATCGTTTTCATTGGTTTTATTGGTTTTGTTTGCCTTTTTTTTTTTGTAAATTTTTTTTTTGCAGTTTGTGGTTAAAATTTGTATTGGCTGAGTGGCTATATGTAATTGCTTTGTATTCGGTTTTCAATCAGCTAGTCAAGCAGACTACTGGGTATAGCCATAGTCAAGCAAATTTTCTGCTAAACATCACAAGAAACTTCAAAGCAACAATGGACAGAATGAGGCTGGCGGCAGGAGGTGGAGGAGCGGGAGGCACATTCGGTAAACAGGTGTCTGTAAACCAGTTTTCAGTTTTCGGTTTACTCTTCTCTTCTTTTTGGGTCATTCTGCTGACATATTTTGTGGAGCAACCGCATGCATATGGGCGTCGCATAATCCTTTTAATGAAGCGCACAACGTTCCAATTTAAACTTTTTTGATGTATTTTTTTCTCAATTTTTTTATGTCTTTTATGCTTGCAGTTGAGAAACACATTTTGCGGCTTTACCTGTTGGCTGTGCTGTGTCAAATATTTTTCGCTAGTTTGTTTGCGTAGCAGAAAAGGAGTTTACTTAGATGCTTGGTAAACAGATATGCCTTTTAGTTAATTGAAAATGAAGTAATTTGAAGAATATTGATGGGAGCTGTAAGCACTTTGGTAAAGTGGAACTGTCTAGAGCTAGCGCTAGAACTAGATCTCGAGCTTAGAGTTAGAGCTAGAGCTAGAGCTAGAGCTACAGCCAGAGGTAGGGCTAGAGCTAGCGCTACAGATAGAGCCAGAGCCCTTTTTAAAATTAAAATTTAATAAGCATTTTAATAAGCAATAAATGAAATTAGGATCTTCATTATTAAACATAGCTTAAAGTGAAACTTTACTATTATTTAGGTTTTACCTCTAGCTTTAAAAAATGTAGTATATTTTTTTTATTTACAATTTTTATTTTTTTTTAAGCGCTTAAAACGCAAAATTGGCAGCAAGTTTTTTAAAGTTTAAGCAAGTGATTTTTCAGCTTCAAGCTTTTATTTTGAAATCTTTGAATTGTTTTTTTTTTTTTTCTGCGGAAATATAATATATAATTGTATATATATTAAATATTATATTCAATTAAATAAAAAGAATTTAAGAAATGTTTTTTTGAAATGCAAAGGTAATTGAGTTTAAAGTAACTCAGAAGCTTAGCATGGATATAATGTTGAATAATTGTTTGAAAATCAACAGAACTGTTTAAAATTTAACAAACAAATTAACCAAATGATATGAACAGCATTTAAAATATAACATACTTATATTTTATACACTTCAATCTTATATAATAAATATGTATACATGTATATATATTATATCAATATTTTCTTTCCTTACAATACTAAAAAACCAGAGTTAATGCCCGCAACAGTGTTAACTAATATACCAAAAACTCTTCATTTAGTCTTTTTCTTGACCTTTTGCTGCTCTCTTCTGAGTTGGCATTGCATGTTAAGCTGCCATATTTCAACAATTTCATTATGCTAACTATATCTACAGGGTATCTGATAGAGGTGACTGCCCTTGAACATTTCATTTAACTTTCACTTTTGCCAGGCGCATTTTTATTGACTTTAATTATAATTAAAAGTTGTTAGCATGCTGTTGTTGTTCAGTCGGCGTTGTCTGCGATTTGCCTGCCTGACCTTAATGTTAATGATTCAGTTAGGCATGGAGACAGGAACAGACAGCAGTTGAAAGAGGAGTTGTCGGCCATGCGAATGTGTGTGTGTATGTGTGTGGGTCTAAGTGGCTGCCCGGGGCGAGGCGTTAGCATTAAATATTAAATATGTTGACGTCCTGCGGTGCGTATGAGTAATTTAAGCAGCATATGAGGAGCCATTAAAAAGTAAGGACAAACAGAAAGGGACAGAAAGAGAGAGAGGGAGGCGAGAAAGGCAGTTTGAGGCAGGTACTCGAGTCGGTATTGGGCACTCGGCTCGTTAGCACATCGTGTCTCAGCTGGCAAACGAGAGCTACCCCAAAACAATGGCCATGGCAGTCAGGTATAAAATAAGGCATAAAATGGGCAGATAATGGCAATAGGAGGGGGTAGGAGAAAAGGGAGGCGTGGAGGGTGGCGTGTAGGATGGGCCGACGGGCCTCTTTATGAGCGCACTTAAAACAGCAGCAGCAGCAACAAAGGCAAAATTTCAAAGCCATAAAACTTGAAGCACACACCTGAGCGTGTGTGCGTGTGTGTGCGTGTGTGTGCGTGTGTGTGTGCGTGTGTGTGTGTTGCTGCCTGCTTATCTGATCATTAGCATAAAGTTGAGCACGGACTACAGTGCGTATGTGTGTTTACTCACCTCCTCCTGGCTGCTCTCCCGACTGCTGCTATCTTCCTCAATGCTGGCCGACTGCTCTGCCTGCTGTTCCTTGGCAATTGCATTGGCATTTAGCTGCTGCTCCTTCTGTTGTCGCTGTTGCTGCCTATTCAGGTCATGTTTGTATTCCTGCTCCTGCTGCAGGAGCTCCTCGCGCAACTCTTGAACAATCACCTCCGTTTGCTGTTGTCGCTCTCGCTGTGCGGCCAGCTCCAGCTTGAGTTGCTGATAATCGTTGCGTATGGTGGCTAGATCCTCGTAGGCAGCGCCGCCATGGCGCACATCCTTAGCCACACTGCCGGCGGTGCGTTGCAGCTCCACCAGCTGTTTGCGTATCTCCGATACCGACTGCTGCAGCCACTCGACGGTGAGTCGCTCCTTGTTGCCGCTGTGTGTGGCGCGCAGTGTTTGCATTTCACGTCTGTAAAATTAGAAAAAAATTGTACGAAATTAGCATATATTATTTTTTAAACGTATTTTGTAGTTCGGTTTGCTTAATTAGCTGGTCAGGCGGTAGATGAATATGCAACACACGGCGCGTATGCGTAACATTTTAATTGACTTTGCAACGTGCCCAGCTCACGCTCTGTGACGCTGCACAGTAGAGCCTCTGCTGCCAAAGAGCGTAGCAAAAATAAGTAAAGTGATAATCATTGGTTAGATGTCATATGCTGGAAATTAATCATCAATTTAAGGGTAGTTATGACCCTTCAAGGTTGGGTAAATTATCAAAATGACAAAATGTTTCAAATGTCGATTGAAGGAAAATAAATATATTGTACTATTTTTGTTTGTTTGGGTATCACTGAAGAGATTGTTTTTTTTCCAAAAAAAATACAATAATAAAAAAAAAACGGGTTATTGTGATTATTAATTCGAGTGTTTTCTTCATTCTAATTAATCAAAAAAATTTAAACATATTTTTGCATAAAGTAGATTGCATCTTTTGAGTGCCGGAGAGTCCCGTGTTAAAGAATATTTCTTCTACAATATTCATTAAAGATTGGCTGCCCGATTTAGCACAATTGGGTTTCTATAGCCAATACGTAAACCAATATTGGCATAAGAACGCTTAAAATGCACTACAAACAAAAATTTAAAGGTTAAAATTTTTTTTCCAAATTAAAAAATATATATGAATTTGTTTTTAAATATATATTTGTATATAAAAACAATAGATTATTTTTTTTTTTAAATTTTTATATATTTAATTTTTTTAAATAGTCTTATAATAGTTATACTATAAATATAAAAAATAAATTCATACATACAAAGTCACATTTTTCATATGAAGCGCTATACTATGAAGCGCCCTACTATCGCCTCACCATGTGCATGGACTTATTTTGAAGCTTGCCTTTTTTTAATTCTAAAAATATCTCGCTTGGCTCAAAAATTGTGCTTTCTCAACGCAAACTGAGCAAAGGCCCCACTGTGCGCTGGCAGAATCTAATTTAAATTGACATTTTCAGGCAAGCGGACGGCTTAATTGCCTGTGTGGCCAAAAAGCAGCGCGATGGCGCGAGCGCGTGTTAATGGGATTTAGGGGCGTGCGGCTTACATGAAAAAGCAACGTCATTTTCATGCAGTTTTTCAATTAGGCGCCGCAACGTGCATAGCGCAAAGCTGCCAAAACGAATACAAAGCTCAAATCAGATACAAAATAAAACAACAAAAATCAGAAAATTCAGAAAAATCAGAAAAGAACAAAAAACTTTTCCACCGCAAAAACCGAAAAAACAAGCAACAACAATTGAAAATATTGTTCAAGTGTGGCAAAAATAAATTTTGTTTAGCGCCAAAAAACAAGAAGAACAACAACAAGAAGAACAAAACAAGTTGAGAAAATGTGAAAATGAAAATGTTGTAGCACTTGTGGCAGCTGGCAGGCGCCAGCCTCAAAACTTGAGCGCATTTTTGTGGCATTTCAGACAATTAAAGTAGTCAGTCAGAAGAGCTAAAGGCGCGCAGCATGGCAAGTGTGCGTGTGTGTGTAGCGAGGTGTCTTTCAAGTCCTGCTGTTTCCCACTCTATCACATAGAAAAGTTTTCTGTACTTTTGTTTTTTTTTTTTTTGCTCCTCCGACTACATCTGCTGCTGCTACTGCTGCTGTTTTATTTTTCACTGTCAAAAGAGCAAAGCTACATGAAATTTTCATAAAAAACTTTTGCTTCTTGCTACAGCATTTTGGTTGGCAATGTTGCGTATACGTAATATTTCAATTTGCGTGCGCCTGACTTATGCACGCCTGCAGTACGTCTGTGTGCGTGTGCGTGTGTTTGTGTGTGCGTTGTAAATTTGACGACTTGAGAAGTTTTTCTGGCTTTTAACTACACGCTCAGTTACAGTCGAGTTGAGCGCGTATAAAGTTGGTTAGTTTCTCCTTCTTCCCCTCCCCCTTTTTATGTAATTTTTTAAGTGGACGTATTTGATTAAAAACGTGGAAAATTCTTTTTAAACTGTTGGCAGTAATTAGCTCATTTTAGTGATGAATGAGTAAAATTTAATTGTACAATTTACTGAATGAGATGCATAAAAGTTCATAGTAGCTCGAGGCATTTATCTGTTAAGCCAAACTATAGAAAAAGTGATTTTCTTTGTGGTTACAGTTTAGTTGAGGCTTTGTTTGCAAATTTTACAGAAAGTTTTAGAAATTGAAGTGTTTTTTGTGTTAGGGTGTTAATAATTTTATTTTTATATTAAAGCTTAAAAAATGGCTAAAATATTAATTAATAATAATTAAATTACAAAAACTAAATATAAAAATTTTAAAATTTTAAAAATTAATTAAAAATTTAATTGTTATTTAACAAATATCATAGAATATTTAAATATTAAATTTTTACAAATTTTCAGAATTATTATCAAATTAAAATTTAATCTATCATAATAAAAAATTATAAAATTCTTTAAAAAAATTAATTCAAAAGCCTAAGTTGGATAAATGTTATTCAAATAATGGAACGCCAACTAAAAAAAACTAAGAATATTTTGTTTAAAGTCAAATATAAATTTTATTACATTATAATTTTATACTATAATGAATTCAAAAAATAAAATATATTTCTTTTATTTACCAAAAACAATTTAAAATTAAAATTAAAAAAATGTTGTTATGTTTTAATTTATAATTTTTAATATATTTTTATTGAAGTTATTTTCCTATAAATATTTTTTCCGTGCTTCAGAATAAGTTTCTTCACTATTTTAAATATTTCTTTAAACTTTTAAATATCTCTTTGAACTCTTGTCATGTTTAGTAAAAAAAAGTGCACAAATATATATACATCTACTACTACATATACTGAGCTAAGCTATCCAAAGCGAATGCAATTTATGCTTCAGTTATTTCCAATCAAAATCCTTCTATTTATTCATATAGTAAAAATGAAAATCTCTAATAAATTGATATACAGGTATATATATATTTTAATTTTGATCGCATTTTCCCATTTTGAACAACACGAATGCATTCAATCGCAATTTCAATGGCTCGCTTACATGTCGAAACTCAATTCATTTAAACATTTTAGAGAGTGTATAGCTAAAACTGTAAAATACAAAAAGCTAAGAGCAGAAATAAAAAAAATAAAAGTGAAAAAATAGAAAAAGAAGAAGAGCAAACTATTGTGTGTTCTACACAAAAGCAACTACAATTTCTCGCATGGCTGCAATAGAACACGTTCTTTTTTTTTCTGCGAGCGCGCGCGTCTTTTGTAAACAACATCGAAAGCCAAATAAAAAATAAAAATAAAAATAAAATTGAAAAAAATAAAAGAATTTATATATGAAAAAATGAACGCAGCGCATGTCATTCAAGTAAAAATTGGAAGTGCTGTCAATGACATGAAGCAAATTGAAAATGCGCAGGAAAACAACATGCCTAACACTGAAGAAAACTTCATGTGTGTGTGTGAGAGAGAGAAAGATATATGTGTGTGTATGTGTGTGTGTGTGTGAGTGTTGTGCGCACATTTTAATTACCAAATGGAAGCTGCAATGGGAAATGCGCTGAATGCGCCATCAAATTTAGACCAAATCAGTAGAGGCAAATGGTCGCCAGTTTAATGGATCACCCAAGCAGTGGAAGGGGGCGTAGGAAGTGGGCGGGGTAGTGGGATTGTGACACATAAACCACAGTTGACATGACGTTTGACTGGCCCTGCCAACTTGCCTGCTACTTATGTGTGAGCGTGAGTGTGTCTGTTTGTATGTGTGTGTTTGTGGCACACACGCGTGTGTTGAATTATTTACGGTGTCAGTGACAAAGTTTACGACGTTCACGACATGAGCAAACAGCAACAACAACAACAGCAAAACTAGCCAAAGCTATTTGTACAGTAAATTAAGTGAGCGCCATTTTTGTTGTCCTTTGCTCTAGATCAACAGTGATGTGTGTGTGCGTGTGTGAGTGTGAGTGTGTTTCTGTGTGTGTGTCGATGAGACAATCATTATTAGTCAGTCAAGTCGGCAAAGACAACAAACAAATCACAAAAGTGAAAAAGAAACTTTGACGGGGGCTTGGCTTGGCCTAGGCCAGAAATCAGAAATCAGAAATCATCTACGTGCTGCCTGAGTGTCGGGCTCTTATCAAATGCTAAGCTGCTTAGGGAACTGGATTTCTTGCTTGCTTGCTTCTTCTTTTTTTTTTTTGCAGGACGCTTTTCTTATTTGTTTAAATTAAGTTGCGTTTGTGACAACAACAACAACAGCAAATACAAACAGAGCAAATGCCGAGACACAAATAAAGGACAAGACAAGACTGAAACGAAGTTTTAATGTCCTTTACTTGAAAGCTAGAAAGATTTTGATATGAATAAGAAATGGTAATTGATTGATTGATTGATTGACAGGTATGTGATAAAAAACGTTTAGGATATATTATAAATGTATGAGAGATATTTTTTAGACATTTGCTCGTTTGTTTCAGCATAGCTTTAAATTTATAATCTTGAGGCAGGCTTCTTTTTTATGAATTGCATTTCTGTTCAACTAAAAATATTTGATTTAATATTATATATTAGCTTTAAAAGCTAAAAGTTGATCTAATTATTATCTAAAGTTGCTGTTTTTTTTTTTTTTTTTTCAGAGCTGATGTTTGTAAGATTCTTAACCTTTTTGTAAATATATATTTATTAGAAAGCACCAGAGTTTTTTTTTTTTTTTTTTGCTCCATAATCTCTTTTGAGTTATTTATATCACAGCTTTAGATTACCATCTAATTTAAATGTACATCTAAGATATATTATAATATACTAATATAATATAAACTAAATAAAATATATATAATATTATATATAAGTATAAATAAACTACTAAGATAGGGAGAAATTTAAAAAAAAATTAGATTATTTATATTTATCTCTATTTTATAAATTTAACAATAAATAAAATTTCAAAATATAATGAAATGATTATGCCATGCGTGGCTTTAGTATTTTTATTATATACAGGCCTCAATATTTATAAAAGATCTCTGGAAGATGATTTTGATACATACTGTGGTAATTAGCTCAATAAAGAACATATCTTAGTTTTTACAATTTTCTATTCTGTTTTCTAATGTTTCAGTTAATGTTTTAATTGACAATTTTTATATGAACAAAAACATTTGCACCTAATAATTTTTATTTTAAAATATATCCCTGTTGATCAAAAAAATTTGTAAGAAGCAAAGATATATAGAATAAATAAAGAATAAGAAAACAACAATACCCTTAGCATAGGGTATCGCAAATAAATGAAAACAAACGCAAACTCAGCGAGGCGCAAAAGTGTCGCCTACTTTGAGGCGCTGCCAAATTAGCTTCAGGCGTGCGCAAAAACAAAAAAATAATAAAAAAAGGAAAATAAATAAAGCACACACATCTTTCTGTGTGTGTGGTTGTAAAAAAATTAGTGGCCACCACGCCCACGAAATTAATGAGTGGGATGTCTGCCTGGCTGGCTGGCTGACTGAAACAGACAGCATTACGAGTAGCCCAAAACAGAAGCAAAAACTTTTGTTCAACAACTTCCGACTGAAGTTGAGGCAGAGCTGAAAAAGTTGCAAGTTGCAAGTTGCTCGTGGCTCGTTGCAAGTTGTAAACGAATTGTGGGTCAGTGGCATAGGAAAGACACGAGTCGAGCAGCAAAGTAAGGCAACTGCAACTACAACTGCATCTAATTAAGTTTGTGTAAGTGTGTGTGTGTGTGTGTGTTTGCTCAGCTCACCTCAATTGGTCCAATTCGCTGCGCATATCCGCATCGACGCTGGCCGCGTCCGTGGTGAGCCTCAGGGATTTGCGTAAATTATGTTCGAGCAATTCGTAATCCTCGCGCCGTCGCGTCATCAGCGCATTCAATTGCTTCGTTAGCAGACGCACCTGATCGCCCAGTTTCAGATTCTTCTCCGTGCCATCGGCATCGGCATCCTGTTCATCCTTGCTACTCGATAGCAGCTCCAGTTCATTGTTATCCTCGTCCTCGTTGACAAAGCGCAGCAACTCCACGCTGGAGGATGCAGGCGCAGCTGCCGTTACAGTTGCTGTTGCAATTGGAACCGTGCTGCCGGCTGCTGCTGCTTGGGCATCGCGCAACATGTTGTTCTCATCGCTGACGAGGATGTTGCCGCTGGTGGTGGCGCCACGCGCGGTTGCCACAGCCAAGGCAACGATCACGACGAACGCTGTTGGGCGCAACATTTTTGTGGCAGTTTTTTTTGTTGTTGTTGCTTACTTTAAATTGAAGCACAGTTTTTTTTTATATTTTTCTTTTTTTGTTTTGATGATTTTTTTTTTTTTTTTTTTTTTAGTATTTTGGTGGCATTTGATATTTATGCAAATGTTGGGCACGTTTCATGACCACCTTTAAAAATATAAGACTCCTTTTTATGTTTGTTTGTGCACGTTTTTGTTTTTAGCTCGTGCTGCCCGCTAGCTCAAAGCGGCTTAAAGTGAACCACGCACGCACGCACACACAGACAGAGAGACACACGCACACACTAAGAAGTCCGTCTCACGTGTAAAATATTTTCAGACTTTCACTTGATTGGCTGCTGCTCGCTTCTGTACGAGTTGCAGTTGACGCGACGGTTGTCGTTAGACTAAAGCGGCGCGTAGCAGCTGCTGCGCTTTTATAGCCCAACAGCCGGTGGACGTCGACGTCGACGTCGCAGTCGCCGTCCTTACGCTCAGCTGTAAAGAGAGCGTGCGCGCATAGTGCTAAGGCTGAAGAGCGTGCAACAAGCAGTCCAAGAACAGGTTGCCTAAGCTAAGAGAGTAAAAGTACGTGTGTGTGTGGGAGTGAGAGAGCATAAGTCAAGGTAAATTTAAGAGCGCATACGCTCTCTCTTTAAGGCTACTATGACAACAAGGCAGTGCTGCCATTTTGCGAGAGCACAATAAGCTAGATCTAGCAGGAAAGGCAAGCAGCAAAGCTGAATCGGGAATTTAACATTTAAGCACCTGTATTTATTTTTTAATTTTAATTTTTATTTATTTTTGTCCATTTCATAGATAATTAGGTAGTTTTGCATTTTAATATATTCTCATTTTTGACACAAAAAACATACAGCATTAACAAAACAAATTCAATTTGCCTTTAAAAATACTTAAAACTATATATAGGATATAGAAATGCAAAAATAAAAAAATAAAAAATAACAAAAATGTTATTAAAAGATGCTAAATTTAAAGCTAAAAGCTAGATCTAGCAACACCGCTCTTTAAGGCTACTTTGGCAGCCATAAAAGTAGGCTAAAATAGGCTAAAATTTAGAATGAATGCTAAAATAAAAAGCTAGATGAAAGGAAGAAAATATACGAAAAGTAACTAATATTTTTGTATGACCTTATTTTTTATTTTATTTTTTAAATGTATAATAATTAGAAGAATGAGAAGAATAATAATAATTTTGTTTGCTTTATATTCTGTTTCAATTAGAAAATTAGGTAAGAAGTGGATTTACCTACTATTGTTCAAAAAGAGATAAAATTTAATTCTTATTATCATTATAAATATTTTTGTACACTATTATATTGTACTTGGTAATGTGCTACAATATAAACTACTGTATGAATTTTAAAATATGCTAGAAATACGCTAGAGAGAAATGCAAATATGCTAGATTTATGGCTACTCACCAATTTGATACGCTATTCCATTTTAAAATAAGTTATATCTAGCCTGAAATAAGCTAAACTGGCAACACTGATGGCAACTAGAAGTCTGTTGCTAAACTATCATCGGTAATTGATAATAATTGTTGTTATGCTAAACAATGTTGTTTAATATATTTACTTAACCTTAGCACTTAACTAACTGTACTTGACTTGTCTTGCTTTCTTTGCAGCTTTACCTGTGTCTTTTATATGCATAAATATATATTTATATATATATGCTTAAGTGAGTGAGTGATAATGTGAGTGTGCTGTGTTTGTGTTATCCTTGTGCATATCCTTGTGGCACATGGCGCGCCTGCGGTGAATCAACATTCGCAGCAGCAAACAGCAGATGTCAGACCTTCAACTGCTCAACCAGGTGAGTTTGTGAGTCTTTTTTATTGGTTTTATTTTTAACGCTTATTAAAAGGCATTCAAAAAAGGTGAGGGTATTTAACAACGTTATTTACAGATTGAAGATCATTAAAGAGGGTCTTAAATAAAAGTTATTTGAGTTTATAATATGATTTGCTTTAGAATGTAATAAATTACGACTCTGAGTGGAAATGTTTTGTGAGGTAATTGTAATTAATATTAATATGGTTGGTCTTATAGAACAGAATAGAATAGAATGTTGAATGGAATTATTGATAAACTCTTCATTTAAAAATATATGTTACTTGCTTCTACTTTTCTGTTTATTTATTTATTTATTTGAATAAAATTGAAAAGTCTTTTGAAACAAGTTTGATTTTTATATTTATATAGTGAATTTTATTCCTTGAGAATGATGTATATCTGAATATTAAAATACATGGTCTATATCAACAATCGAATACTTGTTGCCATGTCACATGAAGAGATCTAAAGAAAGTTCAGTTTTTATAGAAAATTGTAGTTTCTACACTCTCAGTAAATGACAGAAAATTCTAGAAACTTTTCAAAATTATTATCAATTTCTCAATTTGTATTCAATTTTATCTGTATTATATTTAAGGCATAAAAAAAGCAAAAAGTCTCGAATTCATATCAGATTGCTATAGAAAGTGTAGCTTAAAAATAAATCCTTCCACTACACTTGACCAACCAACCAACCAAGATGAATACGTAATCTTTATATAAAAAACGTTCCTAAACTTAATCTAAACGCTTTTAGTTGTAAAGCTGTGCTCTTTTCACCTTGCCATAGCTCAAAATGCCCGGCATTATATCATCAACTACATCCTGCTTTTATAAAAAAAACACTACAAATTTTCACGTCCATTGTTGAATATTTTTGAGTGTTGCAACTTTACGAAAAGCACAAAAAATAAAATTAAAAAAAAAAAGAAAAGGAAAATAGAACTGAAAGTCATTTGGCCCACAACTAAAAGCTAAAACAGCTAAGCGAACAAAAGATAAAACAAAAACTGAATGAAGTTTATTTGGCGGCATTGTTGGCCTGGCCCGAACCCGACCGAGCGTTGGGCGTTGAATTTTCAGCATTTGTGCTGGGCCAGAATAGAATATGCCAAAAATGGCACATTCAGCTGGCATGTGACGGGGTGCAGCGCGCACCTATAAACCACCAAGGAGTTGCAGAGGGGGGCCAGAGAGGGGACTGGCTGGAGGAGTGCGGGCTAGGAGTATCCGTAGTGAACCCAAAAACCAACCCATTCGGGTGGTGCGCTTCGCTGCACACAGAGAGAGAGCGAGCGAGAGAGAGAAAGAGAGAGAGAGAGAGAGAGAGAGAGAGGGCGAGCAGGTGAAGGGTTTTGGCCAGAGTTGATGGCCATGTCGTGTTGGTCAGTTGCAACAGTTGCCACCTTTGCCCCGGTCCGGCCCAGTCCGGTTGATGCCACCTTTGGCATTGTTGCCATTTTGTCTGCGTTTGTGTATTGCAATTTGCAATATTTTCGCTTTTATTTTTAATGCAGCCAGCAACTGTTGCGGAGGGTAGGGTAGGGTAGGGTACAGCTACAGAGCTACATCAATGGGCTTATAATCAACTGCCATTGCCACATGAGTTGCAGTTGTTGTTGTTGTTTTTGCAATTGTTGTTGCTATTATTATTGCGGCTGTTTGCATATATTTGGAACGTTGCATGCAATTGAGTTTAGTTTTTCCCTTTTTCCAATTTTCCATTTTGATACTTTTTAATTTTTGTTGTCTGCCGTTGCTGTTGCTTTTACTCTTATTGTTGTTGTTGTTGTTGTTGTTGTCAATTTGTGGCGCGGTGTTCTAGCTTGTTGCACATTGCATTAATGCAGGCAACTCGTGCGGCTAACAGCGCATCCGGCAATTCCCCATACCCAAAGCGAGCTCTCTCAACCGACCCGACCTTACACATGGGCGTGACAGTGGTGGTGGTGGTGATGGTGGTGCTGCTGTTGCTGTTGCTGTTGTTGCCTCTGCTCCTGCTGTCGGTGGTGGTGGCTTTTTGTGCCCTTTCAACTCAGCTGCAACACATTTGCTACCCATTTGCATTGCACGAAGCGCTGCGTGAGCTTTGTAACATTTCATTGTCGCCTGGTTGTTGGCTGTCTGTTAATATTGTTATTGTTATTGCTTCGGTTTTTATTATGGTCTTGTCTCTGTGCCTGATGCGGTTCACGTTATGGTCAGAGCATATTAAGCTAATGGCCTGGAAGTAAACCTTCTGGCCTTTGGCTTCTGGCTGATGTCTGTTGCCTGCTGCTGCTGTTGCTTCTTCTACTCTTATTGTCGCTGCATTTAAGCCATTAACGGCTCCACTTCTAGACTGTCAGTTCAGTTACAATTTTTTCACGTTTTTACATTTGAGTGTTTTAGAATTTTTATACAAAACCAACTGACAATAAATGTATATATAGTAGAGTCACAGTAGACAACGCGGCTTATGCGGTTGAGAGAAATGTTACATAAATATTTATGCATTTATTTTTATTGTCTGGCCGAAAGGAATTTAAATGAAATCTTTCCTCTTTTTTAATCACATTTTTAATTAAGAGAACTTTTTAATATTTAAGATTTTTTTAATGGCAATAAATATTAATTAAAAATATCAGTAAAAGGTAAATTCTTTGGATTGGGGACTTTGTTAATATAAATTTTATTATCATTATTTACATAAATATATGTATTATTATTTATATAAAATACAAATACAGTTTAATTTTAAAATTAAAATATTTTCATATATACTAAGTAAAGTTACTATTATATGACGAATTCTTTCATTGAGGGACTGTATGATATTTCGTAATATATTTTTAGAATTATTTTTATGATTTTTATATAAAACATTATGACAGTTTAATTTCAAAACTAAAATATATATATGCGTATATAAGAATTTAACTTTTTATGCTTTTTAAATAAAATTTTTTAATATATAGAACACTTTAACACACACCTATTTGAGTTTTTAATTTTACAAAAATATGTGTAAAAACTATGAAATGAAAAGTCTTATGTTGTAAATAATAATAAAATCTCGTATATTCTCATTTTATTTTATTACTTATTATTTAATTTAATATTATTTAAGTTTTTTATATAATAATTTATATAATTTTGTTTACATATTTTAAAAATTTATATATATAAATTTAGTATAATTAAAAAATGAGATTTTATTAAGATATTCTTCAAAAAAATTTGTATTTCACAATTTTTACAATTTTTAAATATTTGTAAAAATTTCTATGTACTTTACTTAACATTTAGAATAATAAAGTACGTGATTTTATCAATAAATTTTACATAAAAGTTTGTATTCCACATATTAAAAAATTGTATATATTATATTAAATTCACTGAAAATCAAATTCAATTCCCAAAACTCCAGCCAAAAATTTCAAATTCAAATATCAGCACGTTCAAGGCAATTAAAATAACAATCAATGCCAGGCAAAAGGTGAGCGCAAATTAGTTGAGCGCAGGTGTTTTCATTCGAGCTGTTCTCGGCTGTTTAGTGAGCTCGTTGCCTGATGAGGGTAAAACGCCCAAAGACGGTTGATTCTTTGCATATGCATGTTGTATATAGTAGTATAATGCAGGCAGGCGGACAGTGGAACACGCGCACAGTTTGTTGACCAATTTGAGGCGCTGCCACGCCGAGCAACAAGCTGCAATAAGTGCGTGGACAGGTTTTTCACAATAAACAAAGACAACAGCAACAAAAAACGCACGCGATATGCCGGCAACAGTTAACCAAAAAAAAAATAAGTAAAGATAACTGCGCAGTCGCAGCTTGAAGGCTGCGCACTAATCATCTGAATGACAACAACAAGAGCCACAGGAGTAGCAGCAGCAGCAACAACAACAACAACAGCTGAGCAACCGGCTGGTGCCGCTGCTGCTTGACTAACGGCAGGTGCAAAACTTTTTACCACTCGCAACGTACAAAATTTCTTACCTGATTTAATCTTAGCTCAACGTTTTGCTCCACCTTTTGTCCCATTGTCGTGTTGCTTGTCTACGGGTTTTTTGCTTTTGTTTTGTGTTTTGGTTGCCAAGGTTTCCTTGTTGTTGTTGTAGATGCTGTTGTTGCTGTTGTTGCTCTTGTTACTGTTGCTGCGGCTGTTGCTGCTGCTGCAGTTTCTGGGTTTCATCGCTTGCTCCTTGGCATGGCTTGTTGCCTGCATGCTTCGCTGCTCACACACACACACACACACTTACACACACATACATGATGATGATGTTATCACTCAAGGCTATTGCTGCATGGCTGCTTCCAGTCGAGCACTGCTGTGCGTGTGCTTGTGTGTGTGTATGTGTGACTGTATATTTGTTTTTGTACTTTTGTTTTCTTGGCAACACCAGCACCAGGCAGCAGCCGGCAGGCAGGCAGCAGGCAGCAGGCGGCCTGGCAGCAGGCAACAGCCAACGGCATCGGCATCGAGTTTTGCTTTTAGCCAGAATTTTATGCTGCGTTCCCCTAATGAATGCCCCACGCGTATGCGAAACACTGCCAAATGCCTGACAGCTGCCTACACTGTGATAAAAACAAAAAAAAAAAGAACAAAAACAAAGAAGAAGAAGAAGCCGGCAGAAAAAAAACATGCGAACCAATTGAAAAACCATAAAAATCCTTTAGCTATGGCACAGACTTTAGTCTATGTGTGGTCGTTCGCTCGCTCGCTCTCGCTTTCGATGAAAGTGTGACTGTGTGTGCTTGTGTATGGGTGTGCTGATATGTGTGTATGTGTGTGTGTGTGTGTTTTTGAGTGTGCCAGTATGTGCGTGCGTATTCAGAGCCGCAGCGACAGCTGCATCTACATCGCACATCCTAGGCGTATAGAGTTTGAAAAAAGTGGAAAGGAAATAACACTTATTGACGTGGGGATACCCTGTAAAGTGGATGTAAGTGGTAGACTTTTTGAGTAGTTACAAATACAATATTCAAACCTCTGCTACTTAAAAATAAATAAATAAATAAACTATGCAGATACCCTGTACAGAGAGTGTAAGTAGACTTTTTTATAATAGTAAGAATAGCAAAAAGTTCACTTTTAGCTTAGAATTATGTAAAGTATCTATAAATATGTTATGTTATGTTATGTTAGGTTATGAATAAGGTTTGAGTATTTGTATATAACCTATATCCTTTTTGACCTGGAAGTTGAATTGTCAATCAAATCACAGAAGATTTTATTGCTTTCCATAGACAAAAATATCTCTGAAAAGGTATATACATATATCAAGTGTCTAGCGTAGATGAGTGTCAAAATATACTATATCGAGGGTATCTATAAAGCTTATAAGATAAATTAACCACCACTATTGTATATGTTCTTAAAGAATTTATAGTAAAATATTGTAGTCACAAGACAGACTTCACCAAAATTATATCTTGTCTATAGTCTATATAGTCTATCCTCAGCCAACTGTTACAAACACTTGCTGCAGCCTATGCCATCCACCTTTTAGATTTCGTATTGGGCTACAGGGTATCGAAAGGATGTTTTGCAAGGCTGACTTCTCTTAAAATCCAAGCAGCTGTCGAGCACTCGGGCATTCGGCCAACAGATTTTCAGCAGCAGTTAATGGACAAGGTGAAAAACAGCTATGAAGCACAGCAGCAGCAGCAGCAGGACGACTTTTGTTAACACACACATACACACACACACACACGCACACACACACTCTTAGCCTGTCTGGTTGTGCGTGCATGTCTAGTCGCGTTCTTAACAATGCAAATGCATTTCAATGCAACCTGCTGGCTTGGCCAGCTGAAATGCAGCTGGCTTTGAGCTCTTGCGCTTCACGTATATCAATCTGCTGCATTCATTTGCATCTCCGACTGCATTTCGACAACAATATGAAAGTGAAGTCAAGTGGAGTGAGCAGTCCTTGCAGCTGCACTTTTACACATCAATCATCGTTCTGCAATACGACAGGAGAAAATATGATGAAAAATTGATTGGATTTTCATAAAGAACTCATCGATTAGTCACTTAGCTTAACGAGTAATATTTGAATGCAAAATAAAATTATAGCGCTAAACGTATGTAAGATAACTCAAAAATAATCTAAGTCTTAGTTTCACATAATTGAATAATCAAATAAAAATGATATATATATTTCAAAATTTCTTTAATTTTTGAAATAAATAAATTAGTCAGTATGTTGGTATTTAATAGTTAATGTCATCTTTCGCGTTGCTCTGTGTATTTGGAGCTTGTTCTAAATTTGATATACGCAAAAATTTAATGTAATATAAAAAATTACATAATAAATATCATCATAAATTTATCAGCTATTATAATGTAATTTTTTTAAAGTATTTCTATAGTGCCTTTTTAAGTTGTTTCCCTTTTATTTTTTATTTTATTTAACATATAAATTATTAAAACAAATTGGTTGTTTTTTTTTTTTTTTTTCTTAGTATTTTTATAGTGCGTTTTTAAGTTGTTTTGTCTTTCAATATTTATAAATATTTATTTATAGAGTGTAATATAAGAAGACAAGATATAAAACTTTTCTTTTTATAGCACGTTGGTCATATATTTATATCTTTGATGTATGTATTTTCGATCTATTAGTAAATTCTTAGGATTTATCATATCAAGCTTTATTATTATTTTGTTTTTTTACTTTTTTTAAAGTAATTTAAATATTTTTTAAAATTAAGCAATAGATTTGCTGTGTGCACTTCCATTTCCATTTCTAGTGTTATATTCTCTACCATCAATTTATATATGCATAAGGGTTTCTCAGCCAATTAACTCGCCCTATCAATAACTATTTTTGATTCACTTTAATCCCTGTTACGGATTACACATAATTGAACCACTAAACCACGCCAATTGCGCAGTTCGACCTATTAGCAAATTTACGGCTGTCCATTTAAATCGCATGGCCGGCCCATCAAGAGAAAAAAAAATAGGGGAAAAATACAGCACTCGCCTGCGAAGGACAGTTAATAACAAGCTGTAAACAACGCTGACATTTTCCAAATAAAACGGATGCGAGAGCCCAAAAATGAAATAGTCTGCGAAATATTGAAAAGCGCGACGCACAGAAAAAATCTGCATTGTGGTGCTGTTGCTATTTGTTGTTGTTGTTGTCGATGTTGTTGTTGCTGCTGTTGTTGTTGCCAGTTGCACATCGAATGCGGCACAGATGTCGCTCAGATTACGAACTTAATTGCCCCAGTGCAGGATATGAAACCGTTTCGCATGCGACAACAAAACGAGAAAAAACCTTTCGAATGAACACAGAAAAAAAACTAAATAGGGCTAAAGGACAAAAATTTGTTGCCAGCCGCGAGCAGAAAAAAAGAGAAAGAAACAATAAGAAAAAGAGAAAACAACCAAAATAGTGAAAAATGTCTGAAGGGAAAATGCAAAAATATTTGTTTTCTTTTTTCGGATTCCCTCTCGAAAATGCCCAAATGCGATTTTGTCGAGGCCCATGCTGTATGCGAGACGGCGGGCCTTTCGGCGATATTTGCCCAAAATCGGCTTTTGAATTTTTTATGCATCAGCGAGCTAAAAGCATGCTCCCGAATATTATGGCAATTGATATGTGTGTGTAGATAAATAACTAGACGCATTTTCCATTTTCCCTACATATTTTCCCTTTTTTCTGTAAATGCATATTGCATGGCTATGCGAAGTACAATTTTCAAATAGCTCCAGGCACTTTTAATCAATAAGCGCTTTAAAAAAGTACTCCTACAATATTTAAAAAACTCCAGTGGGGAAATTTATAAAAAATTTTAGTAAATGCTGGCAGCTAGTTGTAAAACAAATGGTTAAATCACTTTAAATAAAAAAATAAAAAAAAATGGCAAAGGATTTTATTGAAAATAAAATAAACTTTTTTGTGTATACAAAAAAACTTTGATTTTAATATAGCAGACAAAAAACGTATTAGTTTCAATAAATAAATTAGTCATCATTATTCAGTAATGATAGATAGTTATAACAATGTAATTTATAATTTTTATAATTTAAAAAAATGTAGCATATTAAATCTATATAATATTTTTTAATAAAAAAATAAAACTGTTTTTGATATAAAAAATTTGTGTGACTTTAATGTTTATAAAACAGACCATAAAATATATATGTTATTTTTTATGGCAATAAACTCAATAGATCTAGATTAATGTTTTTCTCACATTTTAGTCGTCTATATGAATACAGAGTTCTAGGGAACATAAAAAAGTAGAGTTAACAGTTAAAGGCTATACAAGATATATAAAGTATAAGCTTAATATATCTAAATCCATATTCTTCTGTCCTTTCAGTCCTTTATATGAATACTGAGTTTTAGAGAGTTAAAAGTTAAAGTATATATATTCTTATATAGAGTCCTAGTCAATATATTTTCTAGTCGAACAGTCCAGAGACCTAACAGTTTTACTTGAGTATACTCTTGAATATAAGCTTTATTAGTTAGTCGAGGCATTAAGGTCCTAATAGTATGCTTCCCAGAAGTTATCAAACTTAAATATATGATCATGTGTACCGCACTCAGTTTTATTTATTCAAGGTATCTTCTAGTCAGGCCCTAGCGGCTGAAGCGTTCCAAATTATCTACATAGTTGTTTTATAAAGAAATTATACTGATTCATATATATTATCATCCACTGCCTTCGATAAGGGTCATTAAACTATATTCTTTATTCATAATAAGAGACTCAAAACTCGTCCTTTGCTTCACAACCTTGCTTAACTCTCATCATCAACTAATCGCTCAGTTTCGCATCAGATAACAAGAAAAGCTCAAACTCACTTTGAATTCAGCTCAAAGCCCTTTAGCTGATGAACTATTTACAGGGTATAGGCAAATGTATTGCTTTCAACCAACTCCCACGCACTTGAATTGATTTGTTATGGGCCATGGCTTTTGGCAAATACAAACGCAATGTGAGCCCCAGCCCACAAGTGCTGGTACTTATATTCAATCTGAAATGGCCTTAACCGTGTATGCGTTGTAAATCTTAGCAATTTAAATCAACCCAAAACGTTTGTCATTTTGACTAATGGCTTATCAAAGCCCGCACGAAAAAAATACCAAATAAATAAAAATAAAAATAAATACGAAGACGAAAACTGGGAAAACAAAGAAAACTCCTTTGGGTTTTGGCTTTGCTGCCTTTACAACTTCAAATGCTTGACAAAATTTATTGTATCGTAAATTTCAAATAACACACCGAAAACTGAGGGGAAATAGAAGAAGAAGAAGAGGAAGTAGAAAAAAATATATAAAATGCGGGGGAGCAAAATAAAACTTTACACAGCTCGCAGCTCGTAAATTTGCACGAAAATTTATGCAAAGTTTTGTGAGAAATTCGTGATGTTTTTGGTCCTAAGGTGATTTGCCGTAAGACATGCAAAAATGCTATCCAAGCTAAGGGGGTGGGGGAAGGATAGAAGGAGCGAGGGGGAAGCAGTGGAGTCTATAATGAGCAGGACATGCACAAGTGGCCATGGCTATTGCCAGGAGTTGAAGTGAAAAGTCTTCGTTTTGTTTACTTTTTTTTTTCTTTTTTTTTTTTTTTTGATATTTTTTTTATTTGGTATTTAGAGGTAAAGGCACATTATAAATTAACAAGCAGCTACATAAATATTTCAACGTGCAGCGACACCAATTCGAACCCAACTCGAAGCTCGAATGAGAGGCGAGCCCAAAAGGAAATGAAAACTGTGCGCAATGATGAAGCGTTTAGTGGTGGGCCAAGCTTAAGAACAATAAAAGCCGGAAATGCTTAACAGCAGCCGTTGAGAGACCCACAAAACAACCTAACAATGACAAAGTTTCCGTTCGCTGTTTTTTGTTTTTGTTGCTGTGTTTCTTTTTGGGCAACTCTCAAGTTCCAGGAGCTGTCTGCACGCCCACCTTGTTGTGCATTGTGTCAAACTGCCGTACAATAAATGCCAGTAGCAATAACAACAACAACAGCAAGAGCAGCAACAAGAACAACAAGAACAACAAATGGACTATATAGCGTACGCTAACAATAAGCCGGCGAGCATATGAAGGCGCCATCGCCTTGGAAAAATATGAATCGCGTGCACATGGCAAAAGGACGAACAAGAACACGAAGAAGAAGAAGAGCAAGAACAAAAGCTCTGGGACAACTAAAAGTTTTGCTTTGCTTGTTATTGTTGGTGCCATTTATACCCAGTCAACGATAAAATGAATAAAAAAGTAGACAAAGCTTACCCTATAAAGTAAACATGCACATAAAGAGCAGTCTTCAGCTATATATGTATATACACAATATACATATATGCATATATATTTATGCTTCTTTCTTGTCTGCTAAAGACGACAAGAGCTTAGCGGCTCAAGTAGTTCAACTTGTGGAACTTACTATCAATATATAGAAAATGAAATCAATATAAATATATACATATGCTATTTTTTGTTTTTGTTTTTTTAATAGAAATAAAAATTTAATAGAATAGAAAATAACAATTTTTATAAATTATTATAATGGTATTCGAAATATATATTTGAAATATTCTTTCATAAAAGCTAACCAATAAATTTTAAATAATTAAATATATGAAATTTTAATGCTGAATTAGTGCAAAAATAACTGAAATTGATAGCTCAGCATAAATTAAAAGAGGTAGATAATTTATATTCTATATATAGCTAATATAATTTAAATTTTATAAGTTTAACATTTATATTTAAAAAATTATTTAATAAGAATATTATTAGATATTCCCAAACAAAGGTTTTTAGTTAATAAACATATAAGTCTTTAAATATAATTGGTTTTTATAATACATAAATTTTATTATATTTACATGTTTATGAAAAAATTAAGCTCTATTGATATCTGATCTAAAATTAGATTTAAAAGAAACAAAAATTATTTATACCTATTTAAATTTATACAGATTTAAAAAAAATTTAGTTTTTTGGCTTATATTTTTTTAAAATTTTATTTAACTTATTTGATTTAACATTCATTTCTGTTTATTTTAATTTTATTTGATTTATTTAAAAAAATTTTCAATTTAATTTTTTAATACAAATAGTTTAAGGAAATAGATTATTAAGGTTTTATTGTATATTTAAGTTTTATATCAATAATTATAAATTAATTAACTTTTCTTTTAAACAATATGAAAATAAGGTTTATATTCTTTGAATACTTTTAGACTATTTTATTGTAGAAAATAAACTGTTAAATATTTGTAGAAATTGTTTAAAATTTGTATATGTACGAAGAAGATATATATAAAAGAAAATAATAGGTGAATAAATAAATAATAGGTAAATAAATTTAAAAAATAATAATAAAAATAAACTCAAATCAAATAATTATTTTTCTCACTATTCTACTAAAATAAATTAAATTTGTTTAATGGCATTATTGACTCTGCTTATAAACTAATAATATTTACTGTTAATCCATGCAGGGTATTTTCTGACAAATAACTCAACTTTAATATCTTTTGCTTTTTTCTATTTCTCATTTTCGCTGTGCGTGCTGTTTGTATGTGCGATGAGTGTTTGGTGTGGGTGTGTGAGTGTGTCTGTCTGCTTTGGTTGTGATTTATTTATTTTGTTGTTCGCCGCTTTGTTGTCACTTTATGCTTTTATTGTGCCCGTGCCCGTGTTCGTGCCCATGCCCGAAAATAGCAAGAAAACAAGCATACGCCGCATGGGCCGCCCATCGGCTTCCTGCCCGTCCATCCGTCTGTTAGCCAGCCTGCCCGCCTGTTGTTACAATTTGCGTTGTTGCTGCTAAGCAAGAAATCATAAAGTTAAACTTTTCTTATTACCTTTACAACAGTCGCAGCCGCAGCCGCAGCCGCAACGACAACGACAACGACAAAGCGGCTATTGGCTCGACTCTCTGTGCACTCAAGTGCCATTAGAGTTATTAACAATTGGGCCTCATAAATTTGATGAGGCCAGGCGTCCAGGTCGATGGCTTCAATTAATAACGGGCAATGATTGTGTGCGTCTGTGTGTGTGTGCGAGAATATGATTGCCATGATATATGAGAAAGGCAAATGGAAAAGAATATGACAGAGCAGAAGCAGCAACAGCAGCAGCAGCAGCAGCAGGAGCAGCTGTTGATGCAAATACCCTATAAATGATAGCTAAACGAGAGCAGGAATAAAGTCAAATCATAAGCCGGAAATCGTTAGGTATATCACCTGCTGCTCAGTTACAGCTAAAGGAAACAAATGCCAAGCCCAAAGATGAATCGAAATTGAGGGCAAGTTGACTGTATCTGTGTATGTGTGTGTGTGTGTGTGTTTGAGGTTTCCTGCGCATATCCGTTCGATTTGCAGCTCGAAAAAGAAATGTGTGAGGATAAGAACTGTCAGCTGCCAGGCAGGCAGTCGGCCAGAGGGATAGGGGGACGGGAACCAGTCTGAGCCTGAGCACACAATAAGCAGGCGTCTTGTTTCCGTTTGCCAATAACATATGCGTCGCTTCATACTGTTATCCTTGTGCATACGCTCATTCATTCATTCACTTATTCATTCATTCATTCAATGAGAAGGCTTTTCATTGCGCACTCTCCCCAACTCCATTGTTTGTCTCACGTTTTTTTTTTCGTACAGCTCGATTTTTATTTATTTATTTTTAATTATGAACGTAAAATTTTTGCGCACACGAAAAATCACTTTTGTTGACACTGAACTTTTGATTAATGCAGCAACAACAGCAGCCGATGGGTGTGTGTGTGTGTGTGTGGGATGTGGGCGTGGCCCCGGTCAACAGTTGCCATTGCTGTTGCCGTTGGCGATAAACAATGCGGCTCCGGCTGCGTGTCCACTCGATGAATGTGTTCCGGCAACCGCACATAAAATGCCAACTTCATCAGTTGGAATCAGTGTAAGCAAGCGTCACCCACACAAACAATGGACATACGCACACACTCACACACACACACAAACACACACACACAGCTGCAACATGCAAACGACTTGCACACACACACACACACAAACACATACACTCATACACTGATAGATTGGGGCACGTAGCCAGGACTTGGCGCATACGGCTCGCTTACCGCATTGTCCTGTCAGCGTCATTGAGAATGAAATATGAACAGCACAAATGTGAAAAGTGTGGACATTGAACGGCCAGTGGACGTTGTTCATTTGCCGGATTGGTCAACGTGGCTGCTGGCATTCTATGTGTGTGTGGGTGTGTGTGTGTGTGTGTGTGTGTGTGTGTGTGTAGCAGTGTCCAGTATCCTGCACGGCAAATTGCATGCGGTAGCAAGTTGCATGCAACAGCAGCAACAGCAGCAGCAACAGCAACAGCAGCAGCTACATGGAAATCATTTAAAATGTTGCATCCGAAATGGTGGAAGCCCACTTATTCATTTTTGTTCGTCGTAACCGCAATTTAAACGTTGACAGGCTGTGTGCCACGCCCACAGCCATGTACATTCAGGCACTTACAGCAAACACACACACACACACACATGCCCACCCACATAACGGCTGAATTATGGTCGACAATTCGGAGCGCCTGCAAATCAGTTGTAAGCTCGGCCATTTAATTTCTGACTACCACAGTTCAGAAATGGTTTAATGAGTTTAGACTTTTTGGCACAAAATGACATGAAATTAACTACTCATTTAGAACAGGCCCTCCATCTCTCTCTAAAGTCGACCCTGACTTTACAGCTTGTAGTTGGCCTTATCACACAGGCCTACATAGTGAAAATGGAACTTTGAAATTTAACGTAATTTTTGTGTTCACTTTGGACATTAAACTGTGCTGAATGGGTGCAATAAAACTGTTGCCAGACAACTAACGAACTCATAAAATATATATATGTATATATATTCAAGAGGTCGAGGTTTGTGTGATCAAGCTTTAAAGGAGTTGTTATAGTAATGTTGTTTTAGCTTTGTGTGTAGAGCCCTAGGGGTGTTTGGATAGGCTTAGGAAGGATTATACTTAAAGGAGAGCGGAATGTAATGAGAGATAACAAAGATAGATAGCTAGCAAGAAATAAAGAGAGAGATGAAGAGAGAGAGAGAGAGGGAGAGAGAGAGAGAGAGAGAGAGAGAGAGAGAGAGAGGGAGAGAGAGAGAGAGGGAGACACTCGACGAGAGAAAAAAAGGAACAGAGGGAGTGAGAAATAAAAAGATCGAAAAATTAAAAGAGAAGGAGATAGATAGTGAAAATTCTCTGTTTTTTCACTATCTCTATTTGATTTAAGTAGCTAGAAAAAGAGACAAGGAAAGAGAAAGAGACATTGCGAGAGAAAACGATAGACGAGAAGAGAAAGTGATAGCGAGCGAGAGATAGAGAGAAAAAGAGAGAAAGATATAGAGAAAAGGAGAGAAATATATAACGAAAAGGAGAGACAGGGACAGAGAGAGGTTGAGAACGATAAATAAGAGAACGAATAATAAGATCAATAAGACACTCTACAGGGTATCTCTCTACAGGGTATCTCCCATCTCTCATTCTCTTGTTCATCTGGCTTCGTACTTGTTTTCACTTATTTTTTGTTATTTTTTATTACTTACCGCACGCAAGTTCCACTTCGTTAAACAAGATAAAAACGGCCAAACGAATATTTTATTGGGGTGCCAAAGGACTTGAGTAACCAGCACGGCAAATAAAGCATAAATTGAACCCGGGGGCCAGTTCAGTTCAGTTCAGCTGAGGGCCCGTCAGAAACCGCTGAGTCAAAACATATTATAAAATGCATAAAGTAAAATAAAAATTTAATTATTTGCTTTAAAAAAAATGTATAAAAATATAAATTCTTTGTATAACTGCAATTTACATAAATTACCATTTGGCTTTTGATTTAATGTTGATAAAGTAAACTAGGAAACAATTTATGATCAATCGTCAACAATTTTTTTTTTTTTTTTTTGTTTGTTTATTTGTTGTCAGTTGTTAAAAACAATATTTTAATTAGCATTGTTTGTTTGGCTGTTTGTGACATTTGACATACCCTAAAGCTGCGCGGCAAAAACTTTTTTATGGAATAGAAGCAAAAAATATGAATGAGCGTTAAATCATTTTAAATTTATTATTTATACTAAATTTGCTTAATTAATACTTATTTAATATAAAATGCTAATAAAAAATTGTATAAATTTAATTAATATGAAATATCAGCATAAATTTATTGAAATTATTATACGCTACAAAGTATTTTCTTTTCCCCAAGCTAGATTTATATTGAGTTAAGCTAAATTTGTATTTGGAAAGTAAATTCAATGCTAAATACTATATTTTATTTATTCTTTTAATATATTAAATAAAAAAGTTTGTTTTTTAATTTAAATATATTTAAATTTAATTTAATTTTATATATTTTTGTATTTAATAATTTATTCATTTATAATAAATGTATTAATAATACTTATTTGCAGTAGCTGGAATCAGACTAGATTTATATAAAATTAAGCTAAATACATGTATTCATATTTTAAAATAGTATATTTAATTTATTTATTATTGTTTCTATTTATTAATTTACTTTAATCTTATTTATTTAATATTAGGATATTTATTTTTTTTTTAATAATTATATATTTTTATTACTTATTTGCAGTAGTTTTTGAAAGCTGAAATTCGACTGGATATAGTTGTGCGAATTACACAGACTAACAACATTTGAGAAAATGTATTAACCTAAAAGCAATATTAAGTCAGGTAATAGTCAACATATTTCTGTATATTTTATGTTTTAATTCAATATTTAATGCGATAGTTGTTGCTTACAATTCCAATTCAGTACATCAAAAACTTGTGTATATTTTTTAAATTTACACAAATTATCAAAAAATATAAATATTGTATACCTTTCAGTATCGAAAATTTGAGATGAATAAATAAAACCAACTTTTTGTTGGCATGCAAATTTTGGTTGATAACTTATTGTTTATATTATAAATTAATAGAGATTTTATTATTTATTTATATATATATTATTTATATTTTATAATTTTAATATTTATATTTTAATTTTAATGCAGTAGCTTCAAAATGCACTTGATATAATTAAATTGCTTACCATCTTTAATTGTGAATAAAAATAAAACAAAATTTTATTTTAAAAAAATTCCGTAAATTGAATTAAATATAGTATTTGCTCTAGTCGAATTTCTTATTTATTTCTAAATCGTCTAAGGATTAGCCTCTAATTCAGCTTAGATTTGATTTATATAATTTGCCTCTTTGTCCCTATAACTAATGTTTGGCAAGGGACTAAAATTGTACATAATTAAGTACGAACAAAAATTGCTGATGGATAGTACAAAACCTGGGCGTATGCATGTGTGTATGTAATTCTGTATGTGTAAGTGTGTGTGTATGTGTGTGTGTGTGTTGGTGGGCGTGTCAACAGTGCCAAACCGCAGACAAATAGCTGGCACCAGGTAAGAGAGCTAACAGCAAACGGCTAACGGCTGCTCTTATATGCTCAACTGTGAATGTTTGTGTGGGAGAGTGTGTGTGCGAGTATGTGTGTGTGTAGGAGTGAATGTAAGAGTGTGTGTGTGTTGGTTTTGTCCACTCAAAGTTGCTTGTCATTGAACCATGAACTGTGCACGAGCGACAGCAGCAGTAGCAGCAGCAGGAAGCAGACTGTGGGCGGGGAGGAGTGGTGGGGGGAAGTAAAGGCTAGCAAAAGCTGGGCATGGCTGTAGATGTGAAGTACTCATCAGCAGCTCAACAACTGGAGGGCAGTCGCCGCTCTAGAGTCGTTGCTCATGCAGAGGGATAACACACAGCCAGCAGAAACAACACGAAAAACCTCACGTGTTTTTTGGACAGCGCGATATTTGCTTATGCAAAAGTACAGACACGCGGGAAGGTTTTTGACGGCATGTTTGTGGGGTGGGGGGAGTGAGAGTGTGGGGGAAAAGGGAGGTAAGCACATTGGAAGCTCGACTCTTACGCTATTTGATTTGCCGACAGCGGTCAGAGAAGGAGAGAGGGAGAGAGAGAGAGCGACGAAGGGCATACAACTGCAGGTGCTGTTAAAAATGAGCATGTGGCAAATACTTAAATATTTATATTGAATTTACATGAAACCGTCAGAGCGGAATCAACATCAACATCAGCAACATCAGCAGCAGCGGCAGTGGCATCATCAGTGGCATCAGCGACAACGTGCATTGGAATTTAATTAAAAAATAGTCGACGCTTTATAGGCACTCTATAGATATATTTAAATGTATAAAAATATACTATATATATATATGTGGGGGTGCTAAAGGGCTTTATATGCAGTCTGTGCTGTGCATATGAAATGCGTTGCGGCTGAATGATTAATGCCAATTAAATGGCCATTAATTGAAGACCCGCTGCTTTGATTGATGGCAACACAGCACACACACAAAAAAAAGGAACAAAAAAGTAATTAAAGACAAAGCTATAACAACAAAGGGACTGAAATAGAGGAGAAAGAAGGAAAGCGAGTGAAAGCGAGACATCGGGTAAAAGGATAGCTGAAGCAGGGAAGCCTTCTTTTGGTGACTACTAAATACCCTTGATAGATCTTGATTAATCTGTTTCAAAGAGCAAGAACAATGCCTGCTGACCGAAAATAAAGTATGTGAAAGGACAAAATTTTATTGCAAAAACCAATCACTTATAAAGATTATATTATACTTTCTACTTAAGTGTAATCTACATATTTTTTTCTATAGTAAGTTACTAGTGAAGTTATTATTAACACAAACGATATAAATAATAAGCTTATTCAATCAAACAAAAAAGCTATAAAAATTGAAACTGAATTTAATAAAACTGCTACTCATTCTATAAAGTAGCATGTCAACTACTAGTTCAATATTTGTTTTTTTGTTGCTCATCTATTGTACAATGGAATATCATATATCATCTTAGGTATCATCTTTTTGTTTTCCTAAACAATTTTGAAGTATTATTAAAGAATCATTAAATTTAATATTATATTTAAAGCTTGAAGGTTTCTGTGTCCTTAAATAATAAGGCATTCCTCTAGTTAAAGTGTTTCATATTGCATTTAAAACTTTAAGGCTTTCAAGCAAATAGAACAAGTTTAGTCTCTTTTCTGACAGCATCAAAGAAGCAGAATATCAAATAACATCCCATAGTAATATGAATTCATAAGAATTTGTTCATTTCAGCATAGCAACAAAGTATATCAAATAATTTAAAGTAATAGTGTATTATAATACAATTCATACGAATTTTCTTTCCTATTAAAATACACAACAAATTCATTCAAACAAAACGCTCAAATTTGTTGCCACAAACAAGGCTGCTCAAGCTCACATCAAATGATTAATGATTTGCAACAGGCGGCAAGCAAGCTCATTGCCGTTAAGGCCCAGTTAACAAGCCGTTCTTTATCTTTTATTTCTTTTTAGTATTTTAATGAAACTATTGTGTTTTGTATTTGGATTTTGTGTGTGCTAAAAATAAATAAATTGAAATTAATATTAATGTGTTTATTATTTAAATAATTATAATGTATTTGTAAAGTGAGTAAATTGGAAATTAAAATTTTTGCAAACTCTGCTTAAATTTAGCTTGCTCTATTTTATGAATTGAGTGCTAGATTACTTAGAGAAGCTTTCAGCAAAAATAGCTCTTAACTATATAAACTAATCAAAATTGTATATATATTTTATTTACATATAAAACTCTAAAGTTTTCAATCAAACTGACCGTTCTTATTATTAGTATCTGACAGCATCAAAGACATCAATTTATTATATAAAAAAATAAAGTAAATACAAAATAAAAATATTTTATTTATTATATAAAAAAATTAAGTAAATAAAAAATAAAAATATATAAATTCATAGGCGCTTCTTTCCTTCATAAAGTGTATTAAAAAATATCATATATAAATAATAGAGTAGTATGAATTCATAAGAATTTCTGTCTTAAAATATCAATAAAGTATATGTAATAATAATAAAAGGGTATCACAATAAAATTCATATTAAATATATTCCACATATAACTATATTATGAGATAGATATATTTTGAGATAATATTATGGAAACACAAAAACGTATTTTTATAATTTAATGTAAATAAAAATAAAAAAAATAAATACAATACACTTCAATACAATATATATACAATTTTGAGTACTGTTTATAAAAAGAGATTACCATATTTTATAATCAACAATATATATTATATATGATATTGATATATTATATTGTACATATGTAAGTATATTATGTGATCGAAAGTTATCTATACTTATATATTTAGCTGCCTTTAATGACTTTCTCGTACAACCCTCTCTGCTAAGGGTATAAAAACAAACAGATAAAAAGGAAGTAGAGGCAAAAAACAACAACTACTGCATAGCATCTGCAGTTTTCTGCAGTTTTGGTTTAATTGTCATGCGCTGCTGCGGCTGGCAACATTGTGGCTGTGTGTGTGTGTGTGTGTGTATGTATGTGTGTGTGTGTATGTATGTGTGTGTGTCCGTGCCCCAGTGTCTCTATCTTTAGCTGAAATCTAAATTACGCTGGCTTAACGCAGACTCGTTCGCCATTATGGCCAATGCAAATACACCCTGGACAAACATACCGCTGCATACGCACACTCACACACTCGCACACATGAAAGAGATGTTGTAGGTCGGATCGGGCTGGCTATGGCATTTATATAATGGACGCCTGAGAGCGTCCAGCAGGAGCAGGAGCAGAAGCAGGAGCTGCGAACCACTTTGAATTGGTCACGCAGTGCACAGGAAATACGCGCTGCAAAATGTGGCAAGGAAGCAGCTGCCTGCCTGGCCGCATAACGGGGCGTATGAGTTATCTACATAATTTTCCCTTACTTTTTTATCTTTTATCTGACAGCCAGTTTTGCCAGACAGTTGTTGCTCGCGCTCACTCGAGCATTAAATGCTGGCTCTTATTGAAATGCAGTTTGCATTAATGCGCATATTATGCCAAAATATGAACTGAGTAGGTGTGCTTGAGTGTGTACTGTGTGTGTGTGGGTGTGTGTGTGTGTTGCTTGTGTGTGTGTCTCACTTGTGTGTGGCCTTTTAATCATTATGCACTTGGCTGCGTTTGCGCTTTAAATAACGTAACGTAATCAGAAACCTTTTGTTTTGAAATTGGATCGCACACAACTGGCATCATTTATTGGGGGCACACTTCAAACAACTGACACACTCACACACACACACACACACGCCTCCTGCTGCTGTCAATGTTGCTGCCGCCGTTTGCTGATACCACAAACCACACACACTCTCTCTCTTCCTTTCTCTCTCTGTCTCGCCCTCTCTCGCTCGCTTTCTCACGCTGACTAGCTGCCGCCACCGCCATATGGTCAACTATTTTGGCCACAAGCCTCATGCCGCACCGGCTGGCCACAATTTATGAATATGACACCGCCCGCTGTCAGCATTTGCCGGTCGCCTGCAATTAATTGCAAACTTGGCCAAAATTGATGTTCACTTCGGGACATTTTTAATGCACACGCTAATGCATACTCTAATAGTGCAGCGCAAGTTTTGGGTACAAATTTTACAGGCGACAACTAAGTGAGTGTGAGATATATTGTTAGAATTTATACAGGTCTTCATTTTGGGATTGTTAGTTAGGTCAGTTTTGTTAAGTTTCTTAAAATGTTAGGTTGGTAGTAGCTAGCAGAGATCGATAGAAAAGTAAATAAAACATAATATGTATACATAATAAAAAATTGTTTGACTAATACAGTACATTTTCATTTTATTTATTTAATCATAGAAAACTAAATATAGTATCTAATATTATTATTAAAACTAAATCATTTAAAAAAAAATAAAAAAATGAAAAATAAACATATTATTCGCATGATTGAGTGTAAATAAAATTTAATTTATTTTTAACAAAACTTAAATTTAAATTAACATTTTTTAAAGTTAAAAAATAAATAAATTAAAATAAATTTTAGTTTTCATTTATTTATTATTATTCTTAAAAAATAATTGTTTTTTACTAATAAAAACAATTTTATATTAATTTATTTAATGACATTTTTAATTTTAATCAATTTTAGTTTATAAGTAAAAAAAATATGTTTTATTTTTCATTAATTTGTTATTTAATACTTAATTTGTTTTTCTACTTTATTTTATTTATTTATATTTTTTTATTTGGTCATAAAAATAAGAGAAGTATATATAAATATATATAAATAAAATAAAAGAAATAAAAGTAAGCCAATCTCCTTAGCAGCCAGCTCTACAGTTATAGTTAAGTTTTAGGTAATTAATATAAATAAAGAAATAAATATACCTAAAACCAAATTTTTTTAAGTTGTCAAACCATTTTAAAATAAAATACTCATATAAATCTCAATAAATAATAATTTCAGTAATTAATGCTAGCTTTAAAGCTATATATTATATATAATATATTAGTATAATATTTATAATTTTGTATATAGAGCGTTTGTTACTGCAGTCGTATAAATAATTAAAGTAATAGGTGCTACAGAATATCACTACTCCAGCAGCTCTTGCTTTCTCTTTCACTCCCTCGCTCTCTCTCTCTCAATCTCTCTCTCTCTCTCAATCTCCCCGTTCCACTTAGCTCTTATTTTTTTGTCAGCTTGTCTCAGGTGATGGAATGCTGGCTGCAAATTGAATTTCCATTGATGGCAATTGATGGCACAACGACCTCTGTTAGGCTAAGTTTTTTTTGTGTAAGGTGGAGCGAGGCTGTGCAGTTTGTGGGCGTGGTCGAAGGGTAATTGCAGCTTTCGGTTATTGTTTTTGTGTGTGTCCGAAAGGCGAAACGACAGTCATTGCATGCAAATGTCAAAGGCACTAAAGCGCTTAACGTAATTTCTGACATGCCATGTGCCAAAGTTCGGTTCCAAGTTGGCCTAAACTGTTTTGGCCAAGTTACAAGCCATTGACAGGCCAAATGGGTTACGTTGAGCCGAGGAAAGTTCTATGCCTGCAGCTGTGTGTGTGTGTGTGTGTGTGTGTGTGTGTGAGTCCAGCAGGGTGAGGGGGGGCAGGTGGCGGGTGTGCATGTTGCAGTTGCACGCAAGGTATCCACTTTATGTAGCCTCGCAACCAGTTGCCTGCCTGTTTGATCTGCTTGGCCACGCCAGGCCACGCCAGGCCAGGCCGGGCCAGGCCTGTTTAGCCCTTTGCCTGTTGGCTGTTTATGTCATGATGTCCTTTCTTCGACTGTTTGCAGCTGAACGCACGCGTGCACTAATCCTTTTGCAGCTGCAATCTGCGACTGCTCACAGGATCACGACAGTATCCTGCCAGGTAGCCAGTCCCCACTGCAATACATCAAATTTTGGCAGGCCTGACCGACTGTCTGTCTGACTGCCACATCGCGATCTTTAGCGACTGGCAGCTGCAGGTGTCTCTCTCCCCTAGTCGTCGTCGTCGTCGTCGTCGTTGCAACACGCTGATTGTAGGGGCCATCAAACAGATTGCAAAGCACATTTGCAACATGCTACGTGCTACGTAAGCTGCAATTAAGTTTTGTTAATTTTAATGAAGCTTTGTCGCATCTGCTGTCAGTTGCCTGCTGCTGCTGTTGCTGCTGTTACCGTGAGCAACAACAGCAACTGGCCATTGGGCAACATTTTGTAGGGATTCTACGTTTTGGATTTCATGCGTTGCGCTCTCCTTTTTTTCTGTGTTTTGTATCCAAAAGCAATGCAGCTGCCCATTTGTTTTAGGGGTAGTTTTGCTCCTTCTTTTTTTAAATTTTTTTTTTTTTTTGCCACGCCTTTTTGCATTTACTTAACGTTTTTTGTTTAATTAAATTAAACTTATGTCTGGCTAATACCATATCATTATTTAGATTATCAATAAGGGGCAAAACAAAGGCAGTTTAGATAGATCATCATTATCATATATTATATTTAATACAATCTTAGATTTAGCTGGAATATAAGTAATAATGGTGGAGAAAAAGAGAGGCAAGATTAGAGAGATCAGGTTGTATATGTATGCCAGGACAAGAGAAATTACTGAGCTGTCGATGCAGACGCAGCTGCACGATGTCACAGATTATAATATTCTAATTGTGTTCAAAGCACGAAGAGCAGCTTAGCAAGGCAAAGCCGAAGCGCTGAGAGAACCAATGAGCATGAATAAAAGGAGAGTAGAAAGGAGCGAGTGAATGCAGTCTCTAATCTCTTTACAACAGCTTAGACATAGCTATAAAACCACAGCCGCTCTTAAGCTGTAGATCATAAGCTGCTTATCATAAGCTGCTCATTACAGTAGGCTTAACTACTTTTTAAATAATAATTAGAGTAAAACCTCTTATGCTTAATATAATTTTTTTTTAAATATTTTATATAATATTTTAAAAAATATATATATACAAAATATTAAAAAAAAATATTAATAATATGATCTAGTTATAAAATAATGAAAGAAGTGTACTTGCTTTGATATTTTATAAAATATTTGAAGAGTTTCAAGCTTGCAAAAACATCTAGTGTAAAAATAAAATATCAAATTTTCATCTCCTGTAGGCTACATAAATAATATGTATTTTAATACTATTTTTTTTTTTAAATATTACATACAAAAATAGATAATATTAAAAAATAAAAAATGAAGTAAAAATATACAAATATATAATACAATTATAATATCAACTGCTTTACAACTAAGCCTGATGAAGATTTGAAATTTATTCATATTGTGTATATCAAACTTAAAGTTAACTTTAAATTCTATGCTTAGCGGGACACAATTTTAAATTTAAATTTAAATTCACATAAAAAATCTTTTTATTTTATCTAAAAGCTTAAATACTTTATTTGCATAATATATAGCTTAGTTTAAGCCCCTATATTGCTTCAGCCTCGACTCGCTTCTGTTTTGATTCGCAATGAACCCTGAAAGTTAAACCAGCACTTGGACGCAATCAATTTGTGAAGCACAGCTCTTTAGCTATTTTCACCTGTCTGTGGCCGTGGCAACTAAGTGCTTCACTCGGCTGCTGTATGAACAATAAAAATTTATACATGTTTAAGTTTTGCATGTGTGTGTGCCGGTATGTATATATATATGGGTGTATGTGTGTGTGCTGGCAAATTTTTGTGAACGTTCGCACTTTGGCCACCATTTGGAGCTCTGGCAACTGGCGAACTTTGTGCAGCACGCAGCAAAACTTTTATCCAAATGCAGCAAATACCCAAAGCCAAAGCCAAAGCCAAAAGCTAAAGCTAAAGCTGTCTGTAGCCGTGGTCGAGTCGGAAGTCCAGGGCCATCAACAGCAAATACTGTGGTGTGGGGGCAGCATAAAATTGCAGCGACTACAAAGTGGTTATTTTGTTTGAAGTAATCCACAAGAAGTCGTTAAAACTGTCGTTGGCTTCTAGATTGATGATGGTTTCACGTGTCCAATGCAGCCAGTCAGCCAGCAAGTGAGCCAGTCAGCCAGCCATTGCTGAGCCTCGCTTTATCCTGCAGCCATGTACCGCTGCTATTTATGATAAAGTGTGTTCCGCTGTGCGAGTGTGTGTATGTGTGTGTGTGTGTGTGTGTGTGTGTGTGTGTGGGTGATGTGCTAAGGTGAAGCTGTGCAGTTGGTTGAATGCACTTGAAAAACTTCACATGAGCTGCTGCTGCTTTTGCGGCTGCTGCTGCTGTTGCTGCTGTAGAATACATTTTGCAGAGCGATTACCAAGCAGCAGCAGCAGCAGCAGCAGCAACAGCATCATAAGCATCAGCATCAGCATCATCTCTTCACATGCCACACTATACGATCGACTTTAATATCGGTACATGATTTACGTCTCAATGATTTTTCTAGCCCCTTTGACATGCAAATACTGCAAATGCTATACAAGCCGAGTCGACTGAACTGGATATGAGTATAGTATATGCTTGCCATATAGCCGTCAGTCTGTCAGTTTTTCTGTCTGTCTGTCTGTCTGTTTTTTCGCTTAAAAATGTTTGTAACTGGGAAATGAAGGAAATTCCAGGTTTTACACACGCTGCACTTGTAACGTCGGTTCGCCCTTTGACACCTGATAAGTGTCGTGCTCAAAGCGCTCGACGAACCAAATACCCACAGCTCCAACTTCTGCTGCTGCTGCTGCTGCTGCCTCTTCTTCTTCATCATCTTTCTGTAATCAAATATGCAAACCAAATAACAAACGCAGTTGAAAGCAACTGAAAATAAATTGTAGGCGGTAATCTTAAAGCAGGCGCCATTAACAGCAGCAGCAAAAGCCAATTCCTTTCCTTTATTTTCCGCCCAAATTCCATACGCATTTTCAATTAACTTTTTGCCCTGCAGCCCCTTTTCTTTATATGGCGTGTAGGCGTGCCAACGGAAGAATAAAAAACAAAAAAGCGAAGAAAACAATAACAAAAAAGCGTCTAAAACAGCTCAGGTTATTGGCAATAAAAGGTCACCCGAATTTCCTATATGAGCCTAGGATGCCTTTTGCCCCCAAGAAAATTAACATAAAAGAGAAGCTAGCGTCGAGCATCGAGCGTGAAACTGTTATGCTCATTGCTTCACATCATATTTAGTGGAGCCAACAATATGCATAATATTGTGCTTTTAATACCCTATAATTGTGTCATACAATGGGAAGTACTATGATGATGACAGGAAAGAGTATGAATGAGGGATCACAAGAAAATTTGATCAATAAGATGTAGTGAAGAGCATATATGAAACTTTGATAGATTCTATCGAATGAATATTTTAAAATTCATATTTAATTTATGTTTTTCTAAAAATATTATAAATAATATATTTTAATATTTACTCAGTAATATAGAGAAATTTTAAAGACATGTTTCAAATATAATTTTTTGATTTTTTTATTTTTCGATAAAATTTTTTAATTTTTGTATTTAATTATTTTTATCTAAAATTTTTAAATTATTCAGAAATCAACCCAATTGAAATTAAGCAGATTTTATAATTCAATATACAACTAAAAATTAAATAAAATATTTTTCGATTCAGGTTTATATTTACAATATATTTTCGTTTACTATTTAGATTAAGATAAAAAAAATAAATGAAAACATACAAATTTTATTAAATAGTTAATAGATTTATCACTACAATAAATTCGTTGCCATTTTCGTAAATTAACAAACTTAATTTATATTTATATATATTTCAAAAATAATTTTAACCTTATTTTTGTATTATAATTGAATTTTGTTATTTCGAGCTAGAGTATATAATATTCGATATATACAATTATTATTCATATTTGAATTCCATTTTTTATTATGTCTCGTCGCAAATGCGCGGCACGTGACCAGACCGAATGAAATCAATGGCACTCAAAGTTTAGTTGTGAACCTGTCGTGACTGGCTCAGCTTAAGTCTTAATGCTAATTAGCCAGATAAGGGGCCACACTTTCGGCGCAATTGTGTGGCAAAAGCAAAGTAAAGTTGCTTGACCCAAACGACATAAGTACATGTAATTCAGACAAGCCATACACTTAAGTTTGTGGCTTAATTGCTGGCTGCAGCAGGGACGAACGTTAAGCGAGAGCGTGTGCTGTAATGTAAGCAGGCCAATAAGTGGGTGTCAAAGATAAGTCAACAACTTTGGCAATAAGCTCGAAAGTCACTTCAAAATCAAATACTTAGCAAGCTGATGCAATAAATATTAAATGTTATCTCTAGGGGTTACGTTTCATTTCTGAATTTGCTGTTTATGTTGATATTGAAGGAATTAAAAATTGAGAATTGAATAATTATTTCTCTTTATCAAGTATACAAATTAAAATATTCTCGTTTTATGTGATGAAATTCTTTAATAAGAATTTGTTTACGAGAGTTTTTTTTTTAATAATAAAAAATTTGATAAAAATTATTATTAAACATTTCTTCACTTAATTAATTTAATTTTTTTTTTGTGCTTAAATTTTTTTATAATCATGAATTAAATTTAAAAAAATATTCAAGCCTTTTGTTGAAAATATGCATATCTACATTTATTTCTAGTAAATTTATTCCTATTGAATTCGATGTTCCGCATATTTCATTAACAGACTGTTAATAAGTTTCCATTAACAGCTGCTGCTATCCACTTTATCTCAAGCTTTCAGCCAGGACTTAAATCAAGCTTAAATTATTTTCTGCAAGCAGTTCAGCTCTACAGTCGAAACTTAAACCGGAAATTGAGCTGCTTGTGTCGTTTATTGCGCTCTCTGCCAAAATGTACTGCTTGCTGTTAACTGCAAAGCAGTTAACACAACCAAAGCAAATGTTACGCATACGCCAAGTGGCGCAATTTTAATGCTCATCAAATTGAAATATATTGAGTATACATACATACATATATATATATATATTTTTTTTTATATTTGTAAGTAAATTCATATAGGTCCGCTACAATCTAATCCAATTGTTATCGACACTTGAGAAAATCACAAATGTGTCCTCTCGACTCTCGACCGATTTCAATCGAAAATGCCCTCATCGGCTGCTTTGGCAACGAGCGATTTAAGACCGTCGGTGACCTCGACGCCAACTTCCGTAATTTGATTGGATGGCAAGAAGAAGCCAAATGTGCCCTTATCACGCAACTCGACAGTGCAGGTGAATGGTATATCCTTAACCCCGTAGGCCCAGTCCTTAGCCGCACCAGACACAACATCTACAGTGGATGAAGAGTCAGAGGTCAATAGCATTACAACAATTGGCAGTCAGCGCCTTTTTTTTCCAGCACTTACAGTTCAATAAACCGCTGGCGCCATAGGTGAAAACAGAGCCAAACGCATCTTCAGCGCCATCGGCAAAAGCAGCAGCAATACGCATCATTTGATCATAGTTGGGTGGGAATTCAGTGTTGGTGTGTCCATAGGGCAACAGGACATACTGGCCGTAGGCATGGAAAGCCAGATAGGCGCGTATATAGCCATCGTCAAAAGAGTTGACAAACTCCTGCAGGGCCACAATTTCACGTTCCGTGTTTGGCTCATCACCGCCGAACCAATGATCGCAGGGGTCCTCAATACCCCAGCCAGCACCGCTCCAATGGAAATCAAAATTTCGATTCATATCGATGCCATAGCAGGGACCCGACGAATTCGAATAGCCATTGGGGCGACGATTCTTGCGCCACAGGCGCTCCACGTCGTGGGTGTAGACAAATCCATCGGGATTCACCATCGGCACCACAATCCAATCAAACTCCTCGGACAGACGCTGCATGCCCTCATCCTCGGAGTTGATTAACTGATTAAGGATATAGGTGACGGTGGCCGACGATATCCATTCCATGGCATGAATATTACCCTCAATGAAAATGGCCTTGTTGCCCTCACGCTTGGACAGTTTGACGCTCTTGATGGGCCTGCCCTCGTACGAGTGACCTATGACATTGCACTCGAGATAATCGTGCTCGTCGCACTGCTCATCCACCCAGTCGTAAATGACTTCCAATGGATGGTAGGTCTCCCAGTCCATGGGCGCATCCTCATCCACCGACGACTCGTCGAGCAAACTAAATGGAAAATGTGTTGTTTTTTTTTTTAGTATTTCATTCTTTTTTAATTAAAGTCTGGCTGGATCCTTACGCCTGCAAATCCTCAACGATTATATCGTATGCCACCTGCAAGTCCTGCAGCACCTGCTCAAAGGAGCGCTGAAACAATGGACCCACAATAACATCATAGCTGCGATTGGGTCCTCCAATCTCGTGCAGTATATGAACCTAAAAATGAGAAAAAAATGGGAAAAAAGAAATTGATGTTTCGTCTCTCTTGCTTTATCGCATTCCCCTACTTGTAGGTACTGATGAATTTTTTTAAACTCCTCCAGCTGCTCGTTATCCTCGACAAAAGCTCGATACACTTTGAAGTTGTCGTAGCGCGCGGCAAATGGCTTCCTGGCGCTGGCCAACGCAGCCAAGGATATCAGAACTAAAACTAGTAGCACTTTCATTTTGCTTCTCTCTCTTTCTCTTTCTCTTTCTCTCTTTTTCTCGTCCTTTGTTTGTTATGTGAAACGTTCGAACGCTCACTGTACTGTGTGCATTGGCCATGCACTGCCTTTTATATACAGAGGGAGCACACACTTGGCTCTTGTGTCGATTAGCTTGTGAAGTGCATATTGCCGGAGTGCAGCACCAACACCAGCAACCATGCGTTATCTAATAAGTTATTGATAGGGCAAACTTTTGATCAATCATCTGGCATTGTTGTGCTTTCCATTTTCTCATTTTTTTCAGCTTGTGTCTGCTGCACTTTGTTTCTCTTATCTACATAGATGACACTTAACCTACCACAAAGTAGCAGACACACTGTCAACAAAAGGAAGTTGTGTCTGTGCCTGGGTATTCAATAATTGTCTATATAAATGGAATGGAAATAAAGCAACAAATGTTATCATGCAATAGAGGAATGCCACGATGAGCGAGTCTTGTGAAGAGCTTCTAATCAAATAATACAATTTATTTAATTACATTTATTTAATTACATTTATTTATTTAAATTTTTTTAATTAAATTTAGTGTATGAAATTTATTTAAGCTACTTTTTGATTACTTAGCTCTTCAGTTTTTAGTTAGCTTTTTAAAGGCAATTATATTCAGACGGAAGAAACTTGAATATGTTTAAGATCTGAAATAACTAGCAGAAAAATATATTTAAATTAAATGTCACAAAAACATCTCATTTCTAAAAATATCATTTAAATAAATAAATAGATTTTGTAGTTTCTATTAATAATAATAATAATCCCGATAATTGTCTCTGTGAATGAACAAATGCTATCATGCAATAGAGAAATGCTTTGGTTGGAATAAAGAGCTTAGATGAGCCAGTTTTGTGAAGAGTTTCTTATCAAATCATTGAATTATTTGATTAAATAGCTCTTAAGTTTCTAGTAGTTGTACTTAAAGGCAATTATATGCAAAGAGAAAAAACTAGAATTGGTTTAAAATCTGAAATGACCTCTAGTAGGTGTACTTAAAGGCAATTGCATTCAGACAGAAGAGACTAGAATTTTGCTATTATCTGAAATGTTGGTTACATTTAATTGCTGATGTAAATCTTTAACTACCAAAAATTATAAATATATCAGTTGAAAAGCTATAGCAAAACTCTGCTAAAAATAAATTTGTATGAAATGCTTTATATGATTGTTAAAAATAAAAAATGGAAGAAAAAAAAAATTAACATAAAGAGATATTTGATTACATATATCACATAATCAGCCCACTTTAAATACATATTTCAAACAAATATTTATCTAAATTATTTATCCAAGTAAATAGCACTTAAGCCACTTCAAATTGAAACACAAATCAATTGCAATCCAACATAATTCACACTAAATTACAGCTGCAATGTACGCAAGTGCTAAGCAGCCCCCTTCCCATATGCTTTTATGCCACTTTTCGGAATGGCTCAGACAAATATTTGTCAACGTAATTGATAAGATATGTTCGTGACTGGCCGTGTTATTAGAGCACTGCTCGTTTGGGTTTGGGGCTAACCATTTTGATAGTCCAATGTGTCTGCGCGTGAAGAAGCACTTTTCGAGTGGGGCAAATGCGATTGCACTTGACGCTAGCAAACAGAGAGCGAAAATGCAATGACAACAGTTTGGCAAGGGCAACTTGGTGTGGGTGAGAGATTTGACAAATTTCGATTTTAATTGCCTGCATTCAATTATCATGCTTTTGATTGTTTAAATATTGATTACAATTTAACTGCTGATGAACATAATGCAATTATGCAGCAAACAAATGCACAATAATATGAAGGCCATTCGACGTTTTTAATTGATTATGCAAATGCATTTAATTAAAGGCTAAACAGCTTTGTCAATATGGATTAGCGCGCATTATAATGCAATGATATAAAGCCAAAAATCCAATTACAAATTATATTTGACATTTTAATTGTAAATGGTTAAAGCCGGAAATTCAGAATTGATAAAGTAAATTATTATTGTTTTTATTATTATTATAAGTAAGTATAATTAAATTGTTCAAGTTGAAATGAGTTAAAGAATAGTTGATTGATAGCTAACAGAGAATGCTAATAACAGACAGAGAGAGAGAGAGAGAAAGAGCGAGCTGTTACTGTTAACAGACTGCACTGCTTAACAGTGACAGAGCGCGCTGCTTGCTTTGCCGGTCTCACAAAGCCAAAGACAAAGAGAGAGCGAGAGAGCATACAAAGCAAAGCAAAGATGCTTTATGACTATAATGAGTGATAAATTTTAGAGTAAATATTTTATATGTTGACTTACTGCTAATAAACCAGGCGATAATTGCAAATTGAAAATTGTTGCCAAATTTTATACAGCTCTATATAAATATATATCTCCCCTCTGCCTATAAAAACCAGCGTTAATTTAACGCTAGACTTTTATGTCTAATTAAGCAGCAGCTATGATTACAACAATGAGTTTTTCGAGGCATTTGTTAATTAAAAGCAAGCAACAAATATGCTCATGAACCCATCCACCCACCTGTCTCTACCCAGCCTCAAAAGCACGTGCTAAATAAATACGCCAAGTTGTTAAGTACCAACTGCCTCACTCCCTTGCTTTGACACACACACACTCACACACCCACACACGCATTGCCACCCTCGACGAGTGTGTCGTAAATACACACGCGCTTTTCTTTGTCTGTTTTCAGTTTTTCTTTTTCACATAAGGAAATTTTATAGAATGCGTCGAAACATGTTTCGTGTTCTCAGTGTTTATTTTCCGGCTCAAAGTAAATGCGTGAATTGATGTGTCGTAAAAAAGCTGTTAATTAGCTTTCAGTGGCAATAAAATGTGGTTTGCTTTCTTCCTGCACACTTTTCAATATTGAAATTTTTGACATTTATAGCACATATGTATGACTGTATGTCTGTCTGTCTGTCTGCCTGTCTGTCTGCTAGCCTTTACCTAGGCATCAACAGGAACTTTGTGGACGCTCTGCATAAATTGACTTTCCTGATGCTTGAGGTGGCAAGCTAGTAGAGCCAAACGTGTCTCTGCTGCTAGTCAAATAGAATGGATGGGCGGTTGAGTTTGGGTTTGTCTGAGATGTTTGCTCAGCCAACGCTGGGCTGGCCACAAAGGCAAATATTTACAACAGCCACGCAGGAGGATGCGGGAGATGGAAGTACGGGCAATGATGCTGCTTCCTGAGGGCTCAACGCAACTTTGCGGCCCTCGTGTGCATAGTTTCTGGGTATCGGGCATATGCGAAAGTTAAGATCGTATGCCCAGACCAGAGCCAGCCCCACGGGTGCGACAAACAGCGTGTGTTTTAAGCGCTGCCAGCCAGCCGAACTGGAAACTTCATCAAAAGCGCACGCAGCAGAAACAACAACAACAACAGCAGCAACAGCAGCAGTAGCAGGCACAAAAAAATAGTTTGTCCTTTGGCACATTTATGAAATGTGCACCAAAATATGTAAGAATGTATGTGTGTGTGTTTATGTGTGACTATGTGTGTGTGTGTGTATGTGTGTGTGCGTGTGTCAACTCGTGTGTGTTGTCAACACACAATAACTTTCACTTCGGTTGCTCTCTAAGCGGCTTAAAAACTTGCCCGAAACTGTTGAGCTGGCAACAGAGCCAACTGCCAACTGCCAAATATTTGCGCAGATAATGAAAGTAATACAATGTGTGTGTGAGTCAAAGTGTGTAAGAGCATGTGTGTGTGGGTGGATAGCACTCTCTCTATGCGTGTGTGTGTGCTAGTTGACAGTTAAGTAATGTGGCATCAGAAGTTAACTGTTTGTTGCCTGCTTTTGATTTTATTGTCAATTCACTTAGCAGCGGTAATTGACCCTAATGCCTGCCTGTCGTTCGTTTCTTGTCTTTAAATCAATACGACAAATTTCCTTTTCTTTTTTTTTCTCTTTTTTTTGGCAGCAAAATTCAATTTGCCAACACACACGCAGACACACACACACACACACGCTTCGTGTCCCTCTCTAGTAACATAGCGTAAAATGTCAAAAAAGCACGTTTCAGTGTTTTGGGATTTTGTTTTTGCATGTCATGTGCCGCCAACTTTGAACTCTGCTCACTGTTCTCCTGTTTTACTTTTTTCTTTTTTTGTATATTATTTTGTTTTTTTTGTATTCTTGTTGACTGTCGCTGTTTAAGTAGTAGTCGCAGTAGCAGCAGCAGCAGCAACTACGTGACTATCATCAAACATTTACTTTTTGCAATAAATGTCAGTGGAGTTAGGCGAATAAACGTAATAACCATAACAATAAAATGAATGAGGCCAGGTCTCTCTCTCCATCTCTCTCTCTCTCTCTTTTTTCCTTCTCCAACTCTCTTCTTTTGTTTCCTCCCTCTGCAGTTTGACTCATAAAAAAGTTATGCCATTTCTATTTATTAAGGCCTAATGATATTACCTAACTATGACACTTCAGCATCAGATTAATCTGAGCGCAAACACAAATAATCAAATTTGTTGCGCCAGCTGAAAGTCAGCTGTGTGTTCTCGCTTTTAGTATCATCGACAGGCTTATATAAAAATAAAATAAAAATAAAATAAACACAATAGATATACAATAGATATAGATCTGGATACTGCATCGCTGTTCGTCTAAATATACAAAAAACGAGTGAATTAATTTTGCTATTATCTCTTAAAGTTTGTCAACTTTTCTAAAAACTCTCGCACGTATATTTAAATATTTTGAATACTTTTTTATATTAAGCCCTCGTATATATTTAAATATATTGAATAATTTATTCAAACCAACTTCAAAAACAGAAAGTCTTTTTTTAAGAGATTATATTTGACTTTATTAATTTTATTAATATATTTTATTTATTATTTTAGTTTTAAAAAATTTAATAAATGTATTTTATTTATTTTTTTTGTTAAGCCGAATTTGAAGTAAATTCATAATTTACTCTTCATAATTATTTCGGTTTCTTTGTATATTTTTTAGACTTAGGAAAAACAATTTTTAATATTCTAAGTCGCAGAACCTGAGCATAAATTATTTATATATTTATTAAAGTATGTTTTTTAGTATATATTTTTAACATATATTTTGTTGATGCAAATTTAAAATTTATTCTTATACTTAATTCTTTAAAGTCGTAGAACCTAAGCCTAAATTATTTTTATATACTTTTCATGTATTTTTTAAAGTATTTTTTTAATATATATACTTTTATATTTTGTATTTTTGCTTATATTTATTTTCTGGTATTACTTTTACGACTTTCGGCTGCAATCTATAAAATCACTTACATCAAATTATTTCTTAATGCTTGACTCTTTTATAAATTTATTACTATAATTAAATTCACATTTCTCTAAGAAATTTAAAAATAATTTAAGTGGATAAGATTTTAACCTTTCAATCAATTTTTTTAATTGCTTTGCGAATTTTGGTTAGAGGTATGCCCTTCTCAACTCTGCTAAGCTCTCCTTTTGTTGAACTCTCGCTTTGATAATTGAGTTAGATTTACAAGAACTTTTATTTCAATAGAAAAATAGCTTAGCTTTAACAAGATTTATTTACGCCTTTAGATATTGAAATATTACATGTTTATCAAATGCAATTCTACATAAATTCTAAAAGCTTAACTGGCATCATCAGCTCTTGAGCTTTTCATGGCCATTGCGACTTTATGCATATACATGTAGTTTTTCTTCAGCTGTTGTCATTCAACCATAAGCTGTTCAACATTATCGAATTCAATTTTATCAATTTGTAGTTCTATGCCACACACACACACAGACATACACATAGACAACTGTAAAATGCTTTCACACAGGCGCAACATCGATTTGAATGGCGTGAATGCGTAGCGTGCATAACACAGTCTTGTGGCCTTTACAAAATGCTCACATACCCAGCCGCAGCTATGGCCGCGCCCCTATCCCTCCCCCCTCTCACCTAGCTTTATGCATTCTGAATTCTGCATTGTTTCAGTGCAATCGTCTGTGCCTAATCTGCAGCTATTTGCTCTGCCATTTGGCTATCTGCTCGGGCCGTGGGTGTGGATGTCGCTCGCTCTCTGTCTGGCTGGCTGGGACTGGGCTGGCTGGGCCCATAAATTAGGCGGCTTCACAGCCATGGCTAAGTGCTTTTGAGCTGCTCCTCTGACTAAGTTGGCTGCTGCTGCTGTGGCTGCTACAGCGACTCCTGCTTTGTCTCCATTTCGAAGTTCTGTGCTCCTGTTTTTGGCCATTGTGCCGGGGCAAGATTTATGCTCGGGCACAATTCGCACTTTCTCACATGCTGCACGTGAAGTCAGTTTTTAAAATGCCAAACCACGTGCGCCCGGTTGTGTGCAATTTCTATTCATTTCTATTCATTCCATTGGCAGTGCTGCTTTGAATATATATATTGAAATTAAAGAATGGCCATAAAAATTGCCATCAATGGGATTTTATGGTTTTATATATATTTATACATATCTATATTGTTTAGTTGGCTTTTGATTGAAATTCTGGTAAATTTGTGATTTGAAATTCAATTTTATTTTGTGCCTTTTCATTTCGAGCAATCTAAATATTTGGCCAACAATTTGCTTAAAACTTGTTTAAATTTCATGCATATTTTGTGCATTCGTATTGTGGGTATTGTTATAGCTTTTTGGCCAGCAATTAGTCGAATAAAAGGCATTTGAATCTCTGTTGAGTCTATTGAATAACCTAAAACTCAATTATCACATATTCAGTAAAAGTGAGCTTCACCTGCTGAAACTAATTTGGACAAGGAGAGAGAAAGAGGGAGAATGAGAGTTGGTCATGTTTTTGCCTGCTTTTGGGTTTACGTTTGGCAAATGTTAATTAAAAAGACCAGATGTCTCTCCCTCCTCTCTGTTTCTCCCTCTCTCTCCTTCTCCTTTTCTGCCTGACATTATGGCCCATATTCTATTATTTTTCTTGCCCGAGCTTTGCCCGTTTTAGATAACTAAGTTGGAAATAGAACTGGCTGGGCCAGTGTCCGGCTTATAGCGCTTAAATAGGCCGCCCTATCTCTCCCTTTCCCTCTCTCTCTCTCTCCCTTTCCCTCTCTCTCTCTCTGTCTCTCCCTATCTCTCTCTTGTAGGTCTGCCTTGTGCAGCCAAACAGCCATCAGCAATAAAAAAGCCAGCACATAGCGCATATAGTTCATATTTCTGAAAATTACCCACATGCCATACAAACCGGCAACGAGTCTGTCGTCAGGGCAGCAGCAGCAGGCAAGCCAAGAAAAGAAAACCTAAAAAAGAAGGAACTGAAAGCAACAAAAAATCATAAATAAATGTATAAGTATGTATAAGACGTTTAAATACCCTGTGCTTTCAAGTGTGATTGTGTTATTTTAAATACTTTGCAAGCTGAGATCCTTTTGAGATTCTTATGAGATCCTTTTTACAGACTAAAACAATTGATTGATTTCCCCCATCTGTCAATATCTCGTTAAACCAAATCTAAGTTACTATTAAGACACAATTACATTCATCACCTTGTTGAAACATGATTTTATATAATATTTATTATATATATATTTATTTATCATATAAATGTTTTTAAATAATATTTTTATATTTTTATTATATATTTAACATATATATATATATATATATTTTTTTTTAAATAATATTTATTATATATTAATTTATTAAATTTTATTTTATTCAAATAATTATTACATATTCTATCTTTTATAATATTTTTCAATATTTATTACATATTTATTAATTTATTTTATATATTTAAAAAATCAAAATTTTATATATTTGTATTTTATAAATGTTTTTAAATAATTTAATAAAATTTATTATAGATTTTTTTATATATTTAATATACTTTTTTAAATCATATTTTTTACATATTTGTAATATACTTATATATTATATTTTATATACAATTTTTAAATTATATTTATTTTGTTTTCACTACAGTTGTTTAAATATTCTCTTTCTTTTGCTAAATAATTCATTCTTAATATGTTTGTGTTTAGCATATGCTCGCTTTGCATTTCATTTCCCTAACATAAAGACTCTCAGACCGCAATATTGTATAAATAATTCTCAGCTTGCTTTAAGCTGGACTATCCTCTGGAGCGTCTTAGCTCTTAAGTCAGAGTAAGCAAACACGCCTTTACAATTCAATGCCTGTGTTGTTAAGTGTGTGAGTGTGTGAATGTCCCGTTTAGAAAACTGAAACCTGAGATAATTTAAAGAGAGTTTTTTTTTATGGCAGCTCTGAAATTTGTAAGTCGTGTTGTATTAGCGAACTGAGAGTCTTTTGTTATGTCTGGCTTTTTTTAGTTGTTTCAGTTGATAATTTATATCGTTTGTTTTGCAGAAGTTAATTGGCTTGCTAGGCTGTCTTAAAAAAATATAAAAAAAGGATAAATGAGGAAATTCGTGTACTAAATATAGAGCAAATGCTAATATGTATAGAGCATATATAGTAGATGATCTTAGTACTGGGAATATATATATATATACATAAATATATATTATTCTTTATATATATATATATATATATATATATATATATATATATATATATATATATATATATATATATATATATATATATATATATATAAGACTTTATATGTATATATATATATATACTAAGACTAATCTACACAGATTTCTAATGTATAGAGCGCTTATGAAAATCATTATTAAAATATAAATTAATTCAAAAAGTTCACAATATTTTATTTATGAGCAAAACTCAATTCAACAAAATTGTCAAGCTAGTTTCAAAGTCTAAAATGCTCTAATTGATAAATTTCAATTCAGTTGGTATATAAAGTAGTTGCAGCTATGACAAGGGCATAATTGCGAGCATTCACACACAGGGTATAACTAACTACAAGCCAAAGTTCTATATTTTCTTTTACTACCTACTTTTTTTTTGGTTTTTTATCATTTTTGTTTTCAATTGCTGTGCACCTGCATACACACACACACACACACACTCGCACACACACCCGCTTTTAATTACACTGCACATTTGCACTTCAAGTGCAGGGCAACTCAACTCTTATGTGTGTGTGTGTGTGTGGGCGTGGTAGGCTATAACATTCATGCCACGTTGCACAAACACAAAAAACCGCAGACAAGGCAAAGAGTGCAAAACATGTCGCATCCTTGCGCCACTCAGCCTTGGGCTGTCGCTGCGAATATTTTTTGAAATTGGTAATTTTCAAATTTTTTAGATGCCATAGTTTGAAGAGGCTCTAAGGCCAAAGCAACTGTTGCCGGAAGTATTAAAAAAAAAAAAAGAGAAAGAGAGAGCGAGAGAGAGAGAAAGTGAGGTAAGGTAAGTAAAGAAGCAATTTGTTTGGCCAGGCGACTTAATGCTCGCACCTGTGACTCGCTTTAAATTCATTTTACTTTTTTCTCTCTTTTTTTCTGCTTTTTATTTATTTTTTAAAATTTGTGTCCGGCTGCACGCAATTTTTCTTAATATTCAACGCTTTATTTTGATGAGCCTTCATTTATTTTCATTGCCCTGCCGAGAGCTGGTGTCCGCGCTCGCTTGCGTATTATTTAAATGAATTAAAGTCAACCAATTTGAATTTCAGAAATTTGAGTTCCGAATTCAGCAGCTGCTAAACTTAACTTAATTTCATGCATCTAATTTTCTTCTTCTTCTTTTTTTTCTGGTAACATTAATTAATTGCTTGTTGGCTGGCCGAAGAACATGGTAAAATAAAAAAAATGAAAACATACAAAACAACAGCAGCTGCTGTTAGCTTAACAAGTACTTGACAGCCAGCTACAAACTCCAAGGTAAACATCGAGGCGGCTGTGCTGTGATGTGTATGCTTGTGGGCGTGGCAAACACCCAAACACCCAAACATACACGCACAAATCGGTGTGTGCTTCAAGTCGCATGAGCCTGAAGTGTTTGCCATAGAAACCACAGAAATAACATGCCAACTCAGCTGAGCATTAAATCGAATATTACGCATACGCCACGTTAACCAATTAAATATCAAATACTTTGCACTCGTTTCCATTTGGTGCACAAAAACTCAACATTTAATTATGATTTGCGCGCTAAATAAAAAACAACCGCAAATATTTGCAGTTTGTGCTTTTTTAACAACAAACTGAATTATAAATAAACTTTATGGATTAAATAAATTATACAAAAATAAAATAAAACAGGAAAACAAATATGTTTTGCTAATATTTGCGGTTTCGTTTTTTTTCTGTCTGCGATTTTTTAGCATATTTTTTTCGCTCGCCAATTTGACATTCAATGTAAAGCCATCGCCGCTTCAGAGTCGAGTGGCAGATGCCACACAAGCACAATGCATAGCACTGATTACAATGCACGAACGATAAACAAACTTGACTTGACTCCGGCACGCTCGATGTGCGTGCAACAATAACTCTATGCAACAAATAGAGGAGAGGACTGAGAAAAGAAAAGTTGAGAAAAACATGTTATAAATGCGGCAAGTGAAGTGTGATAGACTGACAAATATATTATTGTCCATGGATTTATAGTACTCGAATATACTCTGTAAATAGGAGAAAGTAGATTAAAATTGGATTATAACAGTAAATATTGTGGCAGGTGAACTTAAATAGATAGCAAAAATTAGGTTTGCGAATTAAACAAATTTAGTTTTTTATAGCAGCTATTAGCAATAAGAAATAGAAGTTAATATTACCAAAAAAATAAATATAAAAAATATATAAAAACATATGACAAAATTAAAGTTAACATAAATTTTAAGTTTAAATTTAGCTTTTTTTTTGACTCTTATAAAATTCTTAATAAAATTAATTCTTTTAAAATCTTAATATAAAATATAATTACTAAAATAATATATACTTAAAAAACAAATATATATATATAATTGCATATCTCTTGCAAACTAATAATGGAGAGTCATCTCAGCTTAATTATTAGACAAAGTTAGTAAATAAATTATATATATAGAAAATTAAATTTTATAATATCGACATGGAAATACGTTTATCAAATAATATTTAAGGCTTGACACAAAAAAATAGTAAATATAAAATATATTTTAATAAAATAAAGTTTTCACTTATTAACTTCTGTCATAAAAAAGAATTGCATTATGAAAAGGTCGAAAAAAAATTTGATTTCCAATATTTATTTATGTTTAATAAAAAATTCAATAATTGGTTGCCAATGCCAATAAATGGTCAAAGAGCTGCCAATATCCACAATCATTGGGAAAGCAAAAAAAAAAAAAAAAAAAATAAAAATAAAGAAACGAAATCTTGTTGATTATGCGTTACTCAACAAACATGCATACCCTATGCGTAAGGGAAGCCAAACGAAAAAAGAGAAAAACACACAGCAAACAAACGAAAAAAAAAAGCGTAGAGAAAAACATCTTCATCTTGAAAGTGTGCTCTCTGGTAGCTAGTCAACCTTTAGCTTTTGGCTTGGCAGCACTGATGCATTAGTAAATTGAAAGCAAAGTACGTACCCATTATGTAGACGATGAGAGCGGCAACAATTTGTATGCGTGCAGTCAAGATACTAACATAAATACGCACACACAAAGGCATAACTGTAGCGCGCTGTGTGTATGTGTGTGTTTGTGTGTGTGTGTGTGTGTGTGCGTGTGTAGCTAGACAAGAAGTCGAGTATAAAACGTATTGCAGATGCTTTTCAGCTCACAGTCGCCATTCAATCAAATCAAGCACACAACTGCTGAATGCCACTTGAACTTTGTCATTTACCTGAGAAAATCACCAGGGCTTAATGATGTGCGCATTGACCGTATTTTACATTCATATATAAATATATATATCGCTATATATATAACTTTTTAAATCTGAGAATCTGAGCATATGCTTTGTGCACTTTTGGCCTGAATGAATTGCCAATCAGTTGACAGCTGTCCGATAGAAATTTCCTTAAAAATTAACATAACGAGCTCTATTTTTTTTTTTTTTTTTTTTTTTAGCGAGAAAAGTTGGCAACTTTTTTGACCATATTTAATCAAGTGTGCATAATGTGCTTTCTACTGTGCCCCAAACTGTCAAATTTAACACTTTGCTCTTAAAAATAAAAGCTAATAAAATTAAAAAGCAAAGTAAGAAAAAATTGAAAGAAAAATAAAAAGGCAAGCAAAATTAATCAAGCGCAAGAAAAAAACGTTTGGCCAAGAATTTTTGCAGCGTCATTTGTTTTTTTTTTCTGTTTTTGTTCCAAGTCTCCTATATAAATATATATATATGTATATATATTTGTCTATCTACGACACACTCTAAGTGTAGCATTTTCATTCTCATTTCCATTTTCATTTTCATTGCCATTTGCTGAAAATTGTTTGCTTCTTACTGACAATTAGGCGCACGAGTCAGCAAAAAGCGTATGGCAAAAAGCAAATGCCAGGCGCTAGGCAGCCCCCCGCATTAAGAGTGAAAACTAAATGGAAATGGGGGGGGAAAAAAAAAGAAAGAAAAACGCATTGCCTTTGCCTGCTCCGCGTGCTGAGCATAAAGCAAATTGGATATTTACAAGGCTTACAAATGTATATACTATAAGGTCGGGGCTTTTAATAGAAATTCCGATATGGCGAAAGGATTCTAATGCGCAAACACATAAAAAAGAAGAGAAATCGAAATGCTGAACAAGAACAAAGCAAATGGCAACAAGTTGATGCCTGATGTTCAATTACGTACGAAACTGTTCAGTTTGAGGTCATTTCGTAGTTGGTAAATGAAATTGTCAAGCATAAAATCAGCCTGAAAGTGAGACAAAAGGGTCAGAACAGAGCCAAGTCGAGCCAAGAATCGAGCACAACAATTGGGTGTGGTTGGGTGTGGGTGGATGGTGGAGCTGTAAAGGAAGGAAGTTCTTTCAGTTATTTTGGCAGCTTTGCTGCCTGCTGGCAAAGAACAACAATAAACTCGAATGTTATGGCCACTGACAGCTGATGTTCGGGCCGTATACAAACTACAAGCGCTGGCATTCAGTTGGAAAACCCCAATTCATAAGCTCTGACATGGCAATCTTAATATTAAAGTGCGTGTGATAAACGGGAAAATTGTGAAAATAACCCAATGACGCTTGCTGCCACATTACCCAAGAGAGCTTTTAATTAAATGCTTGAAGTAAGATTAAATGTACTATTTTATAAAAGCATATCAAATTATTATTAGGAAAGGAAATGAGCAGGAAACTCTTGAGAGCAGGAAACCTCCTGTCGCAACAGGAGATTAAACTAACAATATGTGAGGTAGATTTTAGATTTTAGATTTTTGATGATATCAAATTACAATGGCCCTTGCTGCAAATATTTGCTTTAAAGTCTTTCGTGAGAATATCTTTTAGTTACCCTTTAAGATTTAAGAAATAAAACAACTTTTACTGGCTCAGATTATTGATATATTTTTACTATCTTTATACTAAATACTAAGCTGGTTTTTGCTTTTACATAAGCTTCAAACTTTATTAAATGTGTGCCAAAAGCTTAGGTAGTAAACTAAATAATAAAAGACATATGTAAGCTTAAGACTCGTGGCACAAATCCTAAAGCTGCTAAAAACAAGCTTTAGTGACATAATATGTACTTGAATAAGCTTTTAGTCAAAAATATTATTAACTTTAAACTTTAGAGGTACAATATGTTTTAAGATTGTTTAATAGAAGTATTAGTCTTTTTCAGAGCTTAAGTTTTAAGGAAACTTTGAAAAGATTCCCACATGATGTGAAAGTGTTAACTACTCTACTATGACGAAAGCGTGTTCAATAAAAGTTTTCATAGATTAATCTTCTAGAAAGCATTACAGAAGCTACCATTTTATTTTAGATCCTAAACTATAAATATATAATTATATCCTGAGCAAGCTGAATCCTGAATCTGTACAATAAAACTGGACAGCTTTAAAAGCTTCTCAAAGCTTTGAAGTACTTCAGCAAGATTTAAGTGCTCTACTTATGATTTAGCTGTCAGCGCAAAAGTTGTTTTTTATGGCTTTGGCTGTGCTGCGTACATAATCAGCTTATTCATTTCATTATTGTCAGCTTTGAGCCGGTGTCATTGAACTATTTGGACTTTGACGAAGGAATTAAAATGTGAAAGTGTGCACATAAACGATAAAATGCTTACAATTTTCAGGCAATCAAGTTGAAAATGAAGTGCCTGAAATTTAACATAATTTGCAACGCGATTTTGCAGCAATTTGTGATGATGTTGATGGAAGGCCCAAGCCAAAGCCAAAGCCAACACTGAAGCCAACACCGAAGCCGCAGCCACAGCCAGAGCCACAGCCAGAGCCACAGTGAGTGCCACACGGCCAGAGGCAAAGCTAACGCCGCATGACCACAAAACTTACAACAAGAAACTTATAATAAAAATGTAAAAATAAATCTTTTTGGCTTTGGCCTTTTCCTTTATTTTATTTTATTTTCACTGCTCTCTCTCTCTATTTTCTCTCGCTCATTTTCTTTTTCTTGTGTCGTGCTGCACTGAAGTTTCAATTTCTCGCCCTACGTTGACCCTCCGGCCCCGCCACCTGTCTGTTTTTGCGGGTTATAAAGCAGCTCAGATTTATGCTTTGACTGTGTGTGTGTGTGTGTGTGTGTGTGCATCAGTTTCTGTTTCTATTGTGTCTTGGATATGAACAACCCTCTTATATTTTATGCGCATAATGGCCAACTACAGCGGCAATAGCAACAACTAACCGTAGAGCACTCATAAAAAGGCCAAAGCAAAATTTTGCTCGTGAGTGGTTTTTGGGTGGCTTAGAATGCTGGGTGGTGCTGACTGCCAGCCTTCCCGTCTGTCCGCCTGTCCGCCTGTCTGCTCGTCTGGTTGCCTTCCAGCGCCTGCCTGACACATCAAAACCGACGTCTGTGCCAAGCCTGAGGCTGTTTTTGTTATTTTCATGTTATTTACACAAAATTGCGCCTCGGGTCATTCTCGGTAGCTGTCATTGAAGGTGTTAAAGTTCAAATTGTAGCGTTTTATGAGGGCGTCTCTCTGCCTCTCCTCCGCTCTCTCCCCCCTTTCTTTCTTTCTTTCTTTGTGTATGTGTGTGTGTGTGTGTGTGAGGATTTGCCATGATTACTAAAAACATAAACAAAATTGAACCCAAGCAAATGCAGACTTTTACTTTTTAAACTCTATGCAAATAGTGTTTCGTGTGCAAATTTTATGCAGCTGACGGCAGGTTTTCAGATAATCCCACATACAAAGACTGGCGAGCATATTACGCATGCTTTATTAAATTGCAAGCTCCTACAGAGAGAGAATGAACAGCAACAAAAGAAGAAAAATAGAAAAGCAACCTCAAATCAATGTTGCACTAGACGATTTGAAGCCAGGGCAATAAATTCACAAAACTAACACAGAAGCTGAGCAAATAGCGATGGGGGGTAACAAGTACATACGCAGGAATACACATACACACACACATACACAAACAAACACACACACATTCACATCTATCGATATTTGAGCTGCTCTACTGTTGCTGCTATGTACTCGGATTTATGAAATATATATGTTACAACATTCAACATTCTCAAACTGCCAATAAGTTTTATTTTCCTCGAAAATACCACGTAGTCTGTAAGGGATTAAAAAGTGTTTGGCAGCTCGGCTAGAAAGCTTTACAGCACTTGAAGGCAAATGGATTTGTATTCGAGTATTACACTACATGGTAGCCTTACAACTGAATTAGGGTAAATCTCTTATCTAAGCTAGACATATTAGCAAAGCTTATACATATTGATTTACAAAAAGCTGCTTTATTTAGCTTTCTGCTGCCGTCATAGTCTTTATAGTTTCCTTTATACGTGAGTGTGTTTCTAGTCTTTCGACAATCGTTTCTATCGTACCTCAACATCCACATCTTTGTAATAATTATTTTAATCAATATATATTTCTTTGCATATTCTTTGTCTATAGTCTTCGAACTTCAATTTCATGTCTTAATTGTCAATCTATTGCATTTCTTACAGACAATTCGTATAAAGGCAATGGGTAATCCATCAACGACCATTGATATTTGGGTGCACACAAAATACTATACATACATAAACATATATATGTATATACTCCATATACACTGCGCGTCATCCTGATGACTCTTCATGGTCTTTGTTAATATCTAATATTTCATATATTATTAGGGCTTGAGTCTTAATTTTTATTTGCATTGAACTCTATTTTATTCTTCTTAAAATAAAATAAACCTTAATTCTGTATTAATTCAGCAAAAAATATTTTTTTTATATTGAAAAAAGAGCACTCTAAATACTTCAAAAAAAAAAAAAAAAAATTTTATAAATGAGAGAAGTTTGTGATGTTTAGGTATTGATGTTCAATTGCGTACAGGTAAAAAACGTAGAGCTAGAACATAAAAAGCAATTTATAGGTAAATTAAAAAATATATTTTGATTCTTCAGATTTTGTTTGCAAAAATCATTCTTAAATCTAACAATATGAGAAGCTTCTTTTATTTCAATTACAAACACAACTAATTCCTATTTAAATTCAAGCTATTTACAGGGTAGCGCGTTATCAATCAATCAACTTTATATATTTTACTTTTGTCAACTTACAAGTTAATAAAAAAAAAATGTATATAAAGCATACATATTCGTAGCAATTTCCTATTTGCTGATTCAGCTATATATATGTATATATATATATACATCTGAATATAGATTCATATATAAATATGTATATATATATATCAATATATATATCTCCCATATAATTACATATATTGCAAACAAAATTTTTAACTGCACTTTGGCAACATTTATTAAAGGCCAATTAACGTGTCCGGTCATGAAGCTAATTGAATTTGTACACATGAGCGCATAAACTTATCCATGCATATTTATATTTATAGCACGTTGCCAAACCGCGATGTCTGATATAATATACATACATACATACATATACATACATGTAATGCAAAGAAAGGCGGAAACGAAGGGTTAAGCTTCAACATATTATTCAATTATCGTTTAAGAGTTTTTCGCCAAGAGTTTCTGTTTGCCTAACTAGTAAAACTCTTGCAACTCTCTAACTGCCGCCAGTTGGCGAAGTTTTTGCTGTTTAAATTTGTAACAGCTCATGCTTAGAGCTGTGTGTGTGGATGGGCGGTGTTTCCACTCTATATTGAAAATATACAATATTTAAGTTACGAGCTTAAAGCATCTAGTTCATACACATGTTTTAGTCCGTTTTTTCAATAGAAACTAGACAACATCTACGGATACCCTGTAAATAAATGGGAATAAAAAAAAGTGAAGATGATAAAAAAAAATAAATATTAATAATAATAATCTCATTAATATAAATACTATAAATAAATTATATTTAATTATAAAAATATAGGTATAATATATATATTAATATAATATTGAGTTTAATAATTTGTATTGTATATATATTTGATTTATTTATTCATTTAATATATATTTTTAAGTCACTTTTATTAAATTTTAAAACTTTTTTCAATGTTAAAAAAAATTTGTAACTATTCTTGATTACAAAAGTTTTTATAAAATTTATAATAGTCGCAAACTTAACTAAAAGCTATAATCAAATTTGTTTTTGTTTTTTATTTCATTTAAGACAGCAAAAAACAAGTAACAAAGCTCTAGTCGAGACTGCTCGACTACCTTAGATGATAATAAGTTAGTGTACATATTTTTTTAAAGTACTTGCGATAATTATTTAGAAAATATAATTTTTCAGGCAGTTAAAGTCTTCTAAGTTTTCTAAGTCTACGACTTTTCTAAGTGTTTCAAGTTTACTAATTCTGTCAAGTTTTCTAAGTCTTGCTAATTTTCGAAGTCTTACAATTTTTCTAAGTCTTCTAGTTTTCTGACTTTCAAGTTTTCTAATTCTGTCGAGTTTTCTAAGTCTTGCTAATTTTCTAAGTCTTTCAATTTTTCTAAGTTATTAAAGTCTTCAACATTTTCTAAGTCTTTCCTCTAAGTCTAAGTCTTTCCTCTAAGCCTAAGTCTTTACTGCTTAGCTCAACGATCATTAACATGATCTTATCTCTACAGTTTTTCTTATAACTAATATTTAAACACTTCTTAACAATTATTTATAACTATTACAATTCTGCTTAAAGTACTTGACATTATTAACAAATAAAATATTTACCTGACCACACTTTCACTTCACTTTCACTTTCACTTTACTGCACTACACAATTGACCCTCACCGGGCCTGGACGACTGAAGAAATGCTGCAGCTGCTGCTCTTTATATAAGGCCACCTTCACTCAAACCCTAAGGCGAGCTCAAATGTTGAGCCTGCGTCGAGTTGCGGTCGTTGCAGTGGATCGTGAAGTGACCAATGAGAACACTCTCTGCTGCTTCAAGCATTCTAAATGAGTTTAACTTAAATGTAAATGTGAGCAAATATTGCTGCGTACATAAAGACAACAGAAATGATTTTCTGCAGCTCAATTTCGTTGCTTGCTTTAGTTAGGCAGACAGACAGACATAGAGATAAAGAGAGAGAGAGAGAGAGAGAGAGAGAGATAGACAGACAGATTCTATTTATTCTATTATTAGCTCTTATGGTTTCTGATATCGACGCGATCACACATACAGAATATATATACTTTATGGGGTCTGTCACGCCTCCTTCTTCCTGTTATATACATTTAACAAAACCATTATATCCTGATTTCCCATTTTCAAGGGGTTCAGGATGTAAAAAAAAAGATTCAATTTCTAAGCAAACATAAATAAAATAAAAATAAAATAACATTTAAAATAATAGATAAAATAAACAAAAATATTATATGAAAATATTTTATTTGAAAAAAAAAATTATATTAAACATATATTATATAATACTAAAATAAAAATTATATTTGTATATATCTATAATAATATACAATTATAAAATAATTTTTAAAATATCAATGATCTACATATTATACTTGCAGTGTTAGTCTTTGTCCTTACTAAAGGGTATTTTGAAGTCAACCCAAGTTTCACACATCTTTACTGCTTTGGCCTATCAATATGTATTTACTTTCAATTTTGGACTAAAAAATCATTTATTACAAGCAACAGCAATGACTAAAACAGACGGCACACAGCCATACACACACACATATATACAGACATATATATATACATGTATATATATAAATAATATATGTATGTACAAAGCAGTAGAAGACGTAGAAAGACACGACAACACCCACGCAGGCATTGGCCCCTTATCACTTACCCAGCATTCGTGTACAATTTTCATTTGCAATGGAAAGAGACTCGGCTAGAGCGAGAGCGAGAGAGTGAGTGAGAGAGCAAGATAGGGTCCCTCAGTGCGTGTGTGTGTGTGTGCTAACCAATACTTGTGTACAAGAAATGAAACAGCGGCGCAAACAATGTAAACAAGTCGGGGCAAAAAACCAGGCGACTGCAAACAAGCCCAAGACGCAGAAAAGCGAAGAAATTTTCTTGTTAACAAATTGCAAAACATTTGCTTTTGAAGACAAATTACTCGGTGGCGAAACAAATTGCTTTGCAGCTGCTGTAGCTGTCGCTGTCGCTGCCGCTGCTTTTGAGAGGCATTTAGGCCACATTTAAATTTCCTTTTTTTTTCATCCCATATACATATATATTGATGAACTTGAACTTGTGTTAGCAGCCAATGCAAACGCCGTTGGCTAATCGCACAATTTAAATTTAATATACTGCAGTTTCAGCTGACTGCACGTGCTTAAAACCAGACGCAGACACCTACACACACACACACACACACACATACACATACAGACAGCGCCTAATTGGCTGTGCGAGTAAATGAAAGTAGAGATAGCATCTAATGATGTCGCGGTAAATGGATTAAATGTGCTCACAAATTCAGCATAAGCTGATCAAATCTGCGCTTCAACTAATGAGATTGCAATCAGAAGCTGCCATAAATGCGACGCCTGAGCCATTGAGCATTGTGTGGCCGTCCATGGCTGACAGCTTTTCAGCTTTTCAGCTGGCTGCCAAACTAAAAACGAACTGAATTTCCAGTACTCTCCCTCACTTACTCTCCTTTCCTTTCTGCCTCTCCCACTTCTACGCCCTTGGCAAACTTTTGCAGCTCTCGCTGCATTTGTTTATGGTAATCATGTTGTTGCAGGCCAAGCGAGTTAATTGCATTTGGTGTACAGGGCGTATGAGTGATTCCACATGGTCACAAAACGCTGGCCAATTGCAACGACAGAAGCAACAGCAGTAGAAGCAACAGCAGCAGTAGCAAGAGCTACCAATTTATTTGTTAATTTCGCATCAAAACCGAGTAATTATTTTTTGTTTCAATGCCTTTGCCACCTCTGCTCTATATCCCTATGGCAACCCCATCTCCTCCATCTGTTTGCATATTGCATAACCACATTGACTACAGTTTGCGGTGACCAACTAAGCGTTGCCTTGGCGACGGCACAGAACTCAGCCGCACTAAGTGGTTACGGCCACGCACCACTGCACACCACTGCACCACGGCCAAATGTCAACAGCCAAATGGCAATAAAGCGGAAACTTTATTGCGATTTCTAGTTTCAAATTTTGCATTTTACAACAGTCGCAAATATTCAAAATGCAAAATAATTAAAGTCATAAATATGAAATAGAAAATGTGAAATATGAATATATATTTGAATGTTGAGAAATTCATAGAAATATAGATAAAGATTTATGTATCTAGATGCATTTACAGCTGCAAATAAGTAATAGGTGTATATATACATATACATTTATTTTAGATGAAGATTTATTTAGATTTTATTTCAATGAGTTTTGCAGAGGGATTATAAACAAATGTAAGTAATATGGAAATGAATATATTTTGAGAAATTTATTTACATATTATATAAATATGCATATCAAATATAAACTTAGGTATTTTTCCTAATATTTATATTACAAACATTTATATATTACATACATTTATAGAGTTTTACATGTGAACCCGGAGAATATGAATAATTGCATTTAATATGGAATTGATATATTTGGAAATATGTTTACATGTTTCAAATTTATATATGTATGTATATAAATACATATATATGATATAAATTGTTATACATTTTGTAATACTTACATTACAAATATTATAATTATACTGCATATTATATTACAAGCACTTATAGAAATGTACATGTGAACCAAAAGAATATGAATACATACAAATAATATAGCAATATATATAAATATAAATATGATATACATTTATAGATATTTCCACTTATATATGTAGACATACATATATACACATTTATTGAATATACATATGCATAAATAAATGTGATGCAGAAACAAAATATATTACAATTACAAATATCTCTGCAGAGATATTAGGTTATTGCAAAAACTGTGTTAACAGCTTTATTCGCTCATTCATTAGAGATACAAATGCTGTTATATGATATATTTAAAATTATATACAATATCAATATTTATTCAAACATTTATCATGCATGTGCACATGCTTGTAACAAAAAAAATTTATATTAAAAAATATGTTAATCATGTTCGTTTTAAATTGTTTTCAAAATATTGTGCTTATTCACTGAGTTTTGTTGCCCAACACTGCTCAATTACACTACATTTCTCATGAACACTACTACAACATACGTAAATAAATGTAAATATGAATCTTCCATATTCTATACCTACACTAAAAGGCAAATGCAATATGTAGATACATTTATAGCTGAATGAAAATGCAACACAAAAATAGTTGAGTTTGTCTTGAATCATTGAATGCGGAAATGGTTTCCTTACAACTCTCGACAGTAGTTAAAAGTTACAGTTTGTGTATAACTATTGCTGAGAGCTCGAAAGGAAGTAACTTTTCAGTCGATGAATTGAAGATTTGAGCTGCATTTATTACTTGAGAAATTTTATTAACATATATGTAATATGTAATATATGTTTATACAAAAAAAAAAATCTTTTTTGTTTGTTCTATATTTGTTTAGCAAAACTTTTAAATATACATTATTTTTTATTTTTTATTATATTACTATGTTTTCATTCAAATTTGTCAAGTAAATTCAGATAATTTACTTCGTCAGCCATTGAGGTTAATTTATCAGCTACGAATCAGATTTGGTTGCTGCAGCTCAGGGATAACATCTTTAAAGCTTAGAGTCATATAAATAAGTTCATAATTTAAATTAGTGGATCTGTTGTAAATACTAGTATTAAATATATCAAGTATTCATGATTGAACGACAAGAAAATATATAACTTTACATGTGTAGTATAATAATTATGAATTCCGTAACTCTCAACTATTTAGTAATTAAACAGAAAATACAACACCATATAATAATATTAAAGGCTTAAATAATTTGCAAATATATCCAGTTATGCAACTATTAACTAATTATACCCAAAGTAAGTGATAAGGAAAGTTCTTGTAATCAACTATACAGACATGCAGCTCACATCGTTCGTTCTACAAACTCATGATTAGCGATGAATATTAAACAACCTCATACTGGATTTGAACCCTGCACAGATCCAAAATTCTTCATTTTCACTTAATTTTCTAAAATACAACTTAAGTGGCTTATACACACAACTCTTATACCTCCTTTTCTTTGCACGCAGCAGTGATTTTCGATAGGCTCTTCACTGTGATGTTATAGCTGCTTAAAATGTTTTCGTCTTAATAGAAATGTTCAATTTGGCAGGCGAACGCTGAGGCATACCTGTGCACAGGTGCGACTATTCGCAGTCACGCTAAATGCCAAAAACTAGCAGCTAAAATCATCTTCCGCATGCCTGAGCCGCAACATGCACATAAATTTAACAGCTAAGTGATCTATTATGTGGGCGGTTGTCTCCTCACACTATCTGGGCGTGTGAGGGTGTGGGTGTGGGTGTGTGTGTGTGTGTGTGTGTGTGGCATCATTAGAGATGAACGCATCGGTGGCAAGTAAACAGCGTGAGAAACCAGAGCATTGTTATTTACACGGGAGCTTAAAGTGTGGCAGGCGTTTTGGTTAAAAGCAAACAGCTGCCACTTTTTAACACTTGAGAATGGGTTAAGCCTTTGATATACAAGGCATTAATAAGTCAAACCAAGGGACCAAGTGACTGACTGACTGACTGACTGATTGACTGGCTGTGGGGACGGCTGGACGAATGGATGGACGAGTGCACACAGTGAAAAAATTACATGGCTGAGCGCATAGCTTGGCCGTTGGCTGTGCCATGCATAATAAACCAAAGTGTGGCAGAGACAGAGAGAGAGAGAGATAGTGAGAGAGGGAGTGGGAGAGGCAAAGTGTGCCTGCCACAAACTGTGGTAAACAATGCGGCCGGAATATGCAAATGCGAAATATTGATAAAATGAGCAACTAAAAAATTTACATAATTTTACGTGTTGCAAAACTGTTTTTGTTTTTTTTCTTCCGCCTCATGCTGAGAAATGATTCCTTGGAGACCCTAAAAAAAAGGGGCACGCGTACTGTGCGTATACTTGATTATCAGGCTAGTTAGTTGTGCTGCCAACGCTATACATTAACACCCAGCACACACTGAGAGATGGAGAAACTGAGAGAGAGAGGGCGAATTTATATGCCAGGGCGTCAATGTGCATACATAAACTTAATGCCTTTCCCAACTCTTATCGATTTATGCTGCTCACGTGCTGCCAGCGGGTTTCCTTCTTTGCATTCGAGTGCGAGTCAAGAGGAGTTGCTGTTACTGCTGCTGCTGCTGCTGCAACGAGTCACGATTCGTTCGCTTATTGGCATTTGTTGCACTTTATAAAAATCCGCTTAACGCGTCTCTTTTATTTTATTTCAGCTGCTCGAAACTATAAACGCAATCAAAATAAAGTAAAATAAAATAAAATTAAATATATAAAATAAAAATTGTCAGGAAATAAATCAATACATCAACATTAAGCGTAAGCCGCAAGACTTTTGTTGCCGCTCAAAAGGGTGCAGCTGCTGGCAGGGCACAGCATCCACAACGGATGCGTGCGGCACTCAGTGTGGGGCTGCAGTGCCATTGAAATATCAATTATAACGAGCAAATGCCACACATGCACATGGCAACATGCACATGGCAACATGCAACATGCAGCATGGCCAGTTGCACAAAAGCCAGTCGAGCATTAAAATGCCGCTTAATTGTGTTGCGTGCTCGAGTGAGATATCAACACAGGAAGAGAGAGCGAGAGGGGGAGAGAGAGAGAGGCAGATCCATGAATGGCATTTACTATATATAATGCATTATATTTAATGTAACAACTGAATTTATGCATATATAATTGTGCGTTGAACTCTGCTTACAATTCAACACAAATTTATTGCATACTTAGCGGCGCATTCAATTTGATTGCTGCGTTAACAATTCTCAGAGCACTTCATGAATGACAATGCTTTATGAATTTCAACCAACTGTTATTTATACTCGTTGTTATATTGTTTTTGTTGCTGTCAGATTTCAGTAAATTATCATAATTTCTCAACATTTGATTGTAGGAGATTGAAAAATTATCGTATTAATATATATAATAAATATTTATGGGCAATCCATAAGCTCTGTTGATTGATTTCTTGTTTTGTAACCTAATCAGTTACAATTAATATGAAATTGTAATTAATAAGTAATCGATAAGGTTTACAGATTTATTGCTTTCATCTTTTATTGATGTACACATTTTAGTTATGCAAACAAAAGTCGAAATACTGAAGGTAAATAATTGTTGTCTTTAAGCCTTTAGTTGAAAGTAAAAGTATTTTGGGTTTACTTTGTGCCATTTCCTTTGCATTACTATCCGGACTTAAGGTAAAATTTAATGAAAGAGAAACGAAACAAAAAAATTAAAACTTTATTATGGTTTGTATTATTATTATATTTTTTTTATTATTTATTTATTTATTTTTTATATTTCAACATATTTTAAATTTAATATTTGTTATTTTCCTTTAATTTTTATTTGATAATATTAAATATATTTTCTAACTTTGATTTTATGTTTATATTGTTATATAATATTTAATCTAATATATTATTTTATATACTTTTTTTTTAATATTTCATTATTTGTTTTTCTATATATATAGTATTGAGCATATATTAATTAAATTCATAATTAAACTAACACTTTTTTTTATTCCTATAGCAATTTTTCATATTAATATTAATTTGATTTATTGCAATAAAAAATCCAAAAAAAGTAAAACTTTTTTATATTTGTTTTTTTATATATTTGTTTTTAATATAACTATTATTATATTGAATAGAAAATATTATTTTATTAAAATATTATTATGTAGAAATGCAGAATACAACCTCAAATAAATAAAGAGCACTTTCTTTTTAAATTCACCCTATTGTATTTAATATTATGTAAATATCAAAGTGTTTTCATTATCATAATATAAATAATATTTAAAATTAAAATACAAAATACGAATACTAAATTTTTTTTATCTGATTATAATTTGTAATCTGTTTAAAACACACAATTTATATAAAATAAATTCCTATGAAATTCATATAAAAAGTATATTAATAAGTAAATAACAGTTTTGTTACATTGAAACATTGTAAATCACAAACAAAAAATGAATATAAATGACAATTACATTTATTTTATTTTTCCAGCATCATTGAAATAAACCAGAAAATCATTTATAATAATTGAAATGGGAAGAGACTGCCACTCGCTGTTGCTTACGAGATCTGAGATGATTATCTGATACACAATCTATTCTCCAGCAAGTAAGTAAATCAATTTGTCATAATTATGTTGCTGCTGCTGCCTGAGAAGCGCTGGCAAACGGAAGCGGAAATTTATAAATAAATAAAATACCATATATACTTTAGACTTTACACTTAATCAGCACATTTAATAACTGACACGTGCAGCAACACAAAGTCAAAGAGAGACAGAGGCAGAGATAGAGTAAGAGAGAGAGAGAGAGTGGGAGTGAAAGTCGCAGATTACGCAAGAGTTTGAGCCGAGGCATGAATTCAATATAAAATCGTATCGTCAATCACAGTCATGATGTTATAGGCGTGCTTGGGGGGCGTGTGCTCGGATCGAAGCCAGACAGAAATAAAGGCCCAACAATGGCATTGCCACTTGACGGGCATTATTCAAATATGCGAGCGCCGACATCAGGCAGGGGCTCGGGTGCAAATGGAAAATGGAGAATGGAGAATGGCGAATGTAAAATGGAGGCGGTGTAAAAATGGTGACAGCCGCCGAATGTCACGCGCACGCTTCAAGTGGCTGTCAGCACAGGTGCCTGGGCGCCACACAAGTTGCAAAAGTGGAGAGGCTGAAGCATTGTAGAAGCCGCTGTCTGGTTACCGCTTTGCATGTGTATATGTATGTGAATTTGCGACCCGGCTTGTGCATAACTCGGTAGTTCTTTTGAAATTCAAACATTTGCAACATTTGCAAATGCAGATTCAGTTGCTAAGTTGCATAATGCGAATGTGTGTGTTTCTGTGTGTGTGTGTGTGTGTGTTTTTTTTTTTTTTTTTTTTTTATATTCGTTTATTAACAATAAATTAAAACATAATCTGGGTGTTTAGGATATTAAGAATAGTACACGATGCTTGCGGGACGGCCGTAAAGCATTGCTTCGCAAGCATTTTGTACTATCCTAGCCTGTGACAACTCGTCTTCGTGCTCGCTCAATTCTGCGGAGCTCCATCATGACTGTGGCCGCGAAGGTGCTTATTAGATTCCAAGCCACCTCCGATTCCAGCATGGCATTGACTAAATTGTCTGCTCTAATGGAGCGGCCCAGTGCCTCTTCCAGACCACGCCTCTCCTCTAGGAAGCGTCCGCACTCGAAAAGGACGTGTTTGGCGTCTTCCACCGAGCCTCGTCCACACCAGGGGCATTCATCGGTATCTTCGTGGCCAAAGCGCTTCAAGTAGCTCCGGAAGCATCCGTGTCCAGATAGAATCTGCGTGAGATAAAAATTAATCTGCCCGTGCTTGCGGTTTACCCATTGTTCAAGCTCCGGGATGAGCGTGTGCGTCCACCGTCCTTTTGAAGAGCTATTCCATCTTCTTTGCCATCGTGCAATGCTATTCGCCCTGATAGCGTTGCGTCGTGCAGGCTCGTGTGTGTTCCGCTCCACGGCTTCGGCGACCAGGTCTTCCAGAGGCACCATGCCGGCTATGACGAGCGCTGCGTCATCGGAGACAGTCCTGAAGGCGCAGCAGACTCTGATTGCGCTCAGTCTGTAGGTGGCGCAAATGCCCCGGCTGTAGCTCGGAGTTGCCATCGCTCTTGACCATATTGGTGCAGCATAGAGGATGACGGACCTAATGACGCTCGTTAGAAGGAGACGTCGTTGTTGTTTTGGTCCCCGCGTATTAAGCATGATTCTTGAGAGAGCTCTACAAGAATCAGCTGCTTTTTTATGCACATATTCTAAGTGCTCGCGGAAAGTTAATCTTGTGTCTAACATGACGCCAAGATACTTTATCGCCCTCTTTGATGCGATGGAGACGCTGCCGATGTTGATATTGGCTGTTTCAACACTTTTGCGACTGCTGACTAGGACGACTTCCGTTTTGTGCGCCGCTAGCTCGAGTCCTGCTCTTGACAACCAGCTACTAATGCGATTGATACTTGCGCTGCACATATCCTCTGTATCTTTAAGCTCCTTGCCTATGGAGACGACTGCTACATCATCAGCAAAGCCAATGGTGTGCGCACCTGCTGGAAGTTCCAGCCGCAGTACGCCGTCGTACATAACATTCCATAGGAGAGGCCCCAGCACTGAACCTTGGGGAACTCCAGCTGACACTGTATGAGTTTGGGGACCCTCACTCGTGTTGTATACAAGTGTTCTTCCTCTGAAGTAGCTCTTAACAGTCTCTGTTAGATATTTAGGGATATTATATTGTGACAGCGCATCAAATATCATATCCCAACTAGCAGTGTTGAAGGCATTCTTGACGTCTAGAGTCGCAATGATGCAGTACTGCTTCGTCCCATGCTTCCATCTGGTGCCTTGGATGGCGGAAGTTGCCAGGCCAACAACTTTATCCAGCGCATCTATTGTTGACCGGGCCTTCCGGAAACCAAATTGGTTTGGTGACAGGCCTCCAGCACTGGCGATAGCTGCCTCCAATCTTGAGCAGACCAATTTCTCAAACACCTTTCCCATGGTGTCTAAGAGGCAGATTGGTCTATAGGAGGATGGCTCCTCTGGTGGTTTGCCAGCCTTGGGTAGCAGAACCAGGTTCTGGATTTTCCAGGTAGCAGGGAACGTCTTCTGAATCAAGCATTCGCTGTATAACTCAGCAAACGCATTTGGGTGCAAGGCGAGGGCTAGCTTTAGCGCACGATTTGGGATCCCGTCCGGCCCTGGAGCTGATTTAGTTCTAAGACCTCTAAGAGCTACTAGGATTTCTTCGTCCGTAACTAAGACAAGGTCAGTGCACGTCATGTCCTGATTAACAGGTACAGGCTCCGGATCGTGAATGGAGCTTAATCTTTCTGGAAAGAGCGTTTCCACAATCGATTTAAGCTCTAAACGATCCGTAGGCTGTACCTGTTTACCTGCGTATAGTCTTTTAACTACCATCTTATATGCCCTGCCCCAAGGGTCATATTCGGCTGAGTCACACAACTCTAAGAAGCATTCTCTTTTACTTGCCCGAATGGCCTTCTTCAGCTGTCTTCTAACCGCCTGATAAGCTAGTCTTTTTTCTATGTACGTAGACCTACCGCGAGCCCGTTGGTAGCTTCTTCTCGCCTGAATGCATTTGTGTCGAATGTCACTTATTTGTGCATTCCACCAATACATAGGCGCTTGCTGTCGCGTAAACTGCTTGCGGCGTAGCATGCTGCTATTGCAGGCACTTTGTATTTGGGCTACCATTTGGCATGCTCTGGCCTCAGCATTGCCAACTGTACCCAGCGACTGAATGGCCTCTGAAAAAGCCGCGGGGTCGAAAGTATCCAGCTGATATGATTCTCTCCACAAAGATGGCGCCCTGGCAGATGGCTCACCAATTGTGAACAGAAGTGCCGAATGATCGCTACCCGTATAGTTATCGCAATGGCTCCACGTTGCTTCCCGAAAAAGGGATGATGTGACAAAAGTTATGTCAATTACAGATCCGTATCCAGCCCGACTGAAGGTAAACTCGTGACCAGTGTTGAGCAGTGCAACATCCAGTGTCGCGAAGATCTCCAGAAGGATACGGCCTCTGGCATTTGTTGTGTGGCTACCCCATTCTAACGCCCATGCGTTGAAGTCTCCTGCTATAATGACCTTCCTGCCCCTAGCATCCTCTGCAAGCTCGTCAAGCACTGTTGTGAACTCGTTGAGCTGCATGCTGGGGGCCAGGTAGCAACTGTAGAGCCATAAGTTACCGTAACGAGCGCGTACAAACCCATTAAATGCCTTAACATTTGACAATACTGTCGTTGAGTTGCCACATGCCCACAGAACCGCTTTGCCATTAGCATCTGTGGACCATGTCCTAGGGCAGCTGGTCTTACAATGATGAGGCTCACTGAGAAAGGCTACGTCTATACATTTTTCCCTTATGGTCTGCTCTAGAAGATCCTGGGCAGCAATACAATGATTTATGTTAAGTTGCAGGAACTTTAACATTTCATTTTTTGTGCTGCTTCACGGTAGGAAGGGCACTTGAAGCTGCCTGCTGAGTGGTCCGTCAGCTTTTCGCCTTTCCGGATGCAAAGGCTGCATTTCGGAGGCTTAATGCATGCCTTTGCACTGTGACCCATCTCACCACACCTGAAACAGGCCCCCTTTAGGTCACAGTCACTACTGCAGTTGGCAGCAATATGCCCGTAATCGAGGCATTTGAAACAGCGTTTAGGCTGGTTCACGGCTCGGATACGGCATACTACCCATCCTGTGTGTGTGTGTGTCTTTGTGTGTGTGCTTGCAATGCTCCCTTCTTGTGTGTATGGCTAATAAAATTTATAAATGCCCTGGCAATGGCAGTGCACAAATGAGCAAAACTCGTTTAGAGTTAAGCAATTTATGGCGCTTTTTAAATGCTTTATTAAAAGACATAAGTTAAACCCAGAGAGCACAAGAGGGAGAGCTTATGAAAAATGCGACAGACATTTGACTGAGCAAAAAACGAGATAAAGTTGAGAGACGAGCGCGACGAGCTAATGCCCTGTTTGAATGAGTTTATTAAAGCAAATAGATAGAATAGAGCAGATGAGAGAAGAATGAGAAGGAAATAGAGATGCAGAATTATGCAGAGAAAGAGAGAAAGAGAGAGAAAGAGAGAGAGAGAGAGAGAGAGAGGGAGAGAGGGAGAGAGGGAGAGAGAGAGAGAGATTGGTGAGATTGACTACTAGATTTGCTAGTCAAATGCCCCGTCTTTAAATATTGCTCCCTCCCTCTATATAAGTCACTCTCTTATTCTATTCTTTTAAAATGGATTAAATTATCAAAAACCACATTGAGCTCTCACTCTTAATTTCTCTTTTTCTCTATTTTATATGTCTTACATTTTTTTTATAAAATATATACAAATATTTCTTAGACTAGTTCTACTGTGCTTTGAAATATGTAAGTTATTATACATTCATGCGAAATCTGCATTTCAATAATATACTCTTCATACTCATACTCTTATTTTATCATAATTTAAATATTGATTTTATCTTCAATATATACTGACCAAACAGAATTGAGAGGCTGAAAAGCTATAAAACTATGTGCACTTAATGTTAAAATGCCTCAGAAGATTCGACTAGCAGATACCCTGTGAGATATCATGCTGTTAAGCTATCACAACGGTAACCAAATGGATTTTATGTAGGACTATTACCAAAAATGTTGCTGTAGGTCTTTATAATCTTAAATATTTGTAAATTGGACACGCTTAAAATAGCAAGACTGACGATACTCCATATACACTTTAATTATCTCCGCCTTTAAATCGTATAATAGATTAGATTCAATTGGCTTTTATATAGTAATATCTCTGCTATTAACATATATCCAAATTGACATTGTCTTACCTCATTAAAATGAATTAAGACTGTTTTCGGCACATTCTATGTAACTTAGTTACATCTACAAGAAAACTTAATTCCCTTAAACCATTTAAGTCCTCTTAAGACTCATTTTAAATCTCCCTTACTTAACTTATTTCCAATTTCAATGGGTATATTGAGAGTATACAGTCGTAAGCTCTCCTTGCTGTAACTAAAATGTTCACAACTTTATTATGCCTGCTTTTAGTGCAGATGAGCCACTGGGTATAAGAGGGTACTTATCGTGCAGTTCGCACTGAGACACACACAAACACACATACACGGAGGAAAGGCCATTTTAAATGAGTTTTCAGCTGACTGCTGGAATTTACAGCTGGCCAAAAACAGAAGAGAAAAAAAAACAGCGAAAAATCGGTTGCAGAAGCTGGGTAAAAAAAATGAACCGGGTTCTAAACACTTTAGCCAAGCGCTGTAAACTTTTTTATGGCCCATTATTTAATTTATGGCTCAAAATACATTTCAGCAACAAAATGCCAAAGCGCACCTGTTACACATTCACACACACACACACACACACACACACACGCACACTCAGTCTCAGCCAGCAACAACAGCAGCCAAGGGAACTACAACAATGCCAATTAGACGCAACAAACAACAACAGCAACAATAATGTATTCATAGTAGAGAAAGTGTAACAGTGTGCGTGTGTGTGTGTGTGTATGTGTGTGTGAAAATTGCTTTTAACCTTTTCGTTATTATCAGCTGAAATATGAGCTGCTGAATTTTTTTTAAACTTTTCTGCACGCATTTCACTTACTCCCCCCCTCTCTCTCTCTCTCTCTCCCTCTCTCTGCACTCCTCTCTCCCTCTCTCTTTCACAATTTTGTTTCGCATGTGTAATTAATTGTTAACAATTGTTTTTATTACATTTTTAATATTTTTTATGCGCAATGTTGTCATGTTTTTTATAATTATTATTTGCCCTTGCCACACACATACACCCACACACATATATATATATATATATATATACGCACTCACGCATTCATTCAACAAAGTGGCATGCAATTAAACTTTTGCTGGATTGCTTTGGTTGCAGCTGCAGCGTAATTGAAAAAAAAAAGATTTAAATTTTGTGCTAAAAATTTTGCAAATATGAAAGTTGGTTACAACACACGCACACACACACACAAGCACACACATATAGCAGCTGCAGACACTTTTGGCCAAACAGCACTTTGACGTTGAAAATGTCAACGAGTAAGTATAACAGCACACGACAACAACAACAACAACAACTACAACAAGAGCCAGTCAGCAGCCTTTCAACACTCGTATACACTTACACACACACTCACACATAAAGATGTCAACTGCACATGCAATGTGCGAACGAAAAGTTTTCTCTTGTACTGTGCGCAGCCAAAACAAAATTTAATAAACGCCAACGTTTTCATATTAAACCCAAGCGACAACAATCAACAGCAACAACAGCAACAACAGCAAAAACAGCAACAACAGCAACAACAACATCAGCAACAACAGCAGCAAACAATAAGTTGACTTTGAGGCATGCAAGTAAATAAAAAAAAATGAATAAAACACACAACAGGAACAAAATTAATACAAAATTCAATAAAGTTTATTCCGGGGAATTTCATATGACAGCGCAGCACACAGCAAAATGTTTGGCAATAATCCCCATCTACATATATCTATATAACACATATATATACATATATATATATAAATATATATGTATTGTATATAAATTGTATAGATGCGTGTTTATTCTTATAGACAGTAACGTCAAGAGTTTTGCTTGCAACAAACAACACACTCGAGACAATAAAAACAAAACGAAAATAACTTTGTAACACGTTTCGGAAGTTTAGTAAAAATTTAGATACACTTTCGATATAGGTGATGTCGATATATATAAATATATAACAATAATAAAAAAATGCCTCATTATGAATTTTAATAATAATATTTTTTTTATAATTTCAATAATAAATTATAATACACTAAGAATAATTTTAACAGGGAAAAGCAGCAGTCGAATTAAATATAACATATTTTTTTACAATAGCTTGAAATACAAAACAATATAAGCAAAGGCCCAAAACTATAAATTTAAACTTAATTTTAAAAATTAAATATAATTTTTAATTTAACGTGGAAATTTTGATTATACAAGCAAACTTTTGATAAACTGAAAGCGAACTATTAATTATTTTTCAATAAAATTGCAGCACAGTCTGAGAATAAATTATTTTTATATTATATGAAATAAATACTTGGATGAGAAAATTATACAAAGTTCCAGATTTTAATACACATATTAAAGAAGTTAAAGGAATAACAAATTTATATATATTTGGAAACTTAACATACCATTTTTTTTTAAATATTATTTTCATTCCACTACTTATGAAATGCTTCCTTTTATTTTAAAAACTTGATTAAATGCAAATTATAAATATTTAGAAAATTATTTATTTATATATTAATATATTATATATGATTCAAATACAATATCTTATGTGAACTGAATATCGCTAGAGCGTTAATTTTTATATTTTTTACTTATAGAAATTTTTTTATTAAAAAAAACTCTTTTCTCTAAAAAATAACTTGTGTCCATTGCCATGGTCTCCCTCTACTACCAATACTATTACACTCAATCAATGTATATGTTAAGGCTTGTCGTAAATTCCGTATTCAAGCTATTGTTCAAGCATTATATATTGATATAAAATAATTTTACTTCAACAACTTCTCTTGTCCAATCTCTTCAACAGCCCTGAGCACCTGAGTTGAGCTGAGTGTATGAAAAGTGCATGCCCGAAAAATCAGCGCGTGCTGTGCGCTTCTTAACCTCACGCGCTGGTCCCTAACCCCTAACAACTTCTCTCCTTTTCTCTCTCCCTTTCACCCTCTCGCTCACAAATATCCCTCCCTAAGTTCAACCAGTCGATTTTGCTATCACATTGAATCGAAGCTCGTCGGATTGAGCGTAGAGCCAAATTGTTGGAATTTCATTGTGCGCGCTGTGCGATTTATGTTATTATTGATTTCGCATAACACGAAATTCACAATCATTGCCAAAGCTGTGTGTGTCAGTGTGTGTGTGTGTGTGTGTGTGTGTGTGTAGGTGTATATAGGTGTGTGTCTGTGTGCACAATTGATTCAAGCAATTTAATATTCATTTGTGCGTGTAAATCAGATTTGCGCATGCAAACAGCTAAAATCGTCAGCAAATAATTGATTTGTCGAGCTGCGTAATCAGTGCCAAAGAAAGAAATAATTTTTAATAATTCTTTTTTATTGAAAATGCGTTAAGCGTTGACAGATTTTTTGGCATTTGGCATAAATAGATGATTAGCCAGTGGCAGAATGGGTAGAAGGGGGCGGTGGAGGTGCAGAGGTGAGCACACTCGACAGGCTCAAGTCAAGTGTTAGGGCACGTGCGTAATGCGTATTGTTGTTGCTGTTTTCTGCTGCTGCTGTTGCTGCTGCTGATTTATTACAGCGACCTGATTTATTAATCAATTTCATGCGCCAGCTTCAACATAATCAGTGCTGGGGCCTACTAATTTGATTATGATTTATGGGCTGATAAACTCCGACATTTTGTGCCTAGGCTGACAAAATGAGGTTTAAGTCATGTAAGTGGGTGGCTGGGTGGTGGGTGGTTGTAAGTGGGCCAAAGGGTTTCCATAGCCTATATGCAACTATCGCCCTACTCTAAATCACTTCATAAATTTCAATTAACAGTGCAGCAAGCAGCACTGTTAACCCGCTGTTAAAACTATTTTCGTGCTCTTCAAGCTGAGTTCAGTGCGCTCTGCGCTCACAGGCAGTTAAAGCATTTTTAATATGCATTCTAATCAGTTGCTCCGTCGAGTTATGCATAGCAAGTTATTACGCATACGACGTGTTATCGCCACATTATTGAAAATGATGAGCTTTCTCTAAATGTGTGTGTGTGGTGTGTGTGTGTGTATATATATTTGATATGCCTCCCACTCCCAGACTTCCACTCCCACTCCCGTTCTCTCACTCTGTCTCTATCTCTATCTCTATCTCTGGCGATTTGGGCAATTTATGTGCTCTGCTAGAGACACTAAAACTCCACTAATTTAGCCAGCTGGCTGGCAGGCTGTCTTGGCCGTTTGCCACTTTGTATACACAGACAGCGTGAACGCTTTTATTTTTGGCTTTTATTTATTTGCCTGTATTAAATGTCTCTGTCATGTCCTGCCTGCCCCGTGCCTCCGCCCCTTGCAGACACGTATTTCCTGCTCTATCATTTGCAGAGCAAAAAAAATCCATTTGAATTTTCACATGTTTGCCTGTGTGGATATATATATATATATATATATATATATATATATATATATATATATATATATATATATATGTTTGGTGGCAAAAGCGGTCCGTGTTGGCACACAATGACCATGTCTGGGCCAACAGGCGGCATTAGTTCGGCTAATACGACGGTTATATGTATGTACACAGCATATATATACATATATATATCTGTGTACATTTGAATGTCCCACAGTTGGAGCTCAAAGCATTTGTAGGAATATTTCGTCTGTTGTAGTTCCCAAAGCGCGTTAACTCACTGAACCAAATCGGGCGACAACAACGAATGGCAATAAGTAAAAGTAAAGCCTGTCAATAACACAGATGAACCACATGTTATCCTCTATTCAGAATCTATTCCACATGCATTTATGTAGTATATATATACTTTAACAACTTTCGGCTAAACTGAAAAAATGTTTATTTTGTGTGACGATTTATGCAAGCGAAAAGGCGTTACATTTAAATAATATTTATTCTATGTTTATTTGCTTAAAAATGTAAAAAATATGGGGAAGTTTTTAAAGTTTTATTCATATTTTTGCATGTAAAATGGGAAAAAATGAATAAAATGATAAAAAAAAAATAAATAAATAAATATAAAATATAAGCTTTAAAATATAAAATATAATTATAATATATATATAAAATATAAAATATAAAATATAAAATATAAAATATAAAATATAAAATATAAAATATAAAATATAAAATATAAAATATAAAATATAAAATATAAAATATAAAATATAAAATATAAAATATAAAATATAAAATATAAAATATAAAATATAAAATATAAAATATAAAATATAAAATATAAAATATAAAATATAAAATATAAAATATAAAATATAAAATATAAAATATAAAATATAAAATATAAAATATAAAATATAAAATATAAAATATAAAATATAAAATATAAAATATAAAATATAAAATATAAAATATAAAATATAAAATATAAAATATAAAATATAAAATATAAAATATAAAATATAAATAAATATTAAAAATAATAAAACATGAATTTAAAAGAAAAAATTTTAAAACTTATTAGTTTACATTTGGTTAAAAAACAAAGTAAAAATGGTAAAGTGAATAAAATAAATTACAGTATATTTTTTAAACTACTTAAAAGTGTTTTCTAATTTTTTTAAATGATTTCAGATGATTTTTTCTTCGAAAGGAATAAAGAAATCGAAACTGTAATGTAAAAAACTTATTCAAATCTTTCATCTCATCTTATATTCAAAAAAAAAAAAATTTTGTATCATTAAATATTAAAACTATATTTTTTGAGCAAAGGTCAATGTGAACTCTTCCTCAGAACAGGGTATACGAATACAGAATCAATTATGCCCAGAGCAGCAGCTAAAAGCCTGAGCCTGGCCGGCCTTGAGGGTGGTTGGATGGGTGGCACCAGTCGCCTGCCCGCATCTTCAAGGCCAACAGCATTTCGGCAGCCTTCTTACGTAGAGCTTGAGCTGTGACCGTGAGAACGGCGCCCGCATCAATATGCATTTTGCGGTGGTTCAATTTCAGTTGAATTGTTTTTTGTTGCCTGAATTGTTGTTGTTATTGTTACTACTGTTGTAGCTGCTCTTGTTGTTTTTGTTGTTGTTGACAACAGTGAAAAGTTTGTTCATTTGGGCCTGATGACATTTTGGACGCATTAAGTTGGTTTGTGCTGCTTTGTGGCATTATCTTTTGATTACTTCATTTCCTTTCATGTGCCTAATGTGGCACACGTGTCCAAAGACAATTTCATATTTGTGGTCCCCGTTGTCCTTGTTGCCTTGGTCGCTAAATCAAGTGTCCCACTCACAGTTGTTATATATTTTTCTCTTCTGTTTTATTTTTTTTTTAAGGAGAAGTTCTTTCGTGCGGTTAGCTTCTAGCAAATTATGAAAAGCCTCAACTGTAAGTCGCATAAGACGATGAGAGGCCATGTCAAGTCAAGTCAAGTTGCGGCAGTTGACTTCGTTTTGAGCTGAGCTACTACTGTCAGCTTCTCCATTTCGTTTAGCCGGCAATAAACTTTGGCAACTCTTTCAATTTGTTGAATGTGTCTGTGTGGGTGTGTCTGTGTGTTTGTGTGTCTGTGTGTGCTTGGGTTGTGAAATGACTTCTTGTTTAGTTGGCAGTTTTCAAAAGCAGCTCGTATCAGGCAGGCTCTAACTCATGCTCAACCACAGCCTGGTTAGAGCACCTTTGGCACAAATTGCTTACAAAGTGTTTTTTGTTGTTGGGCCCACACACACACACACACACAGAGAGAGAAAAAAGTGGAAAAATAAATGGCTAAGCAGTAAATCTTTGTCGGTTTAGGTTATTGAATATTTCATGCTCCAGCTGATTTATTATTTATTTCTTTTTAATGCCCCTTTGCCGAAGGTCAAGCAAAAGCGTTTTTCGATGAACTCAAAAAACCCCGTTTTTTGATGGCAGTCTAACCCGCCACGCCCCTTCTCTACTCCTACCCTAAGCATTCACAGCCATTCACAATGCCACAGAGCAATTGCCGCCTGCCTGCTGACTGCTGACTGCCTGCATCAGATTTGCTTCATAAACGTGGCCAATGCCCCAAATGTCAGCTCAGCCATGGCCAGTGTCCATCCGGAGTTGCGGCGCTTCCTGCTGCTTGCAGCGGAAATACCAGCTACGATTTCCGCTGCGCCCCATTGTTAAAGCATCGCAGCCAACAAAAGTCAGTTGGCCCTCTCTCTCTCTCTCTCTTTCTACCTCTCTGTCTCTATCTCTATCACTGCCCACCTCTTTGTTAGCTTTTTTGGTGGCATAATTAGAGCGAGTCCAGTGAGTCCGACGCATGCCTAATGAGCACTTTTGCTTGACTTTTCTTTTCTTTTTCCCTTTTTTTTTTTGTGCTGCTTTTGCGCTGCATTTGATAGTTGACCCGGCCAGCAAGTTTTTCGACTGCGTTTTCTTCTGCGTAGGCGTTGCTAAAAATTTACAAGCCAAACAACCACGCCTCCCCATCTTCACACAGACACAGCGAACGCCTGCTATTAACAGCTCGCCCGGGCTGCTCAATAATGCAAGTGGAAGTGTCCTTCCTGCTGCTGCTGTTTTGACTTCTGCTGCTCGCCTGTGCCTGCCTTGCATTCATTGTTTGCCCTCGTGGCTGGCTGTGGCAGGCATAAAGTGCATAAAAACGCCGATTTCCGTGCCAGCCATTTGCATGGCCACAAAGTGACACACAGAGGGCGAGTAAAAGAGAGAGAGAGAGGGGGAGAGGATGGAAGAGGAAGAGCCAGGCTACTGTTTTCAGCTGCTTGTGATACGCCAGGATATTCCGCCAGCATATTGAAGCCTTGCCAACCGCCATGTTGACACATGTTTTTTTTTTCTTTTTCTTGCCACATAAAGTCAGAAAGTGCAGCTAGTAGAGCATAACTGCAAGTATTTTGTTTAACATTCGGAATTATTAAGCAAAATTTTTGGGCCATAAATTATTTTCGCAAATCTTGCAGTCAAAGTTTTTTTTTGCATGCGAAAAATGTTTATTTTAAGCGCCGGCAAAACTTTTTTCTTTCTCTTTCCCAACAATAGTATGCCGGGCCTCAGCACACACATATGTGTGTGTGTGACTGTGTGTGTATGTGTGTGTGTCTGTGTGTGGTTGGTCTTTTATGTAAATCGGTCGTTGCGCTTTTCAGCTTTTACTGCCACTCCACACCCACAGCAAGTGCAACAGCAGCTGCAGCTGCTCCTCCACCTACTGCCCTACTCCTGCTCCTCCTCCTCCTCCTCCTCCTCCTCCTCCTCCTCCTCCTCCGGCTGCTGCTGTCCTCCTGGCAGTGCAAGTGTTGAGTGTTTTGTTATTGAAACATATGAGTATTTTTTACATTTGTTTACATTGCGGCCCTGTGCACTGTGCAACATTGAGGCAGCATACCCTGCACTGTCTGTGTGTGTTTATACAAGGTAGCTGTGTCAATATTTAAATATATTTGCAAATAGAGAAAGTAAGGTTAGCTAACTGAAGTTTTACAAAGAGAATTTGGGGCGGAAGCTGAGAAACAAAGCTTTAGAAACAAAAATGGTATCTATAATAAAACAAAAAAAAATAAAACTAAAAATTAATTAAATAAAAAAATTATGATAATTGTATGTATAAAATAAAAATAATCTTTATTGAATAGGAACAAATAATAAAGCATATGAAATGTAGGAGTATTAAGTAAAAGAAGTAAAAGAAAATAAATATATAAATTAAACTTTAACTATGACAGTGTATAAATTTACATAGAATATATATTAGAGAATAATAATTATTATTAAATATTACACTTGAACTATTAATTCACGATATTCCTATGTCGACATCTCTCATGCCTTCGTTGCCAGCAACGCTTCGTAAGGCATCAAAATTTCGTTGAGCGTGAGTTATTTGACTTTATTCCACTCCAAAACTGACTCTCTCAAGTCACAGTCCCACTGATCATGCATATCTAAACACACAGAAACATATACTTAAGCACCCGCCTTTCAAACACCACTCAATTATGCAGACTGCACTTCTCTCACTTTGGCTCATTGCTACGCTCAGGCTGCGCTGCATAGAGAGCACTCTGAGGTTCGTAGAAACGAAGGGCAGGCAACACTGGAACAGAATAGCAGACGATGCTTTCATGCAGAGCTCTCTATTTTATGATATACAGCATGCTCAATGCTCAATGACTAATGGCTCAAATTCACAACGAATCGGATTTGCTTGAGTCGAGTGTAGTCCATAAACATCATTTGCTTTATGCGACTCAAGGAGCTTGCTGCTCCGACTTTTGGCCGAGATTTGTAATTAAAGAATTTATTATTAGTTGAAATTCATTTATTTATAAAATTATTATATTTTTTTATTGATTTTGTGTTTTATATTTACAATTTCTCTTATATAAACATCATATAATAAAATTAAAATTAGTTTGTAATTATAATTTTAAAAAATATAGTTTAAATTTGATTTATATTTATTAATTTTGTATTTATATTTATGTACATTTCGTATATTTATATCTCATATATTTTCGAATGTATATTATATGAATAAAATATAAAACGAATTGAATTTATACATTATATTATCTAATTATATAAGTTTAACTTTTATTTCATTTATTTTTGTATTTATGATTACCTAAATATAATATTTTAATTTTATTTACATTATATATAATTCTCTTGATATCCATTTTTTTATCCTTTAATATCTAATTCTTTCAACTTCACATGTGTATATTTAAATCAAATTATCTAGGGTATATTATTCTATCATTTTATTATTGTCTGTTTATTTTTTCATTTTATTTTTCCCCATTTTATTTAGTATTTATTCTTCTTTTTATTCTTTTTTTATATATTTTTGTTAAAAATCATATAAATCAAGTATTTCATTCCAAATTAAAAGCACATGGAATTCCTTTTAGCAGGATACCTTTTAGTCTTGCAATTTGCATTAACTCGTTCAATGGGCTTAGCGTCTTGTCATGCTCTGCTCTGCTCTGCTCTGCCCTCCTTTCCTTACGCCTTACACATATCGCACTGTTGTCTTGGAGTGGTAAACCAGCTTGAATTGTTAGTTAAACAACAGCGAAAAGGTAACACAAAACAGTGCCTAAGATGTGCATGTGTGTGAGTGTGTCTGTGTGTGTGTGTGTTTACAACTTTCGCTTTGGCCCCCATAATGGCGAAAAAAAGAAGAGAAATGAAACTAAAATGGGCTACTGAAAAGGGGCGCACTTAATGTATACGCTAAAAGCTTGAGCAGCCAGCTGCCAGGGCGGCAATTGTTCGGCGGCGTATTATAAAGTTTCGAGTCTTAAAGTTTTACGCAAGGAGCTCGGCATTGCGATGCGACGCGCCGGCTGCCAGCGAGGTGCCAAAAACTTTATGCGCCCGGCGCAAAACAAAATGTATTTACCTCTTTGGCTGGGCCTAAAAGTGTGCAGCAGATACACACACATATACACACCCTGACAAAGGCAACTTAACACACAATTGCGCTTTTGCATATTTGTAAACCGAAACAGAGCAACAACCAGCCAACAGCCGTTGGCCAAAAAGCGAGCGAACGAACAGGCAATCGCGTTTTGCCAACGGGTAAGTTTTGCCAGCTGCCAAACCGGGTCAAGAGCTGTTAACTTGAAAATTACACAATTTTTGCATTTGGCAATGTGTTAAGCCCTCTGTCTCTCTCGCCCTCTCTCTCTCTCTCTCTCTCTCTCTCTTGCCCCCTCTCGCTCTCACTCATTTCAGTTAACTGTTTAGCTACATTTAAAGTCCAATCAATGACACCAAAAGTCAACATATGCAGCAGTTTATTGTTTATGGTTTGCTATTTGTTGTTTTGTTGTTTGTTGTTTGTTCTTGGTTGTTGTTGCCATTTAAACAACGAGTTTCCACATGAAACAAATTGCCACATAAATTGGGCGGTAAAACAGAAGCATTTGGAACAACAATGCGCTAACGTGCGCGACATTTGCTATTTGTTTACAGCAATTAACATTTTGTGCAAACACGCGATAGCCACGGTTGATGGACTGTGGAAACACTCTCTGCAGGAGTATTAAATGAAAATGTTTATATGTTTGAGTTGGAGTAAGTCTAAATTGTGAGAGAATATAATTTGGACTTATGCTGCAGTGATTAGACGGTAGTTAACATATAATGAATTATAATGAATAAAAAGGAATTCTATTATTAAAAAAATTATATAATATTAAATTAATTTACAATTTCTATCTGTATGTGTTAAAAATATTTACATGCATAACAAATTGAGAAAACAGATTTTGGGTCTTTTTAAAGTATTTAAAACTAGATTTCTAGATCCGTTATCGCATGTTTTATATTTTACAAAAATTGTTTCTATAATCTAAAAATAATTTATTATTTATTTATGAATTATTTATTTTTCTAATATCCGAGTTTGCGCTTCCCAAATAATAATAATTTTTCAATAAATAAATTTTATTGGGATCCTCTTTAGTGTTGCAAGGATTTTTTAATTTATTTGACTTTAACTTATATATATTATTTAAGTTTAATTTATTTTTTAATTAATTTTTTTTTTTTTTTATTTAAAATTTTTTTTTTTTTAATTTATTTTTATATTATTTTGTATTTTATTTTTGCTTTTTTATCGTAGTTAAGTTAATTTTTTTTTTAAATTAATTTTATATATATATATTTTTTTTTAAATTTTTCTTTTTTGTTATTTTTTGCACGGATTAAACAATTTATTTGACTTTTATTTACAATAAGAAGGCTTTGCGTTCTCTATCTGTTTTTTTATCTCTCTTTCTCTGTTAATAAGAATTTTTAAAGTTTTTAAGACTTGATTCGACTTTTATTTATACTTTTTATAAATAACAGATTTAAACATTGTTCATCAATATTGTTTACATGAGATGTTTTGGTCAGGAAAAAGTTTATGTTAAACAGTCTGTGTATTATTTGTATAAGTATTCATATAATGTGCTTATATTGCCAGGAATATTTATAATTTATAATTTTTTATACTTTTCGATACTAATAAATAAATAAACTGAAATGTATTCATTTCAAATGCTCTCCATCTCTCTCTCTCTCTCATTTCTCCCTCAATTAACAGCCAACTATAATTGCAAACTGCTGTTAAGTTGACAACATATGTTAAATGTCCCATACATTCTAGCTTATCTTGTTTTTGCCCCACATAATTCTACTATTAAATTAATATGGCCGAATTTGAATTTGAATGGGAACACATTTAAATATTATTTCAGTTTTAAGCAGCTTACAGTGGTTCGACTGTTGCTAGTTGAAGCGAATAGCAGAGTATTTAATTAAGGTCTGCTAGTGGGGCATTCAGTGAATTTAAGCTGCCCTCAATAAATGCGATATCTATGCTGTGTAATATATATAGTGTGTGTGTATATATAGTATACGTGTGTATATGTGTATTTATAGTATATGAGACCAACTTACAAGCTCTTTGTATAATACGTTTAATTGTCGCCCTGGCACCATATAAAGCTTGCCGCTATTTAATGCTATTACTGGTGGTGTGGCTGCTACAGCTGCTGGTGGTGCTGCTGCTGCTGGTGGTGTGGCTGCTGCTGATGGTGGTGCTGCTGTTGGATTGCATTTAAGTAAGTGCCTAACAAATGGCAAACTTGAGTTTCTTGCGCCTACGGCCAGTGTGTGCTGGCAGATGAAGATGGAGATGGAGATGAAGATTAATTTGTATGCGAACGCAGCTCGAGAGCAGCAATTCAGGAACCATGCGAGCGGAGCGACCCATGAACTGGCCTAAGGTAACAAACATCGCACCCACTCGCTGTCCCTTTCCATTGGTCTCTCCCTTTCCCTTTCTCTGCAGCTGTTACCTTTCTCTTTCTGGCCCCGGGACAAACAATGCTGCAAACATTTGTGGAATTTTTCTTTACTTTTTTTTTGTGCTCCATTCACATTTTTTTTGCTCTCTCTCTCTCTCTCTCTCTCTTTCTTTCTCTCTTTGCCAACGTGGGCCAGACGAGTGGCCGCAGTAGGTGTAGCAGGTGGGCGTGGGAGGCTGGGCCTGCAGACATTGTGCCAAATGAATGATGAATGCTTATAAATGAGCGTGAGGGCGACGTGCGACCTTTTAGTGTTGCCAGCGACGCTGGGCCTCACCGCAGGGCATTGCCATATGCAGCCACTGGCTGCTGTTTGTAGTGGGTGTATGAGTGGGTGTGTGTGAGTGGGTGTGTATAAGTATGTGTGTGTGTGTGTGTGTGTGTAGCATGTGTGACTTGTGCATATTTATGACCCTTTAGACGACGCACTTCAATTTGTTGCTCTGGCATTGACAGCATTTAGCGCGCTGAGTGGCTCAAACGGATCAGTCAACTTGGCTTTTATTAAAGCGCCAGGCCAGCCCCGCACCACTCGGCTATAAGCTGCTAACCGCAGCAAAGCTGGCCTACGGGTCGTATGTATGTATGTATGAGTGCAATGAGCCAACTTATTAATTATAGTGGTATTTAAATTGTCAAAGGTGACAAGCTGCAGGTGTGTGTGGGTGTGTGTGTGTGTGTGTGTGGGTGTATATACCGTTTAATACGGCTTAAATGTCAGTCACAGACACACACACACACCCACACACACGTCCACATTTATTTTGACCTAAATTGCGGCGTGACTTCTTAGCGAAATGAAACCGCATGCCTGCGGAAATCTTCATTTGATATTCGCGCGCGCGTCTGCGTCTACTAATTAATGTCACCTCAAATGTGGGCAGCTGTGACACGCCCACACAACGGCACGTACTCATTTTTCATTCAGCCCGAACAGAAATAGTCAACCACAAACAAAACACAGCTGAAAAAAAAAAAAAAACCAACTAGCTACAAAACTTTTGCCAATTTTGTAGGCAGCAAATTTTCAATTTGCAGCTAAAAACTTTTGGCAGGCGCCGCCATCATTAGCCAAATGGCGGCCGTCATTAAAAACAGTTTACAAAAGTCAGGCTGAAAGCCTTTCCTCTCATTTTTAGAATTAGAATTTTCAGGCAGGCTCTCCACACAGCAGGCGAGGCGAGGCAACACGTGCCAATTAATGCCAGGCATCGAAACATTCCTCTTCTATTTATTTTACTAGTATTTTTTAAGCCAAAATGAATAACAGCGAGCATAGCGATGAGCGCGTCCACAATGTGCCCGTCAACGAGCAGCCGAATCCGTATCAAAATCATAATCTGAATGCCAGCGTCTGGCTGCTGCCGCTGGAGCGCAAAGCGCGTGCCAATCGCGAGCTGGCCCACAGCCAGCTGATGGCCGAGAGTGAGAGGCTGCACGAGCTGCTGCAGCTGGCCAGGCGACAGGTGCAGCACAGGTGGGCCAAGCACAAGAGCAACAGTGCGGGCAGAGCAACCAGTTGAAGAGCGGCAGGAGTTGTGTGTGTATTATCTGTGTGGGTGTGTGAGAGTTTTCATTTAACATTGCCAAATTACTTGTATTTATATATAAGATTGCGCATATAAGGCTGTATATAAATATAATATATATAGATATATATATATATATATATATATATATATATATATATATATAAATATATATGTATATTATGTATTTGTGCTTGCTATTTGTGAATTTCTTGGCGCTTTTGTTCGCACATGACTTTCGCTTTCAGCTGTCTGCATTTTTCTCTGCTGCCCACAAAAGTATGCAATGGATAAGGCTATAGCTGCGGGCACTGCCATTTCTAAAGCACACACACACACACACACGCATGCTCTTACCTATGTGTGTTTGTGTTTGTGCTTGTATGTTTCTTTTAACGAGGTCAGCGCTTTGGCACAAAAGTTGTCAACTTGAAAATTACACGTACTGCAAATCAGTAAAAATACCAAACGCACACACGCTCACTCTCATGTGTGTGTGTTAATGCTCTGTTTGTGTGTGTGTGTGTGTCTTTGCAGCTGCAGCTCGCCCAACTGTTGCCCTTTATTTGAGTTTATCAGCGTGTAAAATGCGCAATTCAAATGCAAATGTGCAGCGTAATTAAAATTGTGCAAATGCGTGCATCGCTTTTTATTTTCCTCTTCTGCTTCTTCTTTTGCCTTTGCCTCCCATTGACTTTTGTGCTCAGCCTGCTGTTTTGTGCACATTTCTCTTCTTGTTTTTTATTTTTTTTATTTTTATTGCCACCACATTTGCTGAGCTAATTTAAGAATTTCACTTGCTCGATATATGCTGTAGTTGGATTTTATATGTAAGTATAATATATCTTTGATTTGTAGTGAGCCTACACTGAGCGAAAGCTTTGCTTGGGAAATTGTTGTCGTAGTCATTTTTATAGTCGTTTAGAAAGGTAAAAGACGCTAAGCTTGGCGCTGATGACTGGCTGATTTTGATGGGAGGCTGGGTTATTTTGATGATGTGATCAGAATTTTATTCATACTCAAATTGGCATTACAAAATTGCCAAAATTACAACATTAATATTTTTATATCCCAAAAATAATAATAATAATCTTTTGTTTATAGCCAATATTTGTAAACAAATAAAGTATATAATAAAATAAATCAAATAAACGCAAAGAAAAATATATTTTGAATAGGTTTTATCGTTGCTTTGAGAACTGTTGCCTATACTCTAATGATTCATGGTCAAGAAAGTTTCTTGATCAATTATTATTATTATTGGAATAATATTATTTTGCAGATGAATCAGTCTTGAGCACCCACTCAGAGAGATCAAATTGAATTATATACTACATTCATTAGGGCATGGCAAATACCAAAATATTATATGAATTAATTAATATTTTAATATTTTAATCAATCTGCCTGTTTTTGAAGCACAAGCGACTAGGCCTCTAATAGTTTTATTATATGTTTTCATTTTTATAATCAATAAATTTGTAATTATCATTGATAATTTATCATAGTAAATGGAAAATATTTTTAGTCTGTTCATTTAAAACTAGAAATAGTTCATTAGCTAGAAAAAGTTCATTAAAGACTATGCTTTAAACTCCAACAGGCTCATATCATTTTAATGTGCTGCTCCCCAAATAAATTGCAATTTCGAATTTATATAGCGCAGCAATGTGAAGCGGTCAAGTTTCAGTTTACAGTTAATAATAATTTGATTGCTTTTGCGAAATTGCGTACAATTCACTTGGCTTCATAATTCAGAGTGGACAAAATGTGAAATGGGCAACGGGATAACGGGATGACGGCAGGACGGCAGGACGGCAGGACGGCAGGACGGGACATATGGACAGCGGGCAGCATGCGTTGATGTTGCACGCGCTGTGGCATGCGATGTGGCAGTTGCCACAAATAAAGTCGTACATATTTTTTGCAAAATGAAGCTGGCCGTTATCACAAATTGACAGCAAAAAAGCATTGTGCGGCTCTGTGGCAGCATTATGGGGCAATGGCAATACTTTCGGCCAGCTGTGCATGGCCAATGGCTGCGTTTCGGCTTTGGCCACAACAGACCAATGGGCAATGGGCAATGGGCAATGGGCAATGGGCAATGGGCAATGGGCAATGGGAGATGCGAGATGGCTTTATGCGGTCAGTCAACCAGGCTGAACACTTTACAGGCTTTGACTCGCTTCCGTTTCCGCATGCACACACACATAAATAGAGTGAGAGAGGGAGAGAGTGAGAGAGAGAGAGAGGGAGAGAGGGAGAGAGGGAGGTGTGCGTGTGTTTGTGGCACACACATAGTTAAGTGCTTTGTGGTTGCTGGCAGCGCGTTGATTGCGCTGTGGTCCAAAAATCTAATAAAGCGTCCAGCATATGAGCTATAGTTTCGGTATTTTCTCTACTCTCTCATTCTCTCTCTCTCTCTCTCTCTCTCTCTCTCACTCTGACTCCCTCCTCCCCCTCTGACCCATGTCGATTTATGCTTTATTTAAGCACATTAACAGTCAATCTGCTCGACGTATTCATTTCCGTTTTGTTTTAAATGCCAGTTGAGATTCGAAAATGTTAGTGGAACAAAATCTGGTTTGACTGCTGACAAAAAAAAAAAAAACTAATTCTACTTGACATCAAACTTTAAGCAACATCAAATTCGAAAATTAAAAAAAACAACAAAAAACCCGAAAAAAAAGGAAAACTAAAAATTGAAATACGCAATTGACCTGTAGAGGGGATAGAGCGCGTGACCAAATTATGGACGGCAGTGGTGACAATCAGCTGACGGTGCGTTACAATCGACGACCGGTGAACCGACGTGTTCAGATGATCCTGCAGGACTATCAGCGCTGGGAGCAGCCGGCGGCCGGAGCAGCCAATGCGACGCTGCATGGCCATGCGGGCCAGGACATGGTCATGCTGAACCGGGACATTGTGCTGCCCATGAATCTGGACACCGAGGCGGACGATTCGGGCTTTGAGTCGGGCAGCGAAAGCGATTTGTTATAGCCTATTAACAGTGGGCGATATGTGGTAAACCAGTCCAGTTGCATATATATCTTAATAAATTTGATGAACCTGTACCAACGAAATTTTCAACCTAGTTTCATTAACGAAAGGTGGAAGTTGGAAAAGTGAAAAAATAACAGCAGGGTGATTTATCATAGTTTGGTTTATTTATGTCAATTTGATTTGTTCTCAAAACACAAAAGTTCTACACATACATATACATATACATACGTGTGTGCGAGTGAGTCCTGTAAATATGCATACATATACATATACATATATATATGTAAATGGATTAGTTAAGAGATTTGTTTTGCAATTACATTTACTTTACACATACAATATTTGATATATTTGCATATATTTATTTTGTATACATTTTTAGTTGTTTTTCTTTTTTAAGTACGGATAACGAGTATACGATTTTAATTTGTATTTCATTATTAAGTTGGTTTTTTTTTTTCGTCTGATATCTCTCAATTATTTTTTTGTTTTTTTTTTTTTATTATATTTGTTTTTTCAGTACATTTATGTTGATTTTTACAAGAATTTATTTAAATTTATTTATGCATTGAATAAGTTCAAATGTTTTTAATGTTTGATTTTTTTCTTTGTTTTATATAAAATTTCAAGTGCCTATTCACGTTTTATCTATAATTTTTGTTTTTCTACTTTTCAAGTATATATTTGTTCAATTTTCGTTTATGCTTAAATTAAATTAAATTTCATTTTTAAAGTGAATTAATTATCACGTCTAAAATAATTTTTGATGCTTTTTGTTTGATGTGGGAATAATAATGCTGAACTATAACTAAATAGCATAATGATTGTTATTTTAGGTCTAGATATTAGGTTCGTTTCATAAAATTTTCATACTACTACGAGATATGGTGTTCTTCTTCTCTAAAAACGTTATACATATTCATATAATGCTCTAAAATATTTATATTATATTCGTTTTTTTTTGTTTATATAAATTATTACGTATTTATCATATGTTCAAGTAGCTTTGAAATTAAAAACTATTAATTGAACAATACAAAAAAAGTTGACATCGCAATCAAATAAATCAAATCGCCATCTTAAACTAGTTGCAACTGATTATACAGATACGTAATTCATTATTTGTCATTGTTCAGTTTTTTACGTTATGGAATTAGTTGCTTAAAATACGCTTCCATTTGGTATAGGTTTTTTTTTCGTATAGAAATATATCGTAAATCAAATGAGATGAAGTTGAGAGTGTTACGAGTCGCGTAAGCCCGACTAGCTGATACCCTGTAGCCAGTGTAGAAAAAGACCTGTTCATTGCTCTTTCATTTAATATATACAAACTGAGTAAAAAGGAAACAAGAATTTAAAATAAAAAAAAATATATATATATATATTATAGTTAAATATTGATGGTTTCAAAATATATGATTAGAATGTACATCAAGAAAATAATCGATAGTCTATTTACTGTCGATTACCTCAATCTAATCATAGATTATACCTTAAGTTAATCGATGTATTTTCGATAATCTCGATATACTTTTTATCTTATCAAGCTAACCGATATGCTTTGGATTACCTCCAGCTAATCGATATGCTTTCAATAAACTCAAGTTATTTGATATACTTTTGATTATTCTATTTTTTTTTAATTGCAACGATTTTATGCTTATATTTTAAATTTTTTTACATTTTTCGATAAGCTCTGATTAAATCTCTGAAGCCCGCTAAGCTGTGGATTATTTAATAAAAACTAAATAAAATATATATATATATATATATATATATAATAAAGTTATATATAATAACCAAATGTAGAAATTATCATTATCATTGTCATTATATTTGCGATATTGCTAAGCTTCACTATATTTGCTAAGCTTTTAAGAACAGACAAACGGATAGTATAAAAGTAAGCTGAATATATGTGAACTCTGATGTTGATCAGGAACCATATATGTATATTTATTAGGAATATACTTAGAATATTCCCAATCAATATCAGTAAAATATATACAACAATAAAAAATAATATAAATTTTTGTTTTCTATTTTCGACTTTACTGGCTACAGGGTATATGTACCTATCCGATATATATATATATATTATATAAGTGTGACACTTATGATAAAATAAATATTTATAGATTAGTATTATGTATGTATATATATAAATATTTCTATATATGTGGGTATATAGCATAGTGTGTGTGTATACGTAGGTATTAAGATGTGTGTCGTCTGTTGGGCTTTTAAGTACAACTATAAATTCTTTAAAATTTCTAATGGTGTATACATTCATTTGCATGCTGTGGGTGTGTGAAGATGAATGGTTGAGAGAGAGAGAGAGAGAAAGAGAGAGAGGGTGGGCAGAGTTTGAGTGCTGAATGTGGCTCGACTACGTTTGTTCTTGTTCTTGTTCTTGTTGTATGTAAAATGCATAAACATTAAGCTTATAAACTAGACTTTGCTCTCAGCAATTTGATCTGTTCCACTTAGCACACACACACACACACACGACTACATGTGTGCATGTGTGTGAGTGTAAGTGTGTGTATATGTTGCTGATAGGTTCTTCGTATTTGTTTTAGTGAGTGTGCATTGCACTCATGATAGGGAGGGCTTTTACATTGAAATCCATAAATTGTTGAGTTAGTACAGAGACTGAGCTACAGTTGTAACTGGACGTCTGTGTATGTGTGTATATATGTGTGTATATATGTGTGTATATATGTGTGTATATGTGTGTGTGTGTGTGTGTCCGTATATATATTTAATTAGTTTTTATAGATGAGTTATTTGCTGCAGTTGAAGATTTTAATGAATGCCCATGTTTAATTCCAATTCAATTAAAATTCAATTAATTTGTATTAATTTCGTTTTTACCTCATTATTATTTTTCTTCTCGTTTTTTTGCTTTTTTCCTTATTTTATTTCGAATTTTTTGGTTTCAATTTGCGTATATATGCATTTATCGTATTGTAATTTGAGTTGAATTTATATTTGTTTGCCAGATTTTTTTTCAGTTTTTTTTTTTTATTTATTTTTTTATTCGCAACTTACAGCACAAACCCGTAACCTCAGTAACCAGTCGCATCGAACAAATCGGGCAGCACGAGCGGCGGACAGTTGTGCGGACTGCACGTGACGCTGGGCAGCTCATCAGGTGTCACCGCATCCGTGCAGATGCATTGCAAACAGTTGCCAGTGTCCTGTGGCAGAATTTCACCAATTTTATACAATTTGCCTGCACCCGCACAGCAATCAATAGAGATGGCGAGAGAGAGATACAGAGAGACAGAGAGGGAGAGAGAAAGAGTTGTTCTTACTTTAGTTGTTGTTGTCTATATTACAGTTGTTGTTGTTGTTGTTGTTGTCAACTTACCAAGCACATTGCACATACGCCCCGTTGCCAGCGGCGTTGTTGTGATAATCGTTGTCAGCGTGTAGGGCGGCACATACTGATTGCTGCTGCTGCTGCTGCCGTCGCTGCTGCTGCTGTTGGTGATGGGCACCCGCGGCGTTGGTGTTGCTGCTGCTGCTGCTGCTGCTGCCGCTGCTGCTGCTGTTGTGGCTGCTGCTGTTGGTTGCATTGTTGTTTGTTGTCTTGCGCCCACGTCAGACGTTTGGTTGTCATTTGCAATTAAATCCGTTTGCGCTTTGGGCAACTGCTGCTGCTGCTGCTGGTGGTGGTGCTGGTGCTGCTGCTGCTGTTGCTGCTGCTGTTGTGGACGCTGTGGATGCACATCGACAGCAGTTAGCGTAATGTCAATATTGACAACGCTGCCATTGAATTCACTGCTGTAATCATTGTAGGAGCTACGAAAGAACACAGCATCCGCATTGTCAGCTATGTTGTTGCCGTGCCTGTTGCCATTGTCTTTGCTATTGCTGCTGCTGCCGTTGCTGTTGCTGTTGCTGTTGCTGTTGCTGCTGCTGCTTTTGTTAATGCCAACATCATCGATTATTGTTGATGCTGGTGTTTCCTGCTGCTCAACAGCAACTGATGCTGCTGCTTCGACGGCTCCGGCTCCTGCTGCTACTGCTGCTGCTGCTGCTGCTGCTGCTGCTGCTGCAGCTTCTGCTTCTGCTGTCAAGCTATCGTCGAGCGTGTTTGTGCTGTCAACATTGAGTTCCGTTGATGTCAGCCAGCGATGAAATGCATCGTCAGCTTCCTCAATTTCCTGATCCTGTTGCAGCCATAAACACACACACACATACGCACACAGACACACAGAAATTAATCCGATTTTGATTATTATAATAAACTTAATATAATGCAATTTAATGGATCGTTAAAGTGGCGGCCACAGCTATGGCTAACAGCCCAGCCTAATGGCTACTAAATATTCTTCATCAAGTCAAGTCAAGTCTCATTGCTGCTGCCTCGAGGTCAGCTACGTAAGCATTAAACTCGAATAAATAATAAAACAGGTCGAGCATAAAATATTCTTTTTGCTAAAAGCTTTGCTACAGATTCCACTGCATGTCCATAAAGTGCACGATCCTTAAAAACATAATTGGCTACACTTTAGGAGCAGCTCTTGTCTGTCACTCCCCCATTCGGGTCACTGACTGCAACGGCAACCACTGGCATTTGCTGCTGCTCCTCCTGCTATTGCTGTTGCTACTACTGCTGCGGCTTATGGGTATCTTGTGATACGCTTGCAGCAAGAGGATTTGAGCTTAGCTGAAAAGCAGGTAGTCTTAAGACTATTGCTTATATACCTGGTTTTATATTTAAGATACTCTTGAGTAGGCTTTTAGTCAAGTATGATGTGCTAACAGTATCTCACTGTAAGGGATTTATTTAATTGAGGCGAAATTTTGAAAGTATTCACCTTTTCTAGCATCAGTTCTTTCCTAGCTACCTGAGGACAAGTAGTGCGCTGTGTGGATCTCCTATTTGTCGTATCTTTTACTGCTAATAAAAATTGTTCATATAATAGATTTTTTTTGAGAATTATAGTAAGCTTCAATCATTGAATTTTACTCAAAAGACAATACTACATCTACTACTATAGTAATACTATATATTATACAATATTTCTAAAGTTTTTTTGCTCTCAAAAAAAGATCAATTTTCAAATGAATTTGAGTGCGCTATCTTGATAGCCATTTTAAAACTTTTTTTAAAAATATTTTTTAAAGTGTTTGCTAAAATGATATCGAGTCCAGAGCTGTTTTTTTTTTTTTTAAGCAGAAAAAAACATGGTGCTCTAAAATACAAATTTTAGAACTTTAGAAAAACATAGAAAAGGTCGCGCTATCCACATGAAACGCAGTGTACAATAGAAACAATTTTTTGTTTGAATTAATTATTATAGTATTTAAAGCTTGTGCAGCCTAGACTTCACTATAAACTTAAACAATTTTTTTAAAACCTTAAACACTGCTCGTTAATATTTTATAAAAATAATTTGATAATATTTTAAACAAAAATATTGTTTTTTTTTTTTAATTTGTGTACTTGTTTTTAATAATTAAAAAATTGTAAATTGATTATAGTTTATCTACTGTTTTTAATTTTCTGTACAAACTTAATTTTCTTACTAAGCTTTAAAAAAATAAGATTAATATATATATAAGAATTTAAACCCAAAAAATTCAACTCAGTTTTAATTTGTTTCTAAAATTCCTATAAAATTAAATAACGATGAAATTGTCTAATAAATCAGTTTTCCTTTTCAAACAATTTCACAAGATTTATAATAATAAAATCGCTTTAAAAGCCTTTTTTTTTCAAGCTAATAAGAAGTATATTTTATATATTTATACTAGCTACAAACTCCCTCTTATTTGACTATTAAATTGCGAAAATTAATCCATCTAACAATGAACCCATTTATATTGGCAATAAAATCTCCTATAAACTTTCTTTTATTTTTTACTATTTCATTTTTCTCTATTTTCTTGAAGCAGCTCGCAGGCCAATTCATCTAAATATGAAATTGAACAAACGATAAGGCACTTCACTGGCTGCATAAACAACTATTTTGCCACTCAAAGATAACTATCGATCAGCGTCAAAGAGAAGTGCTTAGCCTTATCTTAAAGCTGCCTCTGTCTGTCTGTCCGTCTGACTGTCTTACTGTCTGGTTGTCTGCAGAGTATTCAGCATTTTGTCAGCTCAATGTAAAGTCTGATTGCTTATATTTTATTTTTTATTTGCACTCACATTTGTATTTGCCAAGGCAACCGCTGTGGCTGTGGCTGTAGCTGCTGTTGCTGCTGCTGCTGCTGCTGCTTGTTGGCTGCGCGGCGTTGTCATCATTTCAATTGTTGTTGCGACTGCTGGAGAAGCCATTGTTGTCGCCTGGCTGTTGCTGTTGCCGTTGCCATTGCCATTGCTGTTGCTGGTTGTCAATGCTGTTGCTGGTCGCTTGGTTGGTGGCTCGGGCAAAATATCGCTGTCGGTTTCCGCCTCATCAAAGTTTTTATCAATGCCCAAGACAGTGTTGAGTTCAAGAGCTGCGTTCGCCTTTTGCAATATCTTTTGCTGTTGCTGTTGTTGTCGCAACTGCTGCTGCTGTTGCTGCTGCTGCTGTTGTTGTTGCTGCTGTTGTAGCTGCTGCTGCTGCTGCAGTCGTTGCTTTTCATGCAGCAAATGCTGCTGATGATGCTGATGCTGATGATGTTTATGCTCCTCCGTTTTGTAGTCATAATAAAGTAGGGCTGGCAAATTTTCGGGAAAATTTAAAATCTTGCTGGACGAGTGCGGTTGCTGATGGGCGTGCAAATGTTGTTGTTGCTGCTGCTGCTGCTGCTGGTGCTGCTGCTGCTGTTGCTGGTGTTGGTGTTGCTGCTGAGGCGTTGGCAATTGCTGTTGATAATGCGTTTCCTTTGCTGCTTGATTAACAGCAGCAGCTGAGATGTGAAGCTGTTGCTGGAAGGGTTCCTTCAGCTGCTGCTGCTGCTGTTGGAGCGTTGCCGTTGCCAACTTTTGCTGCTGCTGCGGCTCGTGTTTGTGTTGCTTGATTATATTGTAGTTGCTGGCCTCGCTGCTGTGGTTGCCAATGCTGTCGCTCTTTTCTTGTTGCTGTTGTTGCTGTTGCTGTTGCTGTTTAATGTCTGGCTTTTCATAATCCGGCGCCTGCTTGCGGCTTTGGTAAACTTCGTAGTCATTAAAATTCTTTTGATTCTTGTGATGCTTGTGCCGCTTGCCCGCCTTTCTGCCCATTTTATGCACTTTTGTTGATTTTCTCGTTGTGGTCTCGTACCGATATGGATCCGAATAGTCGCTAGCTACAGCTGCAGTAGCCGTCGTCATCGTTGTGGCCGCTGTCGCTGTCGCAATCGCCGTTGCCGTTTCTGCTGCCGTCTCTGCTCTGTTTACATTCGCCTTATCTGCTTTAGAAAGTAAAAAGTTGCATCTACATTTTTGTATGTTAAAACACATCAAACTGAATTCAAACTAACCGCATTTCTCCCACCAGCAAAAGATTTCGCCGTCCATGCAAAGGCAAACCTCACAGGCATCAAAACGCGGCACCTGTCACAGAAAAAAAAAACATAGGAGAAAACAGAGAAAAAAAGTAGGAAACAAGAGCTTAACAAATCTCTTTCCCGCTCAATTTAGGGGGTAAAACCCCAAAAAACAATATCGAACATGTTTGTTGGCTGTATGCGTGTGTGTGTGTGTGTGTGTGTGTTAGTTTGTGGTGAATGTCACGTTGTTCGCTCGTTGGTTTTTTGTTATTTTTGGTCAACAAGCAAAGCCAAAAACAGTGAAATGAATGCCAATGCGAATGCGAATGCGATTGCAGTAACAGCTGGCCCCCAAAACTAAAGCCAAAGCTAAAGCCAAAGGCTGCATAGAAAAACACTTTAAATTCAACTTCAATTAAAATTGCATCAAAAGAGCAGAAACTGCGAAATAATTACGAAGAAAAAAATATATATGTATACGCTAATTGCTCAGAGATCTTTACAAATTGTTTAATGGAATTTTAATAAAATGAAATTTACTGAACTGTAGCGAACTTTCCGTTTGACTAGACACAATTTCAGTCAAACAACATTTCCTTTATTATTTTACTATTTTTTTATAAGTATATAACTTTACGAGATATATATAAAAGAAATTGCTGAACCTGATACTTGAGTAAAGAGATGCAGCCTGATTTCTCTGATTTTTAATTAATAAATAGCTAAACTTTCCAGTGAAATACAAAACTTTTCGCAAAGTTGAATTTAAAATTCAAGGAAATTGCTCGTTCAAAAGTTTTGTAAAATTAAAAAAAAAAATTGCAACATTATAAAATTAAATTTGTTATTAGAAACTTGCTGAAGACATCAAATATTTGATGGTTAAATTTTTAAAAAGTAAGTTAATACAGAATTCAGTCAGAATCTGCTTAAGCTTTTTTATGATCTAAGCAAAAAATTTTGAATTTTCTATAAATAAAAATAAAATATAAAGTAAAAATGAATTTTTAAATGATATTCTTTATATTAGTTTTTTGTATAGGTCAGCTTCAATATCCTTTGTAGAAAAGGAGCTCAATTTTTTTTTTATTTATATATAAAAGTCAGTTTTTTACTTTTACAAAAGATATCTAAGCTGAAGACAGGTCTGTAAATATATACCTTCTCATCAAGTAAAATATTTTTAAAATTTCTTTATTATTTTTGTTAAGCTCAAAAACATACTTAAAATATTTTCAATAAAAATGTATATATTAACATATTAAGAACCCACCCAGGAAATAGCTTAAATCACAATAAAACATAAGCCATAAATATACAAAGCATATTATGACACATATATCTTGTTAAATTGTGGCTAAAACAACATTTATCAAACAGCTTTCGCCAAGAGTTCCAACTGTGAAATCAAGGTCTGAATAAGTCATTTTGCAACCCAGCCAACAGCAGAAGAAAATGCCGTTTAGAGCATGCGGTGCAACCGCATATGAATGGGCGCGCAGGTAACATGACTGAGAGCACAGGTGCAGTAAATGTAGCACAATCCTGTGTGTGTGTGTGTGTGTATGTGTGTGTGTGTGTGAGTTTTGCTTACCTTTTGTCCGTGTGTGTACTTGTGGCCATTTGTGAAGCATGCCGCTGCTCGACTATGCGGCTCCAAGTCGTCCTCAGCCGCCAAGTCGTTGTTCGAGTTGGCATTGAAGTTGTTTTGGTTGCTGTTGCCGTTGGTGTCGGAATTGGAGCTAATGCCGGATTCAATGTCTGCTCGCTGCTGCAGCTCAGCGTCGCTCAGCATTTGTTCGGACAGCAGGCGAGCATCGTATTTGGCCTGCGATTGTGCCTCGTCCAGGTCGTAGTTGAAGTCATCCACGTGCTCATCCAAATACTCGAAAGGCAGTGCTGTGATGCCAGCAGCAGGTAAAATAAAAAGAGGGCAAAGAGAAGATAGCAAAAAAGGCGCAATAAGCTGCTGTTGAATTGGCTTTTGGCTCTCAGTGTTATTGTTGTTGCTGCTTGAAGGTTATTTAAAGCTTGTGCTAACTGGTCTAAAACCGTTTTGTGGGCTATTATTGAGGCTAAGCTGCAATCAGCAGGCTGTTGCCACCTTTTGTGAAAGGTCATAAACTTACGGCCGTCGACTGACGACTGCCAACTGTTTGCCTTTGCTCTCTCATTTTTCTTATTTTTTGTTCCCTGTTTTTTGTTTTTCATGCTGCTCACATATTTGATAAATTATCATAAAAAATAATGAAAAGCATAACATTTGCGAGAACTTGGAAATAAATCAAAAGCGCGCATAAAACACAAGCTCCACACACACACACACACACACACATTTGAGCAGAGATTTGTGTGGATGTGTGCGTGTGTGTGTGTGTGTGTGTGCATGTGAGCTTGTGTGTTTTATGGCATTTGTCATTAAATCAAAAGGCTGCGCTCATAATGACATAAAGCGAAGTCGGACGAAGCGGAGCAAATCACAAATGGAAAACGTAAAACACAATTGAAGCGTGCGCTCATAAAATGTGCATAATTTATTTGACACAAATTTTAAGCATCATAATGTTAGAACAGTTTATCTAAAAAAAAATAAATATTTAATAAAATTATATCCCACTTATTATATTGTATAATCGAAAAAAAAAAACAAATTTGAATGTATATATCAATTTATTCATTATATATTCTAAAAAAAATATTGACAAAAATTAATTCACAACCATTTCTTGTTCAGAAAATATTAATATAAAAAAATCATATTAAATATGTTTTTAAATTGAGAAATACAATTTTGCATATTTTGCAAGCTTATATTTTAAATAAATATTAAATTAAAATAAATAATACTTTTTTACTTTTTAACTTTAATATACTTTACTTAACTTTACTTTTAAATAATTAATTAAAAAAAAAATTAATAATTTACAAATTAATTTTTATATTATTAATCCTTCAATATTTATTAAATTATATTAACAAAAACTGTGTCCGACTGTAGTTGCCATGAAATTTGGAATGCATGGCAAAAGGGTTAAATAAAAAATAATGACGGATTTTTATCAATTATATATTAAAGAATAATAATTTTGCGTATAAACTAAGATTCTTTCAATAAAATAATCTGTATCAGATTTATCTGATTTCTTGAATCGTTTGTTTTTTGTCTACTTACTTTCATTAAATTTATTTATTAGTATTTTATAATTTTATTTTTGAATATAACTTTGCAAATTATATAAAAAATAATTTTTAAATTTAGCTTTTAAATTATTCAAATAGTTTACAGTTTTAAAAAAGAAATCTGTTAATTTTAATTGTCTACCGACTTGTTTGCACTCAAATCCTTTACAACTAAATCTTTCAATGCAAGATAAGCTTAGCTCTGAAACAAAGTAAACCTTCTCTTAGAATTCATTGCAAGATTCGCAAGCAGTAAGCGAACTGTGTGTAATGTCTTTTACATTGGTTGGCTAACCGAAAGTTGCTACTATTTTAGACTCACCCTCGACCAGGTGCTGTTCGAGACGCAGTAATCCAAAGATGTTGCAGCTATGGCCGAGCAGCAAGGCGAGCCACAAACAATTGATGCTTGTCATGCTGATGGCTCGCTGGTGGCTGGTGCAGCTGCTAATAAGTCGTGGCATGTTGTTCTCGTTTCCGTTTCCGTCGTCCTTTGTGGATTTCACTTGCACTTAGTGGCACATTCTGCTGCGCTTTGCACACAAAATAAACAACCTTCGCACAAAAGACACGGTTCACAGTTCTTTGGGTTGTTTGTTTTTCTGCTGCTGCTTGTTGTTTATTTTTTTTTTATTATTATTTATTTGTATATGTTGTAGCTGTAGTTGTAGTTTATTTTAGTACGAGTACTGCAGTTAGTTGCTTGCTGCGGGCTGTTGCTCGTGTTATTTTTATTACGCACTTCACAGCCGCCCTCGTAAGTAGGCAACAGTTTTCTGTGCTTGCGCAATGCCCATCCACAATATCTATATATGTGTCTGTGTGTTATTTGAAACATCTATTACCATTCCCATAGCTTATATTCAATTCATTTGCCAAGTTGGTAATCGCACAACTGTGATTTGCCCACTGCTACGTGCCAGGCAACAACAGCTAACCAACTAACCAAAGCTATCCACTCGCCACTGCTCCCCCTCTCAATGCTCCAAGACCCATCCAATCAGTGACTGAGGCAAGCCAAGCCAAGCCAACAAGTGTTTCTTCACTTTCGCGCTACGTGCCTTATATAAGAGAGCGGCAACAAAAAGTTGGCCAGCAGGCACAAGACACAAGGGCCTCAGCTCAGCTCTGCTCAGCTCAGCTGCGCGTGTTGTAAACAATTTGAAATCAAATAAACGCCATTAGCTAATCAAAAGAAAGTGTTGATGGGTTCCAAGTTCTCTAGGTCTGCCCTCCAACTAAAATAAATAGTAAAAGCAAGTAAAACCTCATTAAAATTTGCATAATGACTACGACTACACAAACATATTGCTGAAAGCATATCGAGAGAAAAAGAGAGTGAGCTGGCTATGAAAGTTAATGAACTACTTAGATTTAATGATGGATAAAGGATTGAATCTGCTAATAGCCCAGGCTGATATTTAATTGGGCATTTATAGTTATGGAAAATATAATGATTGAAATGCAACTTTTGGAGGAGTTGGAAAAGTGAATGAAATTATAAATTTTAAGATATAAATATCACAAATTATTCTTGATTTGAATCTGCCTTTTTATAAATTTTTTATAAAACATAAAAAAAAAGAAAAAGAGCTAAGAATATTTCTCTAAAATTTTATAGAATTTATCGTAATTCTCATAATTATATCTCATTGAAGATATTTGTCTAACAGTTCAGAAAAAATAGGCTAATTCTCTAATTTATGTCTCATTTATATATCTTAAGTATTTCTGACAAGAAAATATCTTGATCTAATGTTGTTTAATATTTAAAATTTATTATTACTCAAATATTTTATATACAAAATATTTAAAGAAAATAAATCTAATTATAATAAAATATTTGAAAAATAATAAATATAACTATATTTACTTGTATGAAAAAAATAATAGATTTTAGATCAACGTTTATTTTCCTTCATAAAAATATCAATATTTGTCTTAAGAAGTCAACTTAAAATATTTATAGATACATATATAACACATACAAATAAAAATATTATATGTACTAAATATTTTTTTTTTTCTCCTTAAAAAATATTTTTAAAATATTTGTCGTAAGAACTAAACTCCAAATTTTTCTATACGTATATAAACAACATATAAATATATATATATATATATATATATATATATATATATATATATATATATATATATATATATATATATATATATATATGCACTAAATATTTGCCTTTTTAAGTATATTTCTTGAATCAAAAATCCCCCAACAAAATAAAAGATTTCAATATATGTACACAAACTCAAAATCATCCCGACCTCATCTCCTTGCAGGCTAACCCAGCCAGGCCAAGTCAAGCCAAAAACTAACAAGAACCATTTGGCCATTGAAAGGATTGAGCGAGCAGCGTGGCGGCGCTAATGCAGAGCTCAAATTCACATAAAGTGTTTATCGGCAAACAAAGCTAAGGTAAGTGCACTGTCAGAGTGCTTAATTTATGGCATGAAAGGATAGAGAGACACAATCAGAGCATAGAACTGAGTAAAACAAAACACTTGAGCTAAACAATTCGCTGCGAGGCAAATGCGGAAGTGAAAAGCCAAAAGCGAAAAGTGGCAAAAAAAAAAAAAGAAAAGAAAAAAAAAACAAAATATAAAAGAAGCAGCAGCAGATATAAAACAAACACAAAGAGAAATCCAAAGAAAGCAGGAAATCAGAATGTGGAACGTGAAGTGCTGGCAGCCAGTGTATGTTAGGGGGAAACGGAAATTCATTGCCAGACGTTTGAAGTGTGAGAAATTAGCGCAATGCACAGACAGAGCAGGCAAACACACACACACACACACACACACACACACACACACACACACTCGCACACACACTCGAACACACAACAATGCTTTGATAACTTTTAGTGTCATTGCAGACTGCTTGTCTGGCCGCTGGGGCGTATGCGCAATATTTGATTTACGTTTAATTTGTAACAACTTCCGATGCACATTCAGTTCAGTCACTGATTAAATTTCCAATTTAATTTATATGCAGGCACCCAGACACACAAGCATAGACACTCACACCCACACAGACACATATATATTGTTTACATATAATTAAGGCACTTGGCTAATTACATAATTAAATTTGTTGTTAATCAGCAAATGCAGGTCATGCAAATGATGCGCTGCACTCGGCTTCACGCGTCTAATCAAACTGTAACTGACTGACTGACTGAGTGAGTGATACGCGGCGGCTACGCAATGTTTCCTTTAAGAGAGAGAAACGCGTCGTTCAGGCTCAACGCTACAGCGGCCACTGTTGCCGCCAGATGCTGTGTGATGTCTATTTAAGCAACAGCAACAGCAGCAGCCGAAGCAACAGCAACAGCAACAGCAACAGCAGCAGCAGCAGCAGCAGCAGCATCTAACAGCTCAATCTGCGCGCTCTCTTGCTGTTAAGCTTACGCTCTCAGCTGTTGGCTTTTTATGAATGAGTTTGTGTGCGCTAAACACAGCTCAGCTGAGAGCAGCGCGCTCACTGTTAAAGCGATGTTAGCTAACAGTCTCTGTGTGCGTGTGTGTGTGTGCGTGTGTGTGCGTGTTGCCTGCAAATTATATTAAAATGATTCAGTTTTGTGCAGCCATTTGCTCAGCCTCTTTGTGCAAATTGCATTTGGGCAGCCTTTGGGCTGGTTGTTGTTGTTGTTGTTGTTGTTGCTGCTGCTGCTGCTGTTGTTGTTGTCATCCATTAAACGTTAACAGTGCAACAACAGACGCAACTTTACGCGCACATCGCCATAAACGTTGGCTTTTTTTATGATTATTTTTGCGTAAAGTGTAAATATGTAAATGTCCTGGCTCACACACCCACACACACACACGCACACACACACATATGGCATCACTTGACTGCCTCTGACTGACAGGCGATGTGAAGGCTCTGGCTGAGGCTCAGACCCAGGCTGGGGCTGACGCTTGTTAGACATGACAATGCGTGTTTGTGTCAGGATAACTGTCAACAGTTGCCCATTCTCCCTCTCTCTCTCTCTCTCCTTCTCTTTGTTGCTCCCCCTTCCCTAAAAATAAAACAAAATTCTTTTTTAGCCTCATATATGCGAGTGCTTTCAGCTGCTAATTTCTTTTATAAATTTCATGCGCTACATTTACATAAAAAATCATTCTCATATTCATCAAGTGTCGCCCTGTCACACTTCACTTCGCGCGCTCTCATATCTCACATATCTTGGCAATGTGCATAAACATAAATGCCGTTAAGCACGCAACAGTTGGCACATGTCTCATAGACGATATGCGATATACTAATATATGATATATGTATATGTATGATATATGGCATGAATATGTCATAAATGGCAACGCAATCGATTTGTTTCCGGCCACCCTGCCCCAAAAGCCAGCCAACTAAACGGAAATCAATGTGGGCTGACATCTGAAAAATGTCAATTGCCTGCAATATTTTCACTTTGCGCCACAGACAGCACCACCAACAACAACAGCAACAGAAACAATCATCTATGTGAAATTATGAAGCATAGCAGCTTGACAATATTGACATTTTGCCTGATGTAGTTGTTGTTGTTGTTGCGGCACATATTTGATGGCCATAATAATTTATCTAAGCCCAAATATGCTTCTACATATAAATCAAAATATAAATTTCCCAGAATTCTAAATTATAATTCAAGTGCTCAAATTCTGTGCTCATTCACAATTAATTGCGTTTGATATGAAATGAAAGGTAATTTGAGATAGACAGAGGTAAAGACAGCACAGAGAGAGAGAGAGAGAGAGAGAGAGAGAGAGAGAGAGAGGTGGGAATGGCAAACAGAGATATGTAGAAATAAAGAAACAGATACAATTATAGATGCAAACATAGATACAGATACAGATACAGATACAGATACAGATACAGATACAGATACAGATACAGATACAGATACAGATACAGATACAGATACAGATACAGATACAGATACAGATACAGATACAGATACAGATACAGATACAGATACAGATACAGATACAGATACAGATACAGATACAGATACAGATACAGATACAGATACAGATACAGATACAGATACAGATACAGATACAGATACAGATACAGATACAGATACAGATACAGATACAGATACAGATACAGATACAGATACAGATACAGATACAGATACAGATACAGATACAGATACAGATACAGATACAGATACAGATACAGATACAGATACAGATACAGATACAGATACAGATACAGATACAGATACAGATACAGATACAGATACAGATACAGATACAGATACAGATACAGATACAGATACAGATACAGATACAGATACAGATACAGATACAGATACAGATACAGATACAGATACAGATACAGATACAGATACAGATACAGATACAGATACAGATACAGATACAGATACAGATACAGATACAGATACAGATACAGATACAGATACAGATACAGATACAGATACAGATACAGATACAGATACAGATACAGATACAGATACAGATACAGATACAGATACAGATACAGATACAGATACAGATACAGATACAGATACAGATACAGATACAGATACAGATACAGATACAGATACAGATACAGATACAGATACAGATACAGATACAGATACAGATACAGATACAGATACAGATACAGATACAGATACAGATACAGATACAGATACAGATACAGATACAGATACAGATACAGATACAGATACAGATACAGATACAGATACAGATACAGATACAGATACAGATACAGATACAGATACAGATACAGATACAGATACAGATACAGATACAGATACAGATACAGATACAGATACAGATACAGATACAGATACAGATACAGATACAGATACAGATACAGATACAGATACAGATACAGATACAGATACAGATACAGATACAGATACAGATACAGATACAGATACAGATACAGATACAGATACAGATACAGATACAGATACAGATACAGATACAGATACAGATACAGATACAGATACAGATACAGATACAGATACAGATACAGATACAGATACAGATACAGATACAGATACAGATACAGATACAGATACAGATACAGATACAGATACAGATACAGATACAGATACAGATACAGATACAGATACAGATACAGATACAGATACAGATACAGATACAGATACAGATACAGATACAGATACAGATACAGATACAGATACAGATACAGATACAGATACAGATACAGATACAGATACAGATACAGATACAGATACAGATACAGATACAGATACAGATACAGATACAGATACAGATACAGATACAGATACAGATACAGATACAGATACAGATACAGATACAGATACAGATACAGATACAGATACAGATACAGATACAGATACAGATACAGATACAGATACAGATACAGATACAGATACAGATACAGATACAGATACAGATACAGATACAGATACAGATACAGATACAGATACAGATACAGATACAGATACAGATACAGATACAGATACAGATACAGATACAGATACAGATACAGATACAGATACAGATACAGATACAGATACAGATACAGATACAGATACAGATACAGATACAGATACAGATACAGATACAGATACAGATACAGATACAGATACAGATACAGATACAGATACAGATACAGATACAGATACAGATACAGATACAGATACAGATACAGATACAGATACAATTCTTTTACTGAAGGAGTTATCATCCTATATCATCATCTTCCAGCATTCCTCTTCAGTCTTAAGCGTTCTTAACTAAATCAAAATTAATTTTAAATGTTTTCATTTTCAATTTGATACTAATGAGGATTGTTGGGTAGTTTAAGTGCTGTGCTCTAAAGGTTTCGATTTCGCCTTCCTCATTTATCGTTCCACATTTAAACTTGCGACTTGAAAGAAAGTTGACAAATTTCATGGAAATTCGAAATGGCATTTGCCGGTGCGCAGGAGGAGGGGTAAGGAGGCAGTTCTCGAAAATCAAATCACTTAAGTAATTGTTTTACAGTAAGACCCCACACCTGCACCCAAACTGCCAGCAGGCGCCCGCCCCCACTCACTTTCCTCTAAATATAAAATCTATTCATAGAAATAGGCAGAGGCTGGCGTAAAATTTAATAAAACTGTCAAATGCTTTTGTTTGATTTTATTATGCAATAATTTTCAGTATTTATGATTATATGACGCCTAAGACCTTCAAATCCTTTTCGCCTAGAGAATGCCATAAAGTTATGCCATAAATATTAATGTAAATTGTTTTAAATTTTTAAGTAGACCCCTGAAAGAAAGATTTATAAATTAGACAAAAGCTGACGGGCCATAAAAATGATTCATTTAATTGAACATGTGTTTCCTTTTAGTCTAAGCCCATACACAAGTGCCGGAGGAGCTGTGGAGAGCGCTGGGGGCGTGCCACAAGGATCTTAAGTTTATGCAAATTAAATAACAATTAGAAATTCTAAAGGACAGCTTTGTGTTGCAAGTGGGAGGGAGAGAGAAAGAGAGAGAGAGGTAGACCCCTTCTTTTTTTTTGGGGACGAGGTCAGCGGCTAGTGCCAAAGCTCAGGGTCTGCCAATGCAAATGTCGTATGTAAATATTTAAAATGATTCTAAACCGCCTTCTGCTCCCCCCTACCACCTCCTCCTCCTCTCGCTCTGCTTTATGTAAATTGCTGCAGGCTGCTGCTGCTGCTGCTGCAGACACTTGTCAATGGCATTTGCCAGATTTGGCTGGCAAACAAAGCGAGTTGATTTGCATGCTGCATTTATTGCCAGTAAACATGCAGCAATTTACCTTTGGTCAGCTGACCGCATAAGATGCTTTTAATTTAATTAACATGGCTTAGTTATTTGCTGGCTGAAACAAAACATATATGTATGTATATAAATATATGTATCTATGTATTTAGCTGACCACGAAAGCAAAACGAAAATTAACCACAGGCCATTGAACAGCTCGCAAATTTCCGAATTTTCATCGGCCACAAATGCAATTTGAATTGTTGCCAATTTGAGGCCGAGGCTATTATTGCATTTGATTAAAGTTTTGTTGCTGCAAAGTAAGTAATTTAAAGATCTCTTCTTCTTTCGCTTGAATAGAGCAAATAAAAATAACGTTTGATGCGATAAAAGCGCATAAATGGAGTGTTAAAAAAAATTGTGCAAACTTCTTGCCCAGTTTGCCAAGGAAAGTTGACAAAAACAAACTTTAACAAACAAACACACACATACATGGAGATACACACACATATACTAGAGAACACCCACACTTGTCCATTTGTATGTGAAGGCAAAAGTTCTGCTAAAACTAGCTACAAAATGCAGCCCAGTTGTATCACAAAAATGAACTCAACAAACAACAAAAACAAAAGCAACAAACTTTTCATTTTGCACAAAAGGCATTTTTATCGCAAATTCTTGTTGTTGCCGTTGCCGTTGCTGCTTGGCAAAAGTTGTTTGCACTCGGCTAAAATAACCCACACAATAAGGAGGCTGGCGAGTGAAAGAAAGAATGAAAGAAAAGTGTGTGCGCTTTTTTATATTAAAAGCGTAAACTTGAAATCAAATCATTTGCGCATTTCAATTACAAAGAAAAACTCTAATTGCAATTGCCAGAGTAAGGGAAAGAAACCTTCGAAGGATAATAACGAGCGAAGCGAAGGAAGCAAGCAAGAGCAGAGAAAACTTATCGAAAGTACCTGCAATTAAGAATCGCGTCGTAAAATTAAAAAGGTAAACGCCAGAGCCTGCCTCTCGAGGGTGCTGCAGCCAAATGAAAGTAGTGAAAGCAGAAGCGCAAACTATGAGAGATTACTAAAAGCAATTTGAGAACAACAACAGCCCCAACCTAACCATAGACAAAATGCAAAACTTACCGGGCAGCAGACAACAGACAACAGACAAGTTGCCAGTTGCCAGTTGCCAGTTGGAGGTTTCTATGGCAATTATGTTGCAGCGTGCTGCAAAGTGGCTGACTAGATGGCAAAGTCATTGGCAACGGCAACGGCAACGGCAGCGGCAGCGACAGCGGCAGCGGCAGCAGCAACGACAGCGGCATCAACATCAGCATCTCGTATCAGCCATATCAGCCTGGGGCAAGCAATTCCAAACTTTGCCACAAGAGAGCCGCTTATTAACTAGCCAAAAAGCTGAAAAGTCAAAGTAACTTGAAAATATGTGATATATGAAAATAAAGCTTTAAATCTACATTGATTCTTGAGAGCAAAGAAGAAGAAGAATATTAGTTTAATAATATATTTATTTATAAGTCAATTAAGTCAATTTGAGATTAGCTTGACATATTCTAAAAAATCGGGAAAATATGTTTTAAGCAAACTTGCTGAAATTTAAACCCAGTAGAGAATTTAATCTTTATTTTTCCATAAAAAATATATATATTTTAATTTTTAAATCAAAATTATATAAACATTGCAATCGTACAAAACTAGACAATAAATAAAGTATTAAGTTTCAATTAATAATATATAATACAAATTGTGATCTAATAAAAAATTGTAGTATTTTTCTCAATAGAAATTTTTTATATTTTTTTTAAATAAAAAAAATTAATAAAAATTTAACTCTAAAAAAACTATACAAATTAACTAAATAACTAATAAAAAAATACAAAAAATTTCACCCATAACATATAATACAAATTTTTCTAAGCCGATTGTTAAGTTGACTATTTTATTATTAATATCATACTAATTATTTATTCATATTTTTGCATTACACTGTTTACTTTTAATTTAATTTAAGTTTCAAATTGAGAAATAAAATATAAAGACTTTACTTTATACATATGTATTAGTAACTGCAATCATAATGGATTTCAATGTATTAAGAATATACATATATGAGCAAACTTGCTGCCATCGCACAAATCAAATCATAGATTTTATTTAACAAAACTATATTCTCATCCTTTCAATTTCAGAGTTCATAAAAGCAGCTCCAGAAAATGACGATTCAAGAACGCAGCGCAAAACGAAATTGGAAAATTAATTTGAAGCAAAGCAAAACAAACTCAAAGGGGAATAAGAACGCAATAGGAAGAGAACTCGTAAGCTATTTGTTTACATGAAATGAAGATGATGTTGTATATAAAGGATGTATTGGCAAGCAAAGTTTTGCTGAAAATATTTGTGAGATGCGAAAAATAAATATTGGATTAGCGGAAAATAGAAAAATTGCTGATGAGATAAAGCTAAGTTTAATTGGGAAAATGAATGAAGCAAGCAAGTAATTTTTTTTAAAATAATATATTTATTAGTTATTATTATTCTGTTTACTTTTTAATTTCATTTAAATTTTTAATTGAGAAATATTAATTAATATACCTATAATATAATATAATGAAATATATTAAATATTTAAAGCTCTTACTTCATTTGAAGCAATAAATGCAGCTAGAAAACATCTCAAGGTATTGAAGAATATATATAGATATTATAGAGATCTTCTCTGGGAATTCAAGTTCTGTTTTAGCTTTCTAAAAGCGTCTCAGTGACTTTAGTTTAATATATAAAAACATTTTCCTTTGATAGAGCTTCATTTTGCATTCAGTGCTTTCAGCACTTTTGTCTCTTATAACTTAAGGAACAGCCCGCGCTATTTGCTGAGCGTAAGACAATGCGCTACTTGGCGCACTTGGAGAACTTTATTAAAGTGCACGCTAAGCGCACCTGCGGCTGCACCACTACAGCGATCCACCACAGCGTGGCACGGTGGCTTGATGGCTCGGCACTCGACTGTGGCCGTGCCCGTGTATCAGCCCCTTTTTTTCCAATTTGGCTTAGCTGTCGCTTAGGCTAAAACTCTTAGTGCTCGGCTTATGAAATATGCATTGAGCACAATTAAAATGTCGCCAGCATAATAATAAAAGGTGTGTATATAGCTCACACACACACACACACACACACACATGTGCAGAGAGACAAAATGACCCCAAGCTGCCCTTTTCTTGCTGCACGTACTCGGACCTCCGCCTAATGAAAGGGTCCTTAAATAAATAAGCAAACATTTGGCTGTCCCACCTGTACGCAATTAACTTGTATCAACAATGAGTTAGAGGCTTGATTTAACTGTTGTTTACTTTGCATTAACGGGTTTTCCATTCAAATTCAACCGAAATGCGCAATGCGTAAGACCACACACACACACACATAGACACACACCAGAGGTAGAGGCGGATACACCCACAATTATTGACAGCTATGTATATAAAAGCTGCTCGTAACCTTAATAAACAAATGTGCGACTTCGCTTTTATCTGCTATTTCTTTTATGTGAAAACATAAACGAAAGTCATATAAAAAGATTGCAGTTGAGTTGGAACGACTAACAGATACGCTAGGAAGAACAGCTTAAAGAGAGAATCTTTATCTGGGCTGACCAAGCAAGAGTGATACTACTTTAGATAATTATATTTTAGCAGCTTTTTATTATCGATAATTTTGAGCTGTTGAAATGTTTTCTAAGAATTGCCATTTGATGGCATGTTATATCTAATGAATTTTTGAATAATATATTAATATATATAAAAATTATATAAAATAATAATACTCAAAAATTACCATTTTCCGGCCAAGATGTTACTATTTTACTATATTATACATATATTATATTATATAATATATATGAGGATCTCATTATGGCCATTTGATACCTTATCAATATGTAAATATTATTGTACTATATTTTTTTTTAATAAATAAAAATATGGAAAATCTAGCCATTTTCCGGATAAGATGTTTATATTCAATGTGAAGAAGATTAACATTATGACTTCAGTGCTTAGATTATATATTGTATAGTCGAAAAATTTAAGCGTGATTATATTCTTCTGAATTTAAAACCAATATCTGAATGATAATTTGTATGAAATATAGAAAATATTGTCCCCATTGTAGCTCGATTTGATGAAAACTCACAAAAGTAGATTTGCTGAAGAACAGCTTAATTAACCATCAGCCAAGACTAAATATACTGAACTCAAAATCCAACAAAAGTCAGTAATTTGATTGATTTGACACTTCATTTATAATGGCATGAATGCTGCTTTAAAATAAAATCAAAATCAAACAAATTTCTTAAATTGTTTTTGATTTCAGTGCAAATGCTTTTCGCATAGCTCTTATGCGGTCAACCAATATATATTTTATAGTTCTGCAGATGTCTTTTGGATTTAGTTACATAAATTTAGACATTTTTATTTGTAACGATTTGTTGTTTCTTTCCTTTTATGGGCTTAAAATGTAAGATGAGGCCGCAATACAGCCGAGGCCATGTTTATATGGCTTACACTTACACAGCCATGACAATGGCGGCCTGACAATCGTTAAGACATTAAGCTGAGATATGTACGTTTGCAGTCAGTTGCCTGTGCATAACTTTTTTTATGACCAAAGGGAGAGGGAGTGAGAGAGAGAGAGAGAGAGAGAAAGAGAGAGAGTAAAGCAAAGCCTTGGCATGTCTAGTCGATGTTTTATGGCTTATAAATCAGTGTTAATGTCCGAGATACAAATGCAATTGAATTGCCATCAGAGCAAATGGCCAAGTGCACACGAATAACATGCGGCCAGATAAAAGCTCAAGCTAATTTTATTAACAAACTCGAGGGTCGAGTCCTGAGTCCTGTGTCTCTTCGTGTGCGGCATTTTAATGAATAAATAATTGCAGGCTGGCGACGAATTGTTAAATTTTTAATTATGTCAACACTTTATATCATCAATAATTGAACAATTACGAATTATGTGCAAGCCAATTCAATTGGCTTGCAATTGATATATGTATAGAGATATATATATATATCAAATATTGCGCATACGTCATGTCAGCCCGGAGCTTGGAACATTTTTGCTTGTGTTTGTGTTTTAGCGCAGCGCACGCGAATTAATTTTAATTAATTGCGAACAACACATGGCAATTATATTCAGCGCAACCAAGAAGAAGCAAACGCTCGCAGGGATCTGCATGTCAGCTAATAAACAACACGCAGATTCAATTAATCGCAATGCTAACAATCTTTCTTCTCGCTCCCTCTCTTTCACTCACTCACTCTCTCTCTCTCTCTCTCTCTCTGTCTCTCCTACTGTCCCTGATTGGTAGCTTGTTTAAACTTTTGACAATGCAGCAATTGGGGAATTGAAGCTCGCTGCTGCTGCTTGTGACATTCGCCATGTGCAAACAGCTTAAATAAAGGAGAAGGAGACAGGGAGAGGCGAAAGAGAGAGGGAAAGCAAGGGAAACTCAACGAACTTCGATAAATTGCAGTCGCGTAAATAAAATGCAACAGCAGAAATCACAGCAGAAATCACAGCGCAGAATTGTGTCAACAGCAGTTTGCCGCAGCCATGAAAAGTGCTTTTGCCCAGCCATGATATATGCAATATACACACACATATACATATATATGTGTCACATAAAGTGTGTATATGGCGCCTATGTAACGGCAACTGCAACTGTAACTGTAACTATATGGACTTAAGTATGGCCACAGCATCATAATGATGTGGGGGGCTGGCTATCGCTCTTAGCCATGCGGCTGTTCGGAATTAATGCCTTAACTTTTCGCTTTTGACAAGTTTGTTTGGCTAACAGATACCCTGTGCTGCAGCTATTTACTATTAATGCACGCCCACAAAAGACAAATTCTTGAACACATACATAATAATATTCACTTGTTTCCAACTTAAGTCTGTTACCGTCTGCTTCTATTTCTACTTCATTTTATCCTCTATCTTTCATCTACTACATTTTATCCTACATACACATGAACAAATATTTTTGCACTCGAATGTTAATTAACAAAATAATGTAAAGTTAATGTTGAATGACAGCGATATGCTAATCAACTGTTAAATAAATACAAAAATAGAAAATTATAATGCCTATTTAATATAACAAAAATTGATAATTCAATTTTTATTTTTATAATTTTAATTCAATTTTTGTTATAGTAAATAGGCATTACAACTTATTTTTATTGATTTTATTTATTTTTTTTTTATAGTAAATAGGCATTTTAATTTTAATTTTTTTATTTTGTATAATACATAATACTGTTATTTAACAGTCGATTAACATATCAAATATTGCCTGCTGAATAAATGGAAACAAATGCCCAAAGCAATTGCATTTATTTGTTCTCTCCTTTTTTCCATCTATCTATCATCTTGTCTTCTGTGCATATTTAAAGACTTACTAGTAAATATATGTATAATAAATCTATATTTCAGACATATCCTTAAATATTTTCAGAGGCTATCAACAGGAACGAATTCCATCTAACAACAAAGCATCTGGTCTCAACTGAGAGTAACTTGAAATATTTCAGTTTGCGTGCGAACAACACACACAAAAAGTCCCTAATAATTCAGAAACCATAAGGCAGAGTATAATGTCCTTATTGGCCAGATGGCATGGCAAGGAATCTGGTAAGTTATGGCAATAATTTGTGAAGAGGATGTCATTAATTTGTCGCTCGTTCCGATAGCCTGCTGAGCCTCTAAACTGGACTGCAATGAGATGAATGGATTTTTATAATTAATTAAGTTTATGTTAACCATTTAATGCTATTATGTTAAGCAATTTGAATCGGTGACGAACAATTGGCTAAAATAAATATTTACTTGATTTAAATAGTCACTGCATCTGCAGTTGCTCAATAAATATTATTTAAATTTAAGCATTACAGCATTGGATATTGTTTCATTTACTCAATGTCAACAATGGGCAGTCGACAGTCGACAGTCGACAGTCAACATTGTCTGCATCGCATTGTATTTTGTGTTGATATTCATTTAAAATGTCCTTTTGTCAGACTGCCTCGTGCAGGACATGCTGATGCTGTCTATCGGCCAGTTTACTCCTATAGAATAAAACACTTTTCAGTTAAATAATTGTTTTGCAGCTTAGCTGCATTAAAGCGACGCGTGGCAGACAAAAGAATCGCAACATGTGAATTAAATAAATGAAAACTGTAAATAATAAACAATTGTAAACATGGCGTAAAATCCATTAAGCATGACCAGCATGAAAATGAAAATAATCTGTAATATGAAATAAAATATGTGTATTTAGAAAGCAGATATGTTGATTAAAAAGTCAAATCAATGCACAGTGAACATAGAACAGAGAACAGTGAACAGTGAACGCAATATAAAAGCCAACAAATTAATGTTTACTAAAAAGTAAAATCTAAAATGGATATTCTATATAATAAATGAGTGAGATTGAGAGAGTTTGCCGTAAACGACTGCACAATATTTGTTGAGGATCGAAAAGCAGCTAAATTTACTAGACTTTTGCTATTTTAGGATCATTTGAATTTGAATTATTATTATTTGAAATAAAGCAAGCCTAAATTTAATTAGTAAAAGTTTTATAATATAATAAAAATTGAAAGCGAAATTTCAAGGCGCTAGATAACTGAAACTATAAGGGTCAATTAATTATGCGAATATATAATATTTGTTATATATCATTCTACTCCAGCTCGAAAAAAAAAACTTGATAAAAAAAATATATATATATATATGTATATATATAAAATGAAAAAATATGAATACAAAATTTAAAAATATAACTAAGAATAAAAATAATAAAAGCAGAATAAAAAATTATTTTAAAAAAGTTAAAAAAAAAAAATTAATAAATAAACAAAAATAAATTTATGAAAATTCTATAAGCATTGACATTGCAAATGCTTGCCCTGAGACTTGATCTTTGAAATGTAAGCTCTAGAGGAGGCTTGTCCTATGTAGTACCAAAGTCATAGGAACATAAGTAGTAGATTGCAAAACATCCTACATTGCAAAAAACCAATATACTCTTCTTCCAGTCAGCAAACGAGCATTAAAATCATTTCAGCTCTTCATTTATAATGTAAGCTCTAAAGCTAGCCAGAGAGATTTTCAATTGAAACTGCGATAGTTTTTGTTGCAGCTTAATCTGCAAAAGCTACAAGTTCCTTTGGTACATACATACATACATATATCTATATACATCAATTTTTTTTAAGGCGAAAATACGCTGCTGTTGGCTTAGATTTCAATTCATTGTTGTTAGCAAAAAGTTGGTCGTAAATTTCGCTGACCGAAGTGAACTTGAGGCACGTGCTTTGGCCGCTCTCTTATGTGCTCTAAGCGTAATTGATTGATTGATGGATGGATGGCTGGCTGGCTGTCTGTCTGTCTGTCTGACTGGATGAATGGTTGACCAAAAGCAGCTGCTTCCAGTCGCTGGCGAAACAATCAGCCAACACATTAAAGCCAAATATTTGCTGTTGCCAAAAACCTCGCACATTTAATCTTTAATTAAGAGCAGAGCAGAGCAGAGACAATATCTGAGCCTGCCTGACCCCTTGCCCAGTTGTCAGCGGCTTAAATGATGCGTTAAGATGGCCTTAAACTGGCTTGCGGCTGCTTTAACCGCAACGAACTTCGATGCTTCAATGTCCAAAAATAGCAGCGGCAAAATAGAGACAGACGCTGAGAAATCGTTTCGCGAGCAGTGCAAATAAATTGAATTACGAGCGAAACAAAATGAAAGCCAAAGGGCCAGAAAAGAGGAGGTTTGAAATAAAGTTGCGCAACGCAACGCAAAGCGCAAAGCGACGACAAATATGCAAATGGACACTTGACAATCGACGAAGAAGATGCCTCAACGGGGTAGATGGGCCCCAGTCCGGGCCAGCTTGGACCAAGCCTGGCCCGAAGGCCAAATCCTATTAAAATTCAATTGCCTGTAAATGAACTCGGGCGCTGGGTAACAGAGCCAAGCTTGGGGGCAACAACTGCCTGGGTCCAACGGCTCTTGTTTGTCACTTAATTAAGGTTAATGTGAGCACAAAGAACAAAACACGCCCACCCGCTGGCTGCCTTCGAGTGACTGAGTGACTGATTCAACTGACTCACTGACTGACTGACGGACTGACGGACTGGCTGACTCAACTGACTGGCAGCAGGGATTAAGTTTAGATTTGTAAACAAGTTTCATGCGTTATTTAACTTTCAATGAAAATATCCTGTCAGCCAGCTGTGGGCGACAAACAGCATTTATTACATTTGACTGCGGCATTTAAGCAAAGAAGAGGCAAGAGGCAGGAGGCAGGAGGCAGGAGGCAGGAGGCAAGAGGTAAAAGAAAAGGCCAAGGCAACGGGAAACGTGTGACAAGTTTATTTCATTATGGCCACAAAAGCAAACACATTTGCTCAGTTCACGCTGAGTGCGTCTCGATTTGGCGCACATGTGGAAATGCCTGGAAAATGCCGCCTGGAAAAGCCGCAAATGGCAGCCTAAATGCCATGAAATCAATTTGAAAGTAGGTTTTTCCTTAGCCTAACTTAACGGCCTGTAAAATTATTTAAAAGTTAGCAAATGCCAAAATTTAATTATGGCCACAAGTCAAACAAATGTCTCTAACTACGCGCTGCCAACTTTCAGCACACATTTAGCCACACACACACACACACACGCACACACACACACAGGCAGCTACATGAATCTGAAAATGTTGAAAGTTTTCAGCGCTGTGTCGAATGTATGCGCATTTCTAATGCTCATTTGTTGCATGCCACATTCTGTGTGCCTCTGTGTGTGTGTGTGTGCGTGTGAGGTGTGTAATCAAAGCGTTGCAGAGCACATTAACAAAGTAATAATTTTGGCAAAATTTATGGCAAATGAAGTGAAAATGTGATAATTGGACGACTGACTAATAATTATTCGATATTTTCAAATGCCCAATGGGCGTATCATGTAGAGTAAAGGTTTATTTCTAAAGCAGGTCAATTACTACTACCTACTACTACTACTACTACTATCTATAGTAGACTATTACTACTATTCAACTATTTATCTACTACTTCTATCTATATGTCCATTACTATTGAAACTACTACTATTACTATCGGTATTATATAGGCAACTACTATTCAAGTATCTATATATTTAATTTTACTACTATTTATCTACTACTACTACTATCTATCTGTCTATTTAATTTTAATACTATTTATCTACTACTACTAATATCTATCTGTCTACTTAATTTTAATACTATTTATCTACTACTACTACTATCTATCTGTCTATTTAATTTTAATACTATTTATCTACTACTACTAATATCTATCTGTCTACTTAATTTTAATACTATTTATCTACTACTACTACTATCTATCTGTCTACTTAATTTTAATACTATTTATCTACTACTACTACTATCTATCTGTCTATTTAATTTTAATACTATTTATCTACTACTACTAATATCTATCTGTCTACTTAATTTTAATACTATTTATCTACTACTCTACTATCTATCTGTCTATTTAATTTTACTACTATTTATCTACTACTACTACTATCTATCTGTCTATTTAATTTTACTACCATTTATCTACTACTACTTCTATCTATCTGTCTATTTAATTTTACTACTATTATCTGCTACTACTACTATATATCTACTACTACTACTATCTATCTACTACTACTACTATCTATCTACTACTACTACTATCTATCTACTACTACTACTATCTATCTACTACTACTACTATCTATCTACTACTACTACTATCTATCTACTACTACTACTATCTATCTACTACTACTACTATCTATCTACTACTACTACTATCTATCTACTACTACTACTATCTATCTACTACTACTACTATCTATCTACTACTACTATCTATCTACTACTACTACTATCAATCTACTACTACTACTATCTATCTACTACTACTACTATCTATCTACTACTACTATCTATCTACTACTACTACTATCCATCTACTACTACTACTATCTATCTACTACTACTACTATCTATCTACTACTACTACTATCTATCTACTACTACTACTATTTATCTATTACTACTATCTATCTACTACGACTACTATCTATCTACTGCCACTACTATTAATATACTCCAACTATTATCTATCTACTACTACTACTATTAATATACTCCGACTGCTATATACTGCTACGACTACTACTATTAACTATTACTACTTACTACTGTTGCTACTACTATTATAAATAACTTCTATTACTTTACTATGGTCTATTAATTCACAATTTTCTATACTATACAGTTGGTGATCCTAGCTCTACTTATGCCTTTGCTCCGAATTCCCACGCTACTAATATATACTTTACTACATACATATATATGTACATGTGTACTTTGAAAGTACTACGTACAAAAATAAATTCGAAATTTCAATTCCCTAGCTCCAGTTGCCCCCTAACTCATAGTACTTATATATAATATACTTCTTTCACAAGCCTAAGTACCCCGTAAAGCACTTAAGAAGAGGGTATGCTCAACGTAGCTGAAAAATATGCTAAATTTGTATCATCTGCAGATATTATCTACTGCAGTATGCATGCAAATTTTCTTATCAATTTTGTTAAAACTTTTGGATTGCAGCAACTAAAATAAAATCAAATACAAGTATCTCAACCAACATATATCCCTTGACACTTTTGCTTACAGGATATGACAGGCCCAACAACAACAAGTAGCTAGAGCCGAGGTTCCCCAAATGCGCATAAAGGTCGCTTGGCAGGCGCTGGCCCATATATACTTATTGCCAAATACTTGGCCAAAGTATTTTATATTATAAGCGCGCGCGCTCAATGCTTATCAGCGCCAGCTGAAGTTGTGTCAAAGTTTCTGATTTTTTTCCTACTCGCTACTCGCTGATAAGAACGCAGCGTGCCAACTGGGAGCGGCAAGGCAATAAACTATGCAACGATTTAAGGCAACTTCCGGCTTATGGCAAAATTGCTGTACAAATTCAATAGAATGTGGAAATAAGAAGAATAAGAAAAAAACGAAGTGAAAAGTGCAAAATAGAAAATAAAAGTTGAGGAAAAAATTCAGGCTAAAGGCGAAAGGTTATTTGTAATGCTGCTGCTTAAAACTTTTCTCATTAGTCACTATTTTTTAGCGGCTGTTTAATTGTTGCAAACGCACCAGAAAAAACCAAAACTTTTCGAGTAGTTAAAGTTGTTTTCCATTTTCCATTATGCATCTCATTTTTTAATAAGTTTTTTTCTCTTTCGCACTTTATATAAAAATAAATTCCTGAGCGCAAGTCAAACAAATGCGGCTTTTGAGCAGCGTAAGATTTGTGTAAACAAATTAAGCCTCGTCCCGCAGGTGAAATGGAAGAGGAAGAAAAAATGGAGGAACTAATGAGCGGGCCGCTGAGCGGTTCGCTGTGCAGGTCTAATGAGGCCCAAATAAATTTCCACTTGCAGCAGCCAAACAAAAGAAATATTAAAACTTTCCTTTCAAGCCGCTTTTAGGCAAATATATTGGCCGTTACGCCCACTAATTTAGGGCGATTTGCAAATAAACACGTACAAAGAATGTGCGCACAGCAGGCGGATGCGAGGGGAGCTTGGCCAAAGGGGAACGGATAGGGCAATGTCATTCAGCAATTACACAGAAAGAGAGTGGGAGAGAGAGAGGGAGAAAAGGAGAGGGGCACAAGGACGCTAAGCAACACAAAGACACATACAGGCTCTATAAGCGAAGCACTTGAGTTATGTCTTTAGCCAGAGATTAGAGATGGGAGCGTGTCGTGTTTATGTTGTGATATAATCTGAGCAAATTTTGAAATATTTTAAATGTAGTATTATTATAGAGCAAGTTTTGAATAATAATAATAATAATAAATATTTTATAGAAAACTGCCTGAAGGCCTTTGTTGCTCTGGCATAAAACAAAATTGTTATTTAGAATTAATTCTATTAACAATTAAATAAATAAATAAATAAATTTTATAGAAAAAATGTAGGTTCAATTTCTTTTCTCAGAAATAAATTATGAAATTTTGATTAAACTTAAATATATTTAAATATTTTATATTTTATTCTAATATTAAATATTTTAATTTAAATATTTAATATTTTATTCTAATATTAAATATATTAATTAAAATATTAAATATATTTAATTTATTAATTTATTTATATATATAAAATATTATTAATTTAAATATTTTAATCAAATATATTAAATTAAATATGATATTAAATAAAATAATAGATATTCAAATGAATTTGATATTTTAATTAAATGTTAAATATTTAAATTAAATACTAAATATTTAAATTTAATATTATATTTTAATTATTGTTATATATTCAAATTAAATGTTATATATTTAAGTTCAATTAAACTCTATTTTATATATCTAAATTATGCCGTTAAATATACATTTAAAAAAATTAACTATTATTTTTCTGTCAAGCATTAGTTTGTCGGCTAAGTTCATGGCATCTTTAAACTATGCTCATATATGATTCATATGTATGTATAAAAATATATTTTATATCCAAAAATTAATAATTCTTTATAAAAAAGATCAACATATTTAAATATATATTTTTTATTAATTTAGATTATTAAACTTTAGCAAATTTCAACCAATTTTCACTTTTCTACAATATTATTTCCACGTCTCTAGCTGGCAAACTGTCAATGACTAGGTCTAAATAAATTAAGAGTCAAAGTCTTTTACGCGCTCATCTCTAAGTTGAGTCAGAAGCCAGCAGCACGTTCCTGAGCTCCCTCAACCAAAATGCCCAACTCTTGCATAGCTCTCAGCAAGTTTAAGCACTGCAATTTCATCTATTTTGCAAGCGATTCCTTGTCCAAAATGTAGCAAATATTCAGCAGTCAGCCCATCAGTCAGACCGTCAGTCCCGACAGACAGGCAGGCAGACAGCCAGACAGACAGACAGCGTGAGTGAGTTGGTACCTCAGTCAGTCAGTGAGGCGGTGGCGGCTTTTAATTAAGTGCGTGCCCTGCGCTCGCTAACAAATATGAACTCCTTTGGCAGCTCCTTTTGCCAGCTGCTTTGCCTAAAACATGAATGCACAAATACAAATACAAACTGACACACACACAGGCACACACTCAAACACACACATACACATATTAATGGCTGCCCCGTTTACGTCAAGTGCGTGGAATATTTAAATATATATATGTATATGTGTATATCTGTGTGTGTGTGTGTGTATATATAAATCTTGCAGTCTCGTCTGCAATTGCAGCATCAATTTGGCCAAGTGGAATGCTGTCAAATAACAATCTGCACATGTGCAACAAATTAAATTGAAATTGAAATGCCTGCCAGGCAGGAGATTGTCTTCAGCCAAATTCTAATTGGAATGCCTTCAAGCCGTTAATGAGCTTACAACAAATTATAACGGTATGCCTACATATATACATATAAAAATATATATATGTATATATTCTTGCCAAAGTCAACTTAAAATTCAATTAATTGAAAAGTTTCATTCGAACAACTTGTGAAATGTGCGCTTCGAGCACTTTTCAACTTTTAAGCCGAGGAAAACTTATAAATCGAGATTAATTCGCCTTTTTACTTTCACTTCTACAATTACATTTAAAATGATAATAATTTAATTTGTGCAACGCATTTATTTGAATTCACTCGGGAAACTGCAAACTGTTGAAACTGGGTAAATTATTATAATGTTGCTTAGGATATTACGTTTGTACTTATAGATAACAACAAATGTGTGTTTATAAATAATATTTTAATGTTAATCATTTACAAACTATTTTTGGGTTCAACTTCTTAGCATATAAATTAGTTATGAACGTATACAAATTTATGAAATGTATTGGTGTGTGTGTGTGTTCGAGATATGTTAATTCAGTTTAATATATATATATATTTCAATTCTTTATAAGCAAATGAGATATTTTGCTATTGTTTCAGTTATATTTCAGCTATTGTAACAATTCCGTTTTCAATTCCAATTTCTATGGCATAGTTTACAAATTAATTCGTACTTGAACATGTATAAAAAATAGAAACTTAAAAGTAACTTTATCTATTTTTAGCTTTATATATATTTATATATAGCAAGTAGATGGCTTAGTTAAGTTAGTTATAAGCCTATGACTATAAAGTTCTAAACATTCTACAAATGGCAAAAAACAATTTAAAATTAATTTCGAATATGTTTAAAATAAGCGAATTAATACGAAACTAAGTCATAATAAATATTATAGGACACTGCACACTGTTCGAGGCATCTAACTTAGTGTTAAGCTATATATAACTATATACATACTCTAATTATGATTAACACACTGCCCTGACTTAAATATAATACAAAAACACTTAAAAACTATAGCCTTACGTTTTTTCATTAATGTATTCTTATGCTTAAGTTGTAAGTAGTTGTTCTGCTTCTGCTTGTGCTTCTAGTTCTTCTTCTTCTTGTAAGTATTGTAAAGTTTCCTTTTTAAGGCACTGACATTATGTACACCTGACTGAATTGGAGCTTAGGGCTAAGGATCTATGTGGTGGTGGGTGGTTTGCCGTGCACGCGAAAGCGATAAAGACACGTATAATCCGGTTGGCCATGATTCGACTCGATGCGCAGCTCAACAATCTCGTAGGGACGCTTGATGTCCAGGTTTTGTACGGGAAAGAATTGGAGGGCGGCACCATTATCCTGGTATTCATACTCACCGAACAGCACCGGCTCCTGATCCTTCTCGTGCTCCAGTCCCTACAAAATATCGTAATTAATAAGGGAATATTATATTTATATAAGTTTTCCAGGCTCACCCAAACGGTAAAGTTGCGTGGTGCTGAATCAATGCGTCCTGTGGGCGACAAGCTCTTGGATATATGCTCCAGCGTGAAGCCCGTGACGTGAACCATGGAGTTAAGCTTCAGCACTGCAATTGAATGAATGATTTACTAACTGCAGCTTCTCTATATTTGTTTTACCTACCCAGAAATCCGGGAAATCCTTGAAAGGCCCAGCACTCGCCTGGCTGCACGTTGGGCGATATAGCCACCCTGGGCGTATTGGTGGGATACCAGAGCGGTATGCCGAAGACAGAGATCTGTGCCGACTTAGTCTGATAGCTTTCGGTGCAACGTGTGGACAGAATTTGCCCGCCCGCCGACTCTAGAGCAAAGTCCACAAGGCCCGTTTTATCTGCATCGTAAATGGCCAGCACAGACTTGACTATGTTGCGCACCTCATCCTCGTGCATGAGCGCCTTTAGCGCTGTGGTGCTGGCATTGTGTTTGGCCTCCACAACGAGCAGAATCTCGCGCTTGAGCCGCTCGCTAATGTCGCTCATCAGCACAAGGCTGGAGCGTTCGATTTCAGCGCGTATATTGTTGTTGGTCTTCTCATTCAACTCGAGCAGCTGCTGCTCCAGATAGTCCTTGGCCACAAACATGCTGCGCACCCAATTCTGCAGATCCAAATCATCCAGCTTGAAGCCCGCCGTCTGCTTGAAGCCCAGTATCTCGACCAAGGTTAACTTGACCTGCTTGTTGAGTAGCGTAAACTGAGATTCATTCAAGGCCGCCAGCTTGGCCTCTATCTCGGCGAGCAGGCCACTGAAACGCTGATCCTGTGCCAGCTCGTGCTGCTGCATGCGCGCCAGCAAATCGTCCTGCGTGAGCTTCAGATTACTTATGGACTGCTGCAGATCGGCGTTCTCCATTTGCTTATCAGACAGCGCCAGCTTGATGAATGCAATTTCCTTGTTTAGCTGTTCGATTTGCTGAGCCGCATTCGACTGGCCGGAACCCTCCTCCTTGGCTTGCTGCTCCAATCCGAGATTAATGCGTGCGTCCACAAATTCCGCCAGCTCTGGCGCGCTGAGAAGCCGCTCAAGCAGCGAACTCAAATCGATGTGCTCCAGCAGCAGCGAGTAATGATTTTCTTCCAGCTTAAACTCCGCCTTGACCAGGCGCGTAATCTCCTCCAGCTGCGCCGATGACAGCTTTACCTGTGCCCCCTGCCACTCGCCCGATTGCTGCAGTTCCAGCTTCAGTCGCAGCACCAAATCTGCCAGCTGCTGCTCACTGAGCTGATGCGTCTGCTGATCCACAAACTGTTGCAGATTCTCGCGCATCAACTCAACTATAATTTGTATTTGTTGCGGTGACAATTGTTGCTGCTGCTGCTGCTGCTGCAGCTGCTCTTTGGCTTGCTGCTGCAGCTTCAGCTCCACCAGCTGCTGCACATAGCTATTCACATGATTCAGTATATTCTCATATTCCTCTGGCGTAAGCGTCTTCTGCATGTTCTGCTGCACCTGCTCCATATTGAACTTAATGGCATTTGCCTCCAGCTGCTCCCGTGGCAGCCACAGCATCTGCAAAGCAGCTCCAGCCTGCGACAACCCGCCACGCAGCGAGGCATAGATAGTCAGAGGCAGGGGCAGCAGAGACTCTGAGCGATGCACAAGCTCCAAGCGCTGCTCCTCGGGCAACAGCAGCCAACCTGCAAGAGAAATAGTTCAAACATTAGTTTAATGCAATATACTAAGGCATTTCAACAGATTTATATCCTTCTACATTTGCAACTTTTAACATTTCTTCAACTCTCTTTTAGTATATATCAAAAGGAACTGTTTCGATAGGGAATTTTCGGGGCGACGCCAATGAGCACAAATGCAGAAGGATAGAGTTTCTGTTCAATGGAAAATTGTTCGAAATTATTATTCTACTTACCATTTCAACTCGCAATTGCAATCGCGTGGCATAGTTCAATAAAATGGCAAATAAAACAATTTATATTTTTGCAAAATTTTTTAGGTTTTTGTTTTTGTACTGTATTTTGTCAATGTTTAAATGTTTATGAAATTGTTTGCATTTATTACAATAAATTTAAGAATTTTGTTTGTTTTTTGATAGACAAATACAAAGGCAAACAATGAAAGGTTACAAATTGAAACGTTGTTTAACAACAAAGAAAATATTTTATTTCAAACGTTGTACAAAATTGCAATTGGCCAAAAATCTGAACAGTTTAAACTGTAATTGTACAATTAATTTTATTTATAATTTATCATAAATAATTGCACAAAGCTGAATTTATGTAGCCAAAAACAAAGTGTACAACAACAACGAATGATATTTCTAGTGTAATTAATTAATTTATATTCTTTTTTTTTTTTTGCACAGTTTGAACAGCTCAGCGAGTTCTCTTGATCGCCCTCTTTCTCTCTCTCTCTCTCTCTATCCTTCTCCATATTGCGTCATATTGTAGGGGATTTGGGTGTTTAGGGGGGGTAATGAGTGTATGTGTATGTATGTGTGAGTGTGTGTGTGTAATGTGGGTGTAAATGATTTGGTGGGTTTAAGAGCGAAGACAAATACATATATATAGCTATATATACATATGCATATATGTAAATATATAGTATATCAAAGATCATTCTTTAAATAAAACAAAAAAAATGTGACATGAAATTAAGTGAGAAATGTTTTTGTTTTTGATTTTTTTTTAAGGAAATGCTTAAGCAAAATGCTTGAATTTGTACTTGAATTGATCTTGGTTTAAGATTTTAAAGTTTTGAAAATTAAGTCAAGAAAAAAGTCTCGAGCTGCCGTCAGAACAGCAGCAGCTGCTGCAGCAGCTCATGGCCAAAACGAAAGCAGAATTGCAGAAAATATTCATTAAATACGGTCGTAATAGACGTCATCGCCGTTTGGCTGAAACCACTGACGTCCCTTGCTGACCACATTCTGGCCGATAGTTTTCAAATACACCAAATAATCATCGGCCCAGTCACGCACGCGCACAGCCTGATCGATGGCCTGCGAACGCAGCGTTTCATATTGGACAACACTCAGATAGGCGCCAACATCGATCTTCGGCATTTCGGGTAGTGTGAATGTGTTTAGATTTAGGGACTTGGGTGGGAAACTTTCATTGGGATGCAGATAATAGAACACACCTGAAAAGTTACAAAAGTTGCCAAATTAGCGAAGCAGGTAAATATATCTAAAACAATCTATAACTTAGAATATTAATAGTATTGATATGATGTGGAAAAAGGTTTCCTATTTGTATGCAAAAATGTGGATTAATAGTAAAAAATAATTATATAAATGTAAAACCAGATTAAATTGAAACTAAAGGTAGCGTAAAACACTGCTTATTCATTATAAAAAATTAAAATTTAAAAACTTTATATAAAAAACAATTTTAATGAAAACAAATATTTGGAATAAAAGATTATTTCATCTAATTTGTTGTTTCTTTTTTAAGTCCTTATAGATTGTCGAAATTATTATAGAATCAAATTTAGTTTCAAAAAGCCTTTCAATTTACAGGCAAATTATTACTTTTATATGTCAACATATACATTATATCTTATCTTATATATTTTACATATATATATATATATATATATATATATATATATATATATATATATATATATATATATATCTTATATATCTCAACATATATATATTTTATATAGCTCTCGAACAATTCTAAATTTTCTAGCTGACAATGAAATCTACTTTTAAGAACTATGCATATTACTCTAACTAATGCTTGGCATATTTATTTCTAGCAATATCAATGAGTCCCTCTCTATAATGTATAAAGTTTTTCATACAAATTATGCATACAATTTCCATATCAATATCAACAACCGCAACATGAACAAACAACTTGTTGCTGACGTCATATTGCTGTCAACGACCAGAGGCGACAAGTTTTATAAATACGCTCAGCAGAAAGGTGAACTATATGCATATATAACAATATATATATCTACATGAATATATACTCGTAACATTAGTTGTAGCCGCCATTCAAGGTAAGCCTTTGGCTGACGTTCAATGTCAAGGCGTGTGCACGCGTTAACAGATTTTACATTAAATATATAAATACTTATATATATGCATATACATATATTATATATCTATAATTTTGTATATTTTCATAGACATTCACTCACCCGCTAGCAATAGTAGTGGCAACAGTATGAGCAGAAAGAGCAAGAAACGCTTCTTCGACTTGCTCTCCGTATTGTTGGACCTGAGCAGCCAAGTGTCCAGGCTGAGCACCGAGGCAATGCCCAAGTAGATGTAGCGCATCAAGCTCAACAGACTAGAGACGATGAGGCCGTGCTTCGGCTGCCGCTCGCGCTTGGCATAGTAGTTCTGATAGGCGCTCGATTCCGTTTCCGAAATGTTTGAAATGCTCGCCCACACGCTGCTAATGCTGTGGACAATGGTGGTGATGAGGCGCACTATCAACCAGCTCTGCTTCTGCTGCAGCTGTTGGCCGAACTGTGTGTGGTCCGCCTCATCGGCCGAATCGTAATTCAAGTGCGTATAATTCGCCTGATAGCGACGGCGTATGAACTCCTCCTGTGCTGGATTACGATTGACCATATAGTTGACGCGCTGATCATGGTGCTCCAGGCTGCGACGCGACATATTCGGCATGGCGACAATTCCCGGTGCCAGTTGGCGACGATGCGGCGACAATTCCGAGTAGGTATAATCGGTTTTTGGTGTTTTGCTGCAATGCAAAAAACAATTAGTTTGAATTGACTAAGATTCAAGGCAGACAAATTGAGACTAAAGGTGAGCTGACAGTTCCAGAGTGAGAGAGAGAATGAAAGCAACTGACAGCTTTATCAAGGCCTCTCCAAATTTGACAGCCGACTTACTTCCAGTACTCGCCCGCATCTCTGTACTCGATGTAAGCCAAATGATCATCGCTTAAATTGGCCTTGCTATTGCCATTGCCATTGGAACGTGCCCGATCGGAGCGCTGCTGCTGCTGCTGTTGTTGCAGCTCCTGTGTGGTATTCAACACATTTTGTGTCGTCTCCAGTTGGCTGCGTGGCGTCGATGTGACTGCGGTCAGGCTGTTGAGGGCATTGCCGAAACGCTTGCTGGTATTGGTGAACATGGTGGTCACCGTGGAAGCCTTGCGCTTGGCCTCTGGCGTTGCATCTTCGCTCGAATAGTCCGAGGTCAGCTGGGTTAGAGCCTTTGAGCGAGTGTTTTTGCTGCTGTCGCTCTTAGTGATGGAGGTGCTGCTGCTGCTAGTTGTCTTCAATGTCTTAGTTTCGACCACGTGTTCCTCCATAATGGTTCTGTAAATAAGTAAACAAGTTAGTTGGATATCAGCGGAAACGTTAAACGTTGAATACATATGATAGCCCTATGAATAATTGACGCAAAATCTGAATCAAAACAAACCACAAAATATGCTAGCTTTACAAATAAAAACGCGTCTGGCCTTCAGCGACTCGAAACAAAACAAAAAACAAAAACCAGCAACGGCATTTGGTTTTTAACATGAAAACGAAGCTCTCATGGCCAAATGGTCTCCGACTCGCGGCTGATGTCGTCATCAGCGAAATGAAACGAAACTCGCACGTTTTATACAATTCGCGCGCCAAAAACAAACAAACAAACGTTTGAAGCTAGACGCGCTTGTATAACACCTGCACCCTGTATAACAAGAGAAGTACCCTGTATAACACACTCGCACAGAGCTGAACGCGTTTCACTGAGCTATGCAAATGAGTCACAGCCGCTTGATCGTATTTGCTCGCAAGCATAATGATGTCATCTCCTATATATATATCTCTCTTTTTCTCGCACACTTACTTAGGTTATGCTGCTTAACAGTGATGCCACCTGATTTACATATATGCTGTAAGCCTGCCAGATAGTGACTACATCACTGTCATTTCAGTGACTGCTGGCGCATCTCTAGCATGTCAAGCATTTTTTTTTTCTCAATTCCAAATTAAAATTTTCGCGCCGAGTGTGAATACCGAGGCGATGACGTCACGCGAGCTGAGCGTGTGCTGCTTGGCCTGCATCTGTATGTGTTTATTCGTATTGCCGACGCGCCTTTATTTAGTTCAATTGCCCAAGTAACGTTACTTTTTAACTCTACCCGACTCTCCACTCTCCACCACACCACTTTCCTGCTCTTCACTTCTCTGTGCAGCAAGCAAACTGATAAGCAACACATTTTCAGTGGTGCTCTTTTTTTTTGGGCTAGCGATGGGATTTATGTTTAGATATGCTCAAGTGTACTTACTGCACATTTGGCGCCACAGATTGCTTCTTCTTCTTGTGATTCAAATGCCCCTCCTCGCCGGCATGCTCGCAATTGTCATGATCGCAGCCGGAGCACAGGAATGGCGTCTTTGAGCGCGAACGCCGGCGTGTTTCAATTTGATAAATTTCTCCGCTCATAGTTTAAAGAGTTTTGCTGCAAACGAAAAGAATAAACAATTAGCGTTTGTTGGGGGGGCCCAGCATATATTGTACGTGTGTGGTGTGCATAGCTTGTTTATTGGTGTGTGTGCATAGTTTGTTTATGTGTGTGTGTTTGTGTGACGGGCGTGGGTTGTTTACAATGTGAATTTCAGTTCACAATGGACATAAAGCAGGGGGACCAATGAGCGAGCAATTGGTAATGAAATAAGGTCTAACGAAACTCTTAGCACACACACACACATACAAACAGACATATACAAGCATACATATATGTGCGTGCGTGCGTGCGTTCGTGTTACGAAGTTTCTTTAACGCTCGACTGCTCAACAACAAATCGGTTTGTGGGCCCGAAAACATTATCATCATTAATATTACAACATTATGCAATGCGTGTGGAAATGAGCGCATTTGCTAGATTTTTTAATTAGATCGCAATGAGAGCGCAACATAGATCTAAAAATAAAGACGGGCAGCTGCGTTGCCGGGTGGGCCTTTTGCCTTTTGCACAGAAGTCGGCAAATTGCAGGCGAAGCACCACAATTTTGTATTAAGGGCACTCAGGGTGGGCAAGCCATAAAAAATAAAATAAACAAAAATGAAGGTAATCCCGCCATAAACAAACAAATATTTCGCTTTAATCAATAAAATACGCCGCGGCGAAAGGCACTCTCAACTCTATTTTCTTCTTTTTTATTTTCGGTGAAATGCGGGAAAATCTAAACAAGTTTTCCGAGCCGCAAGTGCGTCAGCAAAAGCAAAAGCAAACGCCGCGTCGAATTTTTTTCTTCACTTTTCGTAGCGTGCCAATAGGAAGACATGCGGAGCACAAACACACATACAAAATCGTTATGCATATTAATCACTTACTTTTCACACATTCAAAACGTTTAGTTCAAGAATTTATTTCTATTTAATGTGCTTTTGCACAATTTTTGTGTTTTTTTATTGTCGGCCGTGATGATTTATTAATAGATTTTCAACACCCAAAAAAGTACGTCCGACGCCGATAGAAGAAAAACTACGAGTGACTCGATAAGTGTACCTCTGGCGGTGAGACGAGTCGCTTGCGATGTATCGATAGGTACGATATTTTACATTGTCGATATATCGCTTAAAGTGCTGCGATATATATCATGTACCTATCTAATGTTAGCAATGTTAATATTAAAAATACAAATTTCTTAGTTTCTTAAGTAAAAACAGTGTTTACATTTAATATGCTATGTTTTGTTGTATTAGCACAGAATATAAAAGACGTTTCCTATAGATACAATAGCTGCTTAAGCACAGCAGTCTATTGGTAGTAGAGCTCCAGATTCATGCCGTCGTGAATTTCATCTGAAAGCACAGATTGCACAAATTGCAGATTATTAATATAAATTCAATCCCATTAATAATTATAATTGACTTTACAATCAGATAGACGAATGGGGTCCTTGTATATGGTGTACCACTTTTTCAGCACAATCTTCTCATGCTTTGTGCCAGTTTGTGCCGCTATTAATTTCTTCAGGTCGCCAATTGTGTCGTCGGGGTTGCACTTCACACGTACCTGCCAGGCAAATGATGGAATTAATTCGTAGTTTATTTAAATGTAATAATCCTACCTTTTTGCCCAGACGATCGTTGCAAGTTATCTCAATCATATTTGTGCTTCTCCTTTTTAATGCACAACAAATATATTCCGACAACTGCAAATTCTGGCAATGACTGCGTTATCGATAAATTTAAGCGTTGCCAGAATGTCGCAAAATTTGTCTGCAAAAATAAATAGACGCCGAATTGCAATATTGAAGAAGATATTTTAAATTATTGCAAAGATGTCCATGATTCCATTCTTTCCAAATCTAAAGCCAACTGTGGCTAATCGCTTTTGGTTTGATATGACATCCGATGATGAAATGCAAACAAAGCGCTATGAGGACGAGCGCAGGAATTGGGTATGTCTCAAATACACATTTATGTACATACATATGTACATATGTATATATGTAAATTGAATTACAATTGTGTTTTGTATTTCAGCGAGAATCTTTAAAGACAGCTGCTACAGATTTGCAGCCACTGGGCAAGGTGCACACTATAACTGGTGTGGAAACAGATGATGAGGATGGTAAGTGGCGAGCATAGAAACATTTGAAAGATATTCATAATTTGCTGCCCACACAGCTAATGATGATAGTGAAGACACCGATAGTCACGATGAGGAGGACGATGAGACCAACGATCGTGTTATTCCCGTTACTCAGGACTTTTACTCAGCAGACGATATACAAATGAACGACGAGGCCTCACCCACAGCACCCTAGAAGGAAAGGCGTTGCATAGATACACCATGTAGTTAATTAAGAGAATTAAGAGTTAGTTACTGTTTTGATTACAAAGTTCCCTTTACAAACTGTAATAACAATTTTTCGTTTACTTTAAGCTTAAATAAATTATAAACACAATAAGCAAATGATATAGTTGGTTATCATTATTATAGTCTGCTGCTAGCTGGGTATGTTGCGGGATTGGACTGAGGAGTTCACAGAGTCACAGAAAAGAGCTCGAGCATTTCATCTACTTGTGAAGCGCCGCAGTTTCCATTTTGGGCTCCGGCTTCGAGGCCAAGCCCGAAAGCAATTTCTTGATCTCGGCAATGGCGCGACCCGGATTCAGGCCCTTCGGACAGGTGCGCGTGCAGTTCATGATGGTGTGGCAACGGTACACGCTGAAGGGATCCTTTAGCTTGCTCAGACGCTCAACGGAGTTCTCGTCACGCGAGTCAATGATCCAGCGATAGGCCTGCATCAGCACGGCCGGGCCGAGGTATTTCTCGGCATTCCACCAGTACGACGGGCACGAGGTGGAGCAGCAGGCGCACAGAATGCACTCGTAGAGGCCATCCAATTTGGAGCGATCCTCCACAGACTGTAAGTACTGGGCCTTGCCCTTCTTCTCGCCGGCTTCGTTTCTGTGAAGGATTTGCAAGTTATTATATATAGATTTCTATAGTTATTTCCACTTTTAACTCACTTGCGCTGCAGCCAGGGCTGAATATTTTTGTACTGCTCGTAGAAGTTGTTCATGTCCGGCACCAGATCCCGCACCACATACATATGTGGGAGAGGGTACACCTTCAGGGGCTTCGGGCTGGTCGCATCGATCTTGCTGATGCACGCCAGCGTGTTGGTGCCGCCAATATTCATGGCGCACGAGCCGCAGATGCCCTCGCGGCACGAACGACGGAACGTCAGCGTCGGATCAATCTCGTTCTTGATCTTAATCAGAGCATCCAGCACCATGGGACCGCACTCACGCATGTTGATCTCATAGGTCTGCATGAAGGGCTTCTCGCCGGCATTGTCGGGATTCCAGCGATAGATCTCGAATTTCTTGATCTGTGGCTCTGGCGCTGCCTTCGGCTGTGCCTGTTGCTCCAGCTGCGTTGTGTTGCTGATTGCACGCAACTAGTAAAAAAGAAAAGCGATACTGAAATTAATTTGATAAATAATTTGCGCTCGAGTCACGCCATAGGAAATTTTTTTTTTTTTTTTTTATTTGACGAAAATGTTTACATAATCGCAAATTGTGTTGTTTGTGCGACGCTCTTGATTTGCATTTTATCTGATTAGATGGCGTATTAGTTATGTTTTTATTATTTATTATATAACAATATTGCCCAAAAATCGACTTCGCACACCCTCGCGGCTCTGGAGGAGGCTTTTTTAGGAGGGTTTTGCTCGGCGCTCGCTCACCTGATGACGTGCTGCCAAGGAGCTGGCGCGACTCAAGACCTGTCTGGCTTCGTTGACCAACATTTTGCAAATGAAATTGAAACGTCACTGCGTTTGCAATTTGCTAATTAATTAATCAAATAATACGTTGTGTTTTCCGACTGGAAAATGTAAGTTGCAATCGAGAAGTTTGCACGACGACGACCTCTTGAATAGAGTTGTCAAGATGCACTGATTGCTGTACTAAAAAATGTTAGCGTTAAAAAGGCTAAAAATACCATATGATGAAATTCGTTATACTATATAAAATAAAAATATTAAATAATGTATGTAAAACTAGTAGAGGTAGTAGACTAGGTATAAATTAAATATTATATTTGGTAAAATATATTTAAGCGATGCTTTAAATATTTCATATATTCAAATTTCATAAACATCGCGCAATGCTGGCAGCAGTAGTGGAATACTATCGTTACAACTATCGATAACACAACAGCTGCATTCAAGTGTGACCAGCTATGCCGTATAGCGCCATTTCAAAAATCAAATACGGATTTTTATTGTTTAACTGTTAATTTAATTTATATAGAGGTAAACAAATGTGTAATTAAATAATAAATAATTTGTATTTACAGCTTTTGTATTACTTTATGCCATAAAAATTGATTTTGATTAGATTTGGCTAACTGTTTCAACTGCGCCTTGATGTGTTTGTTGAGGTAAAGATTTTTCCAAATGGGCTGGCAAAATATTTAACTCTGCATTTGTGGTGTTTCCCTCATTTACAGCACGCTGATAGCTTGGTGGCATGCTGTAAATAAAATATGCATAAATATGTGACAAATTCTTTACTCTGATTCTACAAATTAAGATACCTATTAACGGGAGCGGGCACGCCTTGAACTTGCACTTGAATTTGACTGTAAAAGTAGATTTTAAATGATATGTTCTGCTTCATAGTAAACATTATTATTTAGCTTACCTAACAGTCTGTGCTGGACATACATGTGCAGCTGGATAAACGTGTGTCTGATAGCCAGGAGGTGGATAATAGCTGGGCAGACCCGCTGCCTGGCCATGGGTAGCAGCTACTCCTCCAGGAGGTAGGTGAGCCCTGGGAGCTACAAAGAGTCGAAAGAAGTTGGAATTGTTGACTTATATACATATATATATATTCATTTATATATACACCATTTCTTACCATTATTGATCACAAAGCCAACGTTTTCCTTTGCCTTTTGCTCTCGAATAATTAGATTTATAATCGCAACAATGACAAATATTGATATGCAAATTATAAATGTTAATAGAAAGGCCTCCATTTCTCGAACTTTGTTAGCTGTCAGTTTTGCCAGTGGACAAAGCGTACTGAGAGCGAGCCCAAGCGACAAGTTCCCCGTTCATGACTAATCAGAAGGCAATATTCGAGATATAGATAAGCGATATCTGCTGGCTTCAAGCGGCAGCTCGTAAATTTGGCAATACGGCGAGTATTAGTCAGAAAAAGGCATTTTCGAAAAGAAATGTTTTGATATTGATAATACTGATAAGAAACGATTACAAGAATATGAAATTTTGTTTTGGAAACAAAAATTACTCAAAGCTAATTGCTTTGTTGGTAATGCTAGTGCATAAGGCAGAAATGCTATATTTATTATTTATTTATTCCAATTAGCAAAACCAAGAGCTCAAATAGTTAAAATTGTTTCCAAGTAGCTAAGCTAATCTTATGTCAATTGGATTAGTAGAAGTTGGACTTCATAGAATTAAATTAGTCTAAGCTAAGCGTACTCCTACTTTAAGTTAGGTTGACTCCAATTAGATTAGCCTAAACTAAGAAATGTGTCATCTTGGAAATGCGATTACACCAATTAGAATATCACAGGCTGAGTAATTCGTGCACTCAAATTAAAATAGCCCAAGCTAAGAATTGTGTTTATTCCAATTAAAATAGTTTACGTCATTTAATGTAAGCGTTCCAATTGGAGTAGAGTACGTGAATAAATGTGATGTGATGCACATAAGTAATCAAGCATTCAGTCTAATATAAATGTCAAAAAATGTGAAATTGGAAAGCTACTGATCCAATTATTATAAATAAATAAAACAAGTAAGAAAGATAATAATAAGTTGTACATTTTATGGGAAAGTAGTTGCGATAATTATTTAGAAAATATATTTTTTCAGGCAGTTAAAGTCTTTCAATTTTTCTAAGTCTTCCTATTTTTCTGAGTGTTTCAAGTTTTCTAAGTCTTCCTAATTGTCTAAGTCTTTCAATTTTTCTAAGTGTTTCAAGTTTCTAAGTTTTGCTAATTTTCTAAGTCTTTCACGCTTTCTAAGTCTTTCAATTTTTCTAAGTCTTCCTATTTTTCTAAGTGTTTCAAGTTTTCTAAGTCTTGCTAATTTTGTAAGTCTTTCAATTTTTCGAAGTCTTCCTATTTTTCTAAGTGTTTCAAGTTTTCTAAGTCTTTCTAATTTTCTAAGTCTTTCTAAGTCTTTCTAAGTCTTGCTAATTTTCTAAGCCTTTCAATTTTTCTAAGTGTTTCAAGTCTTCTAAGTCTTGCTAATTTTCTAAGTCTTTTGACTTTACTAATTCTTCCTAATTTTCTAAGTGTTTCTATTTTTCTAAGTCTTTCAATTTTTCTAAGTCTTGATAATTTTCTAAGTCTTCCTAATTTTCTAAGTCTTTTAACTTTACTAAGTCTTCCTAATTTTCTAAGTCTTTCAATTTTTCTATGTTATAAAAGTCATATTCTAAGTCTTTCCTCAAAGCCTAAGTCTTTACAGCTTAGCTCAACGATCATTAACATTATCTTATGTCTACAGTTTTTCTTATATCTAATATTTAAACAATTCTTAACAATTATTTATAACTATTACAATTCTGCTTAAGGTACTTAACATTATTAACAAATAAAATATTTACCTGACCACACTTCACTTTACTTCCACTTTCACTTTCACTTTACTGCACTGCACTACTGACCCCCACCGGGCCTGGACGACTGAAGAAATGCTGCAGCTGCTGCTCTTTATATAGGGCCACCTTCACTCAAACTCTAAGGCGCGCTCAAATGTTGAGCCTGCGTCGAGTTGCGGTCGCTGCAGTCGATCGTGAAGTGACCAATGAGAACACTCGCTGCTGCTTCAAGCATTCTAAATGAGTTTAACTTGAATGTAAATATGAGCAAATAGGAATAGAGTATATTAGAAATAAAGTATAATATATATATAAGTATAGGGTCTGCCACGCCTCCTTCTGCCTGTTAAATACTTTTAACGAAACCATTATACCCTAATTTCCCATTTTCAATGGGTTCCGGGTATAAAAATAAAAATAAATAAATAAATAAATAAACAAACAAATTAAAATGTTTAATTAGTGACTGAATAAAACAAGTGTTAAGTAATCTAAATAAGTGTTAAATGTTAAACTAATAAAAGAATTAAATTAAAGTTTGCTAAACATTTGCTCTATTTTACATTTTCTTTTTAATTATTATTTAATTTTCATAGTGCATTTATTATTGATTGACTTTCAGCTAGGTAAGGAGCTGAACAAATACTATATTTACAAAGTTTTGTCTTTCTATATCGCTCAATAATTTATTTACAATTAATTAAACTCCAACCAAGACTGACAAGAAGTTGTCAGCTTGACAAGTTTTAATTGAGCGCCGACTGTGATAAATGCAATTCTTGCACTAAGCCGCATTGTTGTGAAGCGAGAGTCTCTAAAAAAAAAACAACAACAAATGAAATGAATTGTTGAGATTTTAATGGCAGTTGCCAAGCGCAGGCGAAACTACTATAAAACGAAACTTTTTAAATGCCATTTATGCCGGCCAGAGCCAAGAGCAGCGCGACTTTGTCAATTGTTCATTGACCTTTTGTTCAACTTGGGACAATATGACTTATATACAAACATATATATATACATATATACATAGCAATATATAGGAAAAGAAAAGCGCGCTCTAAACTTTGAGCCTCATTCGCACCTAGGCAAAGGACATTTTTATTTATTTTTATTTTCGAAAAGCGAAAGGCATAAAAGCCTCAGTTGCAAAAGTTGTAAAAGGTAAGACGGGGGAAAAAAAAAAAAAATATATATACAAAAACTTTTTTCAATGTTAAAGCAAACAGAGCAGCGCACAAAAGTTGAGGGACGCCAAACAGCAAAATGCGGGCGCAAATAGCGACCCCAAACCACGCCCCCTTGCAAACCCCCCCTCCATTTGAGACCCTCCCCGCAGCCAAAGCAAATACACATAAGTCTAAACAATGCAAAAACTTACATAAAACGTTTGGCCAGGTGGGCGACCAAGCCCCAAAGCCCTCAAGCTCCTAGCCCCACCCCCTTGGAGTTACCTTTAAGAAAATGGCATTACAAAAGCCTCAAAACTTTCGACAACAACAGCAGCTTCAGTGAGTGGGCGTGAGGGGCGTGAGGGGCGTGTCTGCGTGCAAGTATTTTGCGCAAATTGTGTTTTGATTGAAATTCGACTCGGAGCAGTGCATGCAAATGACGTCAATGATGACGAGAGCGCACAGCTAATTAGCCAACCATACGAAAAACTGCCTCAGCACAAAAACAACAACAAAACAAAACAAGAAAACACAAAAAAAGAAGAAAAAACTTTACAGTCCGAACGAGCGAATCCAAACAAATACGATTGCTTCGAGGCGGTTTGGCCCGGAAAAGGCCTTAGACTACTTTCGAGGGTCACTCCAATGGCCAGTGCCAGCAGCAGCAACAGGAGGAGGAGGAGGAGGATGAGGAGGAGGAGCAACAAAAAATAAACTAAAGGAATGGCAAGAAAAAGTTTCTTTGACTAGCAAAAGATTTAATACACTTGCAGACAGCTGGATAGGTAAATAATTATAAATTATATAGTTAAATAGTCTATATAATATACAAAAATTTGAAATAATCTAATAATTATATATATTATAATAATTATAAAATATCTATTAATTATATATTTAAATAGTCTATACAAAATAAAATATTTTAAATAATTTTATTTAAAATATTTATATTGAAGTTTTGTTTGAAGTTAAATGAAATTGATGAAATAGCAAAGCTCGTAAATATAAATAATATATATTAACCCTCTAAAAAGTTGTCAAAATTCTAAGCCTATCGTCTAACCACAGCTACAAAGATGGAGAGAGAAAGGGAGAGTGTGTGAGAGAGAGAGAGAGAGAGAGAGCGAGAGGCGGCAAGAGAGAGTGAGAGGGCTGCTCGTAAGCGAGATCTCTCATTAATTTAAGACATCGTTAATCCATTAACTTAAATAAAGAACTTTAAAGGATTCAAGCGATTTCAAACATATTTTTCTTTACTGAATAAAAACTTGAGTTTTGAATTAAAAAACAGAAATTTTTTGTTTACTTAATTTTCTAAAAATTTGTAAAAATCTAAGTTTTGAATTTAAAACCTAAAATTTGTTGTTTACTGAATTTATAGCCTGAAAACTATACATATTATAAGATATACATAATACAAAATTAAATATCTTGAAGAAAAAATATAAAAATATATACATAAGTAAATTTTAGAATAATCAAAAATTAAGAATAAAATATTCCGACTTATGAAATGAAAATTAAAATTAAATAAAAATAACAAAGAAATAATAAAGACTGGAGGCAGACCAACAGTCAAATCTATAACAACTTTGCTAAATAATTTTAATCAAAAAAATAAATATACGCACTTGAGAAGCAGTTAAGGCTAACAAACCAATATTAACTTATCAAATTATCTCATCAGCATCAATCAAATACAAAGGGACTTCATATATATGGCCATCCATATCTTCGTCACTCTTTACTTCACTTTATTTGAATGCTCTCGGTGAGAGTATCGCGGGCAAAAGTTTTGCAAAATCAATACGAAAACTGTGTGAGTGAGCGAGCGACCGAAATGAATGGGCTCGATAGACGTTTAGATTTTGGCAAATTGAGCGAACCACCCGATAAATGTTTTGTGGTGCGTCAAATATACATTTGCGACTGATATACTAGCAGCAGGCCAGGCCAGGCCCCAGCCACCCATCACCCCACAGTCCCGCAGATCCTACTCAACTTTCAGTTTATCTGCCGCTTTGTGCTGCGACTGCTGCTGCTCCTCTCGCTGCTGCTGCTGCTGCTCCTCTTGCTGCTCCTCTTCCTGCTGCTGTCGCCTATATCAATGGCATGACGCACGCACATTGCTTTGATAGATATAGATTTACGTATGTGTTACAGCACGAATAACTTTGTAGCAATGTGCTAGACAAACGTCACATTTCCATTCCTCTTGCTCTATCTCTTTTTTTTATCATTCAATGTCCCTCTCTCTCTCTCTCTTCGATTGACAATATTGTCAAAGTTTTTTTTTTTTGTATGTGCATTAAAATGGCATTCATAAGGCGTCATATCCCCGGGGTGCCATAAAAAAGTGCCCATAGACATAGCAGCAGACACTAGACACAAAAAGGACACACACACACACACACACACACAGACAGACAGACAGAAAGTCATGTAATTCAATACCCTGTCCCATATCTAAATGAATTATTTATGCTCGCTTTGTGGTCTCTGTGTCGTTCGATTCTGTAAACATTGATTGCTGCTCGTTAGAGCTGCTCTGGCATTTAATATATCATTAAAATTGCAATGGGTTCTTCCCCTTTCCCCCACTTGTTGCTGCTTTGCTTTGCCTTCTCCTCTCAATTGATTGCAAATTTGTTGCTCTTTCAGTTTATTACGCATACGACGCGTGTGGTGCGGACTCGACTCGAATTTGTCAAGTGGTTTATGTGCATTCGACATGGGATACTACTAAAAACTGGTTAAGCACCCATTCATCTAGTTGCAAGTGGCATTAAAACTAGCTCTCTCTCTCTGTCAGTCTCTCTCTCTCTCTCTCTCTCTCTCTCTCTTGAGTGAATTAGCAAACAGTTAACATATCCGAGTGCTTTTCGGGCATTGAAGTGCAATTAAGGTCAATCAAAGTCAGCTCAAAGAGCTTTTATCAAATAAAGTGCTTGTTTTTAGTTCAATTCAAGCTTCATCTAATTGCTATAATTTTCAATTTCTAGGAAAATGTTGACAGCAAAGTTGTCTTTGAACTAACTTGTAAACAATATATACTAAACGGACTTGACTAAACTGCTCTGTCTGTGGCAGTTGTCAAGGCAACTTTAGAAGCAAATCAATAGAATATTTGCTATCAAATGCAGACATTGGCGCCCCCATCCAACTAGCTGCTTAAGCAGACTGCGAGTCAACAGCACCTGACTTGCTAAGAAGCCAAAAATGTGACCTTGAATTGAATTCAGATGCTTGCAACACCTTGAAGGAGGAATACTCTTTCAAACAGAGTCCATAGGCTGCCTGTTGGTGTTAGTAAAGTTTGGGAGCAGATTACAACTTATAAGATTTTACTTACAACTTAAAGCTTTACTGCATTAAATATTCGTATCTATATTTATTGAATCATATTTATATTTGGCTTTAAGTTAATGTTTATTAAATAATAAATAATAAATAATAAATAATAAAAAGTTAATAACTAAAGCTGAATGTATATATAGATATATCCATACTTTTAATAGATGTCTAGAAATCTACTTTAGCTTAGATTTCGCTTCAAGCACATTAAAGCTAATATTCAAAACTTAAAACTCAATATAATATAATATAATCAATATAAGGTAGACTGAGCTTTCACTTCTAGAATATTAAATCTAGAAGCTTAAAGCAGCTATTAGTAATAGAGTTATATATAGGAGCTTTCACTTCAAGCTCCTTAAATCTAATATTATAAGCTTAAAGCTCAACTACACTAGATTTGTAATTTGTAAAATTTTATATATATTTATATTTTTTAAATTTTTTTATAACTTTGATAGATGTATATTAACGTAAGAAAACCTACTTATACTAAGTTTCCATTCCAAGCAAATTTTTTATTTTAAGCCTCTTAAAGCTAACACCTGTAGCTTAAAGCACCACTCCATTAGTTATTTATAGAAACCAACCTCAGTCTGCTTACCAATTTCCTCTCACCTCAATCTCCTTAAAGCCAATAGACGAAGATTAAAGCTCAAATATACAAAAAATCAACTTACAGTCAGCTTTTACTTCCAGCACCTTAAAGCTAATACTCAAGACTCCACTGCATTAGCTATTTATAGAAACATACTGAGAATTAGCCTTCACATCAGGCTAATCTTCACCTCAAGTTAAGCCTTGTCAAAAAAGAAACCTCCAGCCTAGACTAGCAGCCTGATAGCCTTGCCTAGGCTGCACAGTCTCCTGGTACTTAGTCCTAGGGAAACAGGTGTCCAGCTCGTAAATGTCAGTGCGCGGGCATTGAGTGTAAAATCTTGTTGTAATTTAAAGAAAGAGACAATTTGATGTGCGCTGCTGTTTGATGTACATTTTCATTACACGCTTTCTCTCAAGTGCATCAAATTTTATGTGCCCGCCAAGCGAAGCGAAATGAAATGAAATAAAAAATAAAAATATAAAGGAAAGCAGAAAAACGAAACTTAAACAGGATAACATTTTAAAGCTGCCAAGCAGAAGGAAAATAAAGACAGATAGCATCAGCAACAGCTGGGAATGTGCACACCTGTGTGTGTGTGTGTGTGTGTGTGTACGTGTGTGTCTTTGTGGGTGTCTTAGGCGTTAGTCGAGCCAAATACAAACTTGTGACAGCGTCTATCTGGCCTATGAAATCGCTGAGCTTGTTTTTAATTTCAATCAACTTATGCGGGCCAGGCGCGTGTAATTCAAGGATTCGTAGGATTCAGCCATTCAAGGATTCGAGCTGTCGAGCCGTCGAGGACTCAAGGCTCTCAGAAACTATTTATCAACCGTGATGGCGACAAGTTGTCGCCGAGTCACACGCCAACCGCCTGTCGACTTACAACAAAAAACTTGTCAGTTAGCAGCGCACAAACAAGTTATCAAAAGCGCATCATCATAGTTGTTGTTGTAGCTGCTGCTGCTGTTGTTGTTGCTGCTGGAAGTGGATATGGTCTGAGCTGATGTTGCTTCAGTCACGCGCCAGGATCTCAGATAGCAGCACGTACCAAATTCAATACCAGACTACAACTGCCCACAGTCCACAGACACGAACGGCATAAATGAAGCAATGCGAACAGACAAGCTGACAGCTCTCTTACTCTCACTCTTACTCTCACTCTTCCTCTTCCTCTCCCTCTCCCTCTCTCTCACTCTCACGCCTCTCTGGTGTCATTTTAATCTTCGTCTCACAAGATAGTCCCAGCTCCCCCCTCCCTTCACTAACCTGCTCAGATATTCGTGGAATCTGCATAATATCTGTCCAGACAAAACAATATGCTCAGGCTTCATCCTTCATCCTTTTTTTTTTCCTGTAAATGAGCATTTAAGCGGCATTTTGGCATCCTTGACTTAACTTGGCTTAAGTTCAGGTTCAGTTTATGCTCACGAAAGCCGCTTACAACTGAATTTTCCTAACGCACAAGTTTCGTGCCTCAACTTTAATTTTGTGTACTTCATAAACTTCATATGGCTTTATGACTGTAAATCTGCATTGGCCCAAAAGGCATAAAAGGGTTGGCTGAATGCATTAAGGGTAGCACCAACGCCCCTTTGGGGTTTGGGGCTTGGGGCTTGGGCGTGGTTTGGCAGCAAAACTTTTTTTATTACATTCCATAAATTTAAGTACTCCCAACATCATTTCCGTTTCATAATACTTAGTGAAAATTGGTGCGAACATCTATCTAATTGTTTGCTCATTAAAGTTGAAGCTGTGAGAGCTTTTCATATTATATTTTATTCATTGCACTTGAGTCATACAGTAAAGGGAGTGAATAAGAGGAAGAGCTTTAGTAGTTGAATTTAATGCATATGTAATTTGGATAGTTCAGCACAATTATAAGGAAATACAATAAATGAGATAATATTGATTAAAGTAATGGATGAAATATGTAAACAAATATATACATGTATTGACAATAATAATAAATTATTTAAAATGAGGTGCAGCATTAATTATTAATACCATATATTTTTATACCCTGATCCCATTGAAAATGGGAAATTAGGGTATAATGGTTTTGTTAAAAGAATGTAACAGGCAGAAGGAGGCGTGGCAGATTCCAGAAAGTATATATATATATATTATACTTTATTCCTAATATACTTTATTCCTATTTGCTTACATTTACATTTTAGTTAAACTCATTTAGAATGCTGGAGGCAGCAGAGAGTGTTCTCATTGGTCACTTCACGATCGACTACAGCGACCGCAACTCGACGCAGGCTCAACATTTGAGCAGGCATTGTAGTTTGAGTCAAAGTCGCCCTATATAAAGAGCAGCAGCTGCAGCATTTCTTCAGTCGTCCAGGCCCGGTGGGGGTCACTAGTGCAGTGCAGTAAAGTGAAAGTGAAAGTGAAGTGAACTGAAGTGTGGTCAGGTAAATATTTTATTTGTTAATAATGTCAAGTACTTTAAGCAGAATTGTAATAGTTATAAATAATTGTTAAGAATTGTTTAAATATTAGATATAAGAAAAACTGTAGACATAAGAAAATGCTAATGATCGTTGAGCTAAGCAGTAAAGACTTAGCCTTTGAGGAAAGACTTAGACAATGTTGAAGACTTTAATAACATAGAAAAATTGAAAGACTTAGAAAATTAGGAAGACTTAGAAAATTGGAAACACTTAGAAAAATTGAAAGACTTAGTAAACTGGAAAGACTTAGAAAAATTAGGAAGACTTAGAAGATTACGAAGACTTAGAAATCTTGAAAGACTTAGAAAATTGGGAAGACTTAGAAAACTTAAAAGATTTAGAAAACAAAAAGACTTAGAAAAATTGAAAGACTTAGTAAACTTGAAAGACTTAGAAAATTAGGAAGACTTAGAAAACAAAAAGACTTAGAAAAATTGAAAGACTTTGTAAACTGTAAAGACTTAGAAAATTAGCAAGACTTCGAAAATTAGGAAGACTTAGAAAAATTGAAAGACTTAGAAAATTAGCAAGACGTAGAAAACTAGAAAGACTTAGAAAACTTAAAAGTCTTGGAAAATTAGGAAGACTTAGAAAACTTAGAAGATTTTAAATTATATTTTCTAAATAATTATCGCAAGTACTTTCACATAAAATGTACACTAACTTATTATTATCTAAGGGTTCAGGGGAACTCGTAGTCGAGCAGTATCGACTAGAGCTTTCTTACTTGCTTTTTTTTTTTTTTATTTTTAATTTTTTTATTTTTAATATTACACTAATATTTTTAATATAATATTTTAAATTATTAATTTGAATATGTTTTAAATTAAATGTTATTATATTACTCTTTTATAAATATATATATTATTTATTATTTAAAGTAAAAATATATTTTTAAAAATATGTATATGAATAATAATAATACAATGATATTTCATTTAAAATATTAGTTAAAAATTTAAATTAAAAAATATATATAGACTTAACTATTAATTAACCCTATACTAAACTTTCCCTAAACTCTCTCTCTTTTTCTCTCTCTCTCTCTCTATCTCTCTCTGTCATAAATGAAAATTGCCACTATTAGATTATGACAAAATTAAGACTTTGATTGGCCATTAAATAAACACTTGCCGCTCGTAAAAATCCCATAAAAATCCAAACAGAAAGGACAAAAACTAAGTGACAAAGACAAACAGATTATGTTCCTTTGACACATGAGCCGCTAGGCAGGCAATTCAATAAAATCTCAGCAACAATAGAGAAGTTTATGGACAAAGGCTGTAAAAAACACATACATATACTTGGCTAATAATACAACTAGAGGCGCATTAAATATTATGTAAATTAGAGCATAAACTGTAAGTTTTTATTTGACAACTAAACAGTATATCTAAAGGCACAATTTAAGGCAAATTTTGTGGCTAGAGTGAGTAGTAAAATTTATGCAACTATCTTTATAAAACACCCAACTAACGCCCAAACAACACTCATCTTAGCCAAGCCACTGTCTTGGCAAATTATTCAAATTAATTTACATATTTTAGTTGAAAAGTTTTCATTAAATTCTCATAAATAAATGAGACGGTAAGTAGGTCAAGACGATAAGCGGGCGCAGGCGAGCGTCAACACAACTTATGTAAATAGAAAGCAAAGTAAACTAACCTTGAACACATTTATATATATATATAGAGCATATATACAGTACATATTTATATATATATTTATATATGCTATATATGTTTTCATTTAGCGCTGCTTTGGCTGGGTTGAGTTGGCTACAAATGTTGACGCATTTAACGGACGCTGGCGGCCTTGATTAAATGGTCAAACAATACAAAAGCGGCAAATTGATGAAATTTCAGCAATGGCTAAAACAAATACGAGATGCAACTGAGAAGTTGTGAAGAGATGAAAGAGAGAATAAAAGAGCTCTATAAAGCTTAAACTATGTGAAAATACTTCTTAAAAAGTGTTTAGAAAATTAAAAAAATGAACTAAAAACTAAAATACAATATAATATATAATATATATAATATAATAATATAATATAATATAAAATCTATTATGATTAAATTTAATTTATTACTAAATACACAAGTTAAATAGGAAAGGGAAGACTATAAAAGAGCTAAATATATTGATAGGAGATTGAGCATAAAGACAACCATCTAGAGACTTAACTGGCTGAAGAGAAAAGTATGAAAAGAAATCTTATAAAATATTAGAATATAATATTTTATAATAATATGTAATACATATATAAAATAAAATAATATATAATATAAAAAATATATAATATAAAAAATATATAATGTAAAATAATATTTAATATAAAACAATATATAATATAATATATAAAATATATTGAAAACAAATTTTAAAAAATTAGCAAAAAACTATAAATAAACATTAAAATTATAAAAATAAGTATTTAGATTTACTATAATTTAAAAACACCAATTAGATGATAGCAAATAGTACTATATAAGAGCTAAAGATATTGATTAGAGATAAAGCACAGAGACAACAAACTATGTTAACAGAAATCTGTACATTAAATTTATGAAATTACCCAAAAATAAAATTGAAATATTAAAATTATAATAAAGCTATATCAAATTCAATATAACTACTAGAACTTAATCAGATTAAAAATTTAATTAAATTAAATTAAAAATTAAAAAAAAAAAAACTTAAAACTCAAAACAAAAATTATTATTATGTTTATCTGATAAACTCAATTCAAATTTATGATAATTGAAAAACACAAGCTAAATTGTGCTTAGCATTCACTTGGCTCTGTCAGCCCTCGCATGCCTATTTACTTATGGCACATGGCTGAGCGGGCTAATCAAACAGTTGCCGGCAAAAGCAGTTAAGCCAACACAAGGCGGCCGCACAATGAGCTGCGCAAACAGACGAGTAGAGAATCACAGTTATGCTAGGCAGCAGCAGTAACAGTAGATGCCTACTTAATATAGGTCCCTGAACGAGCCACCATAGACAGAGAGGGAGGGAGAGAGATAGAGAGAGGGAGAGAGAGAGTGTGTGTGTGTGGGAGTAAGACAGGGCGAATCTTAATGTGATTTTCATGCGTATGCGATAAGCGTCGCATAAACGCAATAAGCTGCAAATAATCAGCGGAAAGACAAGAAATCTACACAGAGCATAACCTCGCACAGACACACCCACACACACACACACACCCACACCCACACCCACACACCCACACACAGTCACCTGGTAAAGTGTCCATAAAAACTTGAAGGCGCAGAAAAGTATGCTACATTTTTTTCTTTCTGTCTTTAGCGCAACGCTTAAATGGTTGAAACGCTTCACTTGCTCCACTTTCAGTGCGAGTTCCACTTTCGGGTTCACGCTAGCCCAAAGTACGTTTATTAAAGCATTGACTCGGGCTTGTTGCTGTTGCTGCTTTATGCAAATGTATGTAAAGTGTTGAGGCGATGCCAAACAATTTAGCGGAAAACCCAAATGAAGTGAGAAAAATAAAATTAAAGCGCACACACACACACATACACACACACACACAGCCACAGCAACACAACTACAACAAAAGGGCCAGGCGGCGTGTAAGGTAAACAAAATGTAAATTGTTTTGGCGCTTTTACTTAATTTTTGCCACCTCCCCTCGCTTTCGCTTAACTTCTTGTTTGCTTGTGTTTGTGTTTGGCCAATGCCAATCGCTGATAATGCGTACTCGTTCGTTGCACTCTCTGTGCAGGGCTCTTGGTCGTTTCTTTTTTGTTTTTTGTTTTTGGATTTAATGCCCAGTCGAAAAACCCATCAAACGACAGAGGTGAACGCTATTGAACCTGCCAGCAGATTTTGAGTGTTGTTAAATTAGCATTTGGCGGGAACATGTGGCGTATGCGCAATATTTTGTAGGTAGTTCAAGGGAGTGCAAGCAGCAGGCAGGCAAAATCAAAATAATGTTCATATGAATTGTTTGTCGGAAATTTAATAAGAAAGGAAGGCGAAGGAATTTTCTTGAGGTATTATGGTATCAGAGATCGAGCAGACCTTTTAATAGAAATCGACTTAGCTTGCTGTCATAATTAAGTACACATATGTATATACCATGGTATCTGCCACGCCTACTTGTGCCTGCTTTTTGAATTTTTACACAAATATAAATCTTATCAACCTTCTCAGCTACAAAGCTTATATAACATATATATTTTATATATTTATTTAATATATATATTTATACATATATTTTATATATATTTCCCATATTTGTTTTGTAGTAATAGCCCACAAAATGTAAGCAGATTGTTTGCATGGCTATTGTAAGAATCTCTCTCGGTCCTATAGCGGCAGCAGAGTTTGGTTTAACTGATTCAACTTGCCAAGCCTTAACCATTCAAGAATTTCCAACTTTTGCATAGTTAGTTGAAGCGTATAAAATCTTAAATCTTGATAATTTGTTGCTAAGTAAAAATCAATAAATAAATGACCTGAAGCCTGCACAATTCACATAGTTATAATATAGAAATTAAAATATAAAATAATAAAGAAACATTCAATAGGTCCTTCTGAATAGACAAATGTGATATATATAATAAGTGAGATATAAAACTAAAATATATTATATATATACAAAAGAAATCTATACATATATTTTCAGATTATTATCTGTAAAAATTTTTCTGCTCTGTTTGAGCTGTTTAAATTTTTTTATGAGTGTCGCAAGAATCCGACAATTTTGATTATCGCATTCCAAACACACACACACACACACACACACACACACACATACACACACAAATATGCAAATGTTTGTGTGTACTGCACAAAATCGAAACCTTTCAAACTTTGAGCTTTTACAATTTCCACAAGCAGCTAGAGTTTCACACACTGGGATATAAATGCGCATATATGAACAGGGGACTAAGTTTATGTGCATGTTCAGAGCAAAAAAGTATTTTTGATGCTTCTCACAAACAATAATAAAAAAGTTGATATTTTGCGTGAGCATGGAAAACTCTTTCATGATTTTAGTATTCTTTGGCATTTGAATTTTTGTGCACGGCTGCTTCTGCTTGCATAGATATGCATTTATACACGTGTTCGAGGGAGCAGAGAGTGAGGGTAAGGAAAAAAAGCGTATTGTGTGAGAGAATCGAACATTTCGATTGAGCGCCAGAAGCGCTCGGATTTCGAAGTCCCTTATTCATGTTGATCGAGTCTGAAAGTAAGAGAATCGAGCAAATATAAAGTTGAGTTGAGGAAGTTTTTAATAGAATTCTCATCTATGTGGTGTATATAATATAATACAACAATAGTAATAATAATAATAGAAATAAAAAAATATATAACAAATAATAATAATAATAATATTTCTTTCTCCGATGCATATATATAAATATATATGTATATTAAATAATTTAAAAATAATATATAAAAATAATATTCATTATCTAAGCAAGCCTCAAAGGTATTAATTGATTATAACTAATCCAGACTATCATAAGAAAATCAAAAGGAAAGTGAATTGTCTGTGAACTAAAAAAAAAAAATAAACTTGCCAGACATATATATTTATATAAATACCTAAAAGATAAATATAAAATGTCTTTAATCAACTTTTTGCTTTCCTTTCCAACTTTGAAGTTAAATCAAGTGCAAATAAACGCAATGGTTTTTCTACAATTTAAATAAGCCAAAAGTTAAAGCAATGAGCCTAATGAGCTCAGTGAAATGTGTTTTAAAATTAACTCCTGACTAACGACGACAACAGCAACAACAACAACAACAACTTAAAGAACAACAACAACTGTTTGCAAATTGTCAGCGTTGTTGTCCTTGCCTGGCAGCTGTTGCTTAGCACGCGACAAGCTCATAATTGCGCATATAATTTGGCAAGCAGCTTAAGCTGGCTAAAAGCAAGCGATTGAAAGAGCTAAGAAAAAGATGGTAGCTCAAGCAATAACTGGGGCAAACGAAGGAGGGCAGAACCGATGAGGGAGAGAACTGATGATTGCCTCAATAATTAACGAACTCAAAATCAGGACGTCGAGCGCTGAGAAGTCGCGTGTAGCTGAACGTAAGCTAAGCGAGTCAAGTCAGTTAAGGGAATTTCACACACACACATATACACATACACACACAAAAGCACACTCTCACACAGAAGGCACTCACACACACACACACACACACACACAGGGCATATGATGTCGTCATCTGCATGCAGCCAGCCAGGCAAATGCCAAGACGCTTGTCACAGCTCGAACTCAAAGGCGCATGCCACGCCCCCCACGCCCCCCACTTGACACTTGATACCGTTGACGTCGCAAATGTTTGCTACTAAAAAACTAATTTCTCGCTTTGCTGCGCATAATTTTATGCAATTGTATAGCAAATTGAATTTGTAAACTGCTCAAAAAAAAGAGAGAACTTTATGTAAATATATATTTGAAAATATATATATGCATATATATGCATGTATATATGCAGACACTTTAAAAATTTTAATTGCATTTGCATTGCTCTTTGTTCTGGCAATGCATTTTTTCGTTTTAATAAATTCTTATTGGCATTTCATGCAATTATCAGCGTTAATTATGGCTGGCTGTGCAGCACATGGCGTATACGTAATATGTTTTTTTTTTACCAGACTTAATTAAGAGCAGGCGGCAGAGCTGAAAGCTAAAGTCTTTAAGTTTATTTTAAGGGCAAAAAGTTAAAGTCTTAGAAATATTTAAAGTTTTATTGAATATAAGAAGAGTTTAGCGCCTTTTTCACTCAAACTCAAGCTCAAAGCTGATTTGCTAAAGTTTTGCTGAGTGGTGCACACAGAACTGGAAGAGTTTTACAAGAGAGCTAAGATCATTTATTTTATATATTTAATTTTTTATAATTTAAAACCTTTGGCACAAGAAAGTAGAGATTGATTATGTATTATTTATTTATTATACTTATTATTATACACTTAATTTTTTGTATAATTTAAATCATCTTTTAGCAGGTTAATAATTAAATTCTTAAATAAATATAATTAGTACATATATTTTTAAAATTCTCTTGTAAAACTCCTCTTTCCTTTCAATTTAATTTAATTTATATTTATTTAGAATTAGTATAAAAAAAAATAGTTTAACAATTTTTAAGCGAAAAGAGCGAAGAGAATAAAAATGATAACAATTATTTGCAAGCTATAATAAATTTTAGCTTAAAATAAAAAAAAAGTGTTAATCAATTATTTATCTATATCTATTTATATTATATGTTTAATTATTTATCTATATCTATTTATATTATATGTTTAATTTATTATTATTTTAAACATCCTTTCTGGCACACTCTAAGTGCTATCCACTAAATATTTAAGTACTAAACAATAAAGTCAAATACTTTGCATATTTTTGCCATTGAATATGCAAATGGAATTTCTAGCGAGCAGAAAAACAATAAATTTCCAAGTCAACTCGTACTTGGGCCAAAGTATTCAAATAATTTGCCAAGTATTTGCCACTCCCAAAGTCAGTTTTGAGGTCGTTTAAATACGCAAAGCAATTGCGATTGAGTCAAAATAAATTGAGTATATCAAATGTCAGTGATTCAAGAGAAAACGAATATCGTTCAAGCTCACATAGATGAAATTTGATAAGTTCTGACAATAGCTGCAGCCAGAGGCAGAGGCAGAGGCACAAACAACAACAACAGCAACAACAAATTTCAATTGAGCTGAACATTTAAAATGGAATTTAGCTGTGTGTGATACGCTTTATCAATGGCACTCACTTAATATATTTTGTTATGTATGTTTACTGTGCGTATATAAAATTAATTGACTTTGAATTGTGCTTTATTTGCTTGGGTAAATACAGATTGGTTTGGAAGAGATATTTAAGCGTATAGGCCTATAATTTATAAAATATTTATATAATATATTTGTTTATATGCAGGGTTGTCCATATTCGACGGACCCATCTGAGGCTGCTCATATTCAACGGACTTATGCTTTTTTTTAATAAAAAAAAAACACCTTTTTTTATATTGAGATATCACATTTAAATTTACTTGAACCAAATAAAACGATTATTATCGTCAACATTTAAAAATTGTGTTTTTCTTTAATTAAAAAAAAAAAAAAACATGGATTGAATATGGGTAACCTCAGATGGGTTCGTCGAATATGGATAACCCTGTATATATTAAAGAGTAAAAAATACCCCTGAGCATTATTTTATTTATTATTATTTATTATTTTATTTAAACTAAGAACAATATGTGAACCTATCAAAATACCATATTAATAATAATTAAACGTTATTTTTATTTTTTTTTAAGAATTTATTAAAAGTCTAAAAATTAAATCAAATGTGAAAATGAACTATATATTTTTTTTTCATAAAATATTCATAGCTACGCAGTATTACTTGGAATTTAATTTATTTGCACAAATTTTAATGTGACCCCAGGTATTGACCGCAAACAATACGCAGAAAAAAGAGAATGAAAAAAATATGCACATATATATATTTTCATATATATTGCATATATAAATATATATTTATGGCCTTCGCAGCTGCTTTTTGATAATTTATTTGCACAATTTGGGATATCCAACAAACAAATTTGTGATATGCAAAAGCGAATGCTTTTATTTATTTATGGCATATTGTTGCAATTAAGCTGTGCTTAAATAAATGAAAAACATATAATCAATTTTATGTATTTAAGCACTTGATGTATTTACTTTCAACTATTTTTATTTAATTTAATTCAAATTGAATTGAGGTAAGTTGAAATTTTTGCATGGCGCACAAAAGTATGCTATGAAAAATGTGGAAAAAATGTCTGCGGGTAAATAGCAGCAGAAGCAGTCGCTGTGGCAGTGCCTGTGGCTGTGGCAGCTGTGCTGCAGCTGAATTCTATATTTAGAGAAAAATATGCTTCATTATGCTGCCACATGTTGTGCACGTTGTTGTTGCTGCTGCTGCTTTTGTAATCTGTGTGTGTAATTGGCATGAACAATGTTCCCATTTTATTACACAATTATGTGAGCATGTAAATGTGTGTGTGTGTGTGTGTGTGTGTGCATGTGTCTGTGTGCGCCTATTTGCGACGCTTCAATTACTGCAACGCATTTATCAGAAACGCTTAGGGCCCCATCAAATTATATTGCCATAATTCGCATATTTACACAGATAGGCATTTGAGGCTCAGTTTAAGGGGCAATTTGCGTTAAACGTTGATTGAATAAGCGTTAATGCAACTAGCATTGACTAAAGTGTTATGGCCTAAATGCACACACACACACATGCATATATATATATATATATATATATATATCTGTGTGTGTGTGTGTTCTCACCTGCTCACAGCATGACATCAACTAGCAATCAGGCTATGGACACGTGCGCCGGTCAACTGACTCATCGATTGACTACTTGTGCAGTGCCTTTACACCTGAACACGTCCGCAGCTGCTGCTGCAGCCGGAACAATGTCGGGCGACAACAACAACAACAACACGTTAAGCAACTAACGTCATTTGCCGTGCTAATGGCGAGCCGTACAGGAAATGCCATTAGCACAGTTTTCCCAACAAGAAAATGCATTAACACGCCTCGTCTCGGCCGTTCCACTTGGGCTGGGCGTGTATACACTGCGATGTGGACTTATGACAGCCTGACACTTGACATCAGGTTTATTAGCAGCACATTTATCATAATTAACGCCCGACTGCGTGACAGCCAGACAGACAGACACACAGGATATAATCTATGCTGTTTCCCTAGCATGCCCCAGTGCGGCGCAAAAAATGTGCACATAAAATGCTTGGAATTCCATTGTTAGGGCCGACAACGAAATGCCAATAGAGCCCATTAAGCAACAGACGATGACGGCAACAGCTCATAAAAAAACATGCTACAGGACACGCAGGACACTGCGAATGCGGCCTACAAGTGTGAAGTACCAAAGGCAACAGCAGCAAAATAAAAAGGTAAAAACAAAGAATTTATACGCACCGTGGCAAATGATTCATGCGGAAATAAAGGCACTCGTGAGTGCCACAAATATTGTTGCAGCAGCCGCAGGCGCGCAAAATGTGGCAAAGAGACAGACACACACACACACACACACACACTCACTCACTCACATACACACAAAGCTAACTTTGCATTTTTATTTCGCACCTTTCGCCACACGCACCTGAGTCCGGCGAGGGCTCTTAAGAGCGCGCGGCCTAATGGATCAAAAAAAGTGCAAAGTGTGAAAAGTGCGAAGCCAGCGCAATATTTTTCGTTGGCTGCATTTATTCCAGTTGCTGTTGCTGTAGTTGCTGTTGATTTTACGTATTTTAATTGACATTTTGATTGTTTCATGGCACGATTCGATTTGATGTGCAATTCACGCTGACTGGCAGAAGGCAATACGTGGAGTGGGAGAGTGGGCTGGGCAGCGGAGTGGGTCAGTGGGCGGCTTCAGTTGGTTGGGGCAAGCGGACAAGCAACTGTTGAAGTGTGGCGCCAATGCGTCGACTCACCAAATGAGCGCTCAACAGTTTGTTGCTGAGCAGCGCGAGCTAGGGAGAGTGAGAGAGAGAGGGAGAGAGAGGCGGCTGCGGAGGGAGGGAGAATGTTTCAGCAATATGTTGCTGAAATTCTATTACCAAATATACAAAGATATAATAAGGAAATTATTTTAAAAATATTAAAAAATACATTCAAGCAAATCTAAAAATTTAAACAAAATATATTTATTATCTATGTGATATAAACAAAAAAAAAAATGTATAAAAATATATTGTGAATGTAAAATTTAGAAATGTATAAATCAAACAAATATTATAGTTTATTTTCTAATTTAATTTAATTTCTGATTTGCTGATGTTTTTAAGTAATTATTTATTTTTGTATATACATATTTAATATATTCTGATATATAAAGAACAAAAGATTATTCTTGATAAGAGCAACATTTCAAGGCGTTCTTGTCATGTCGGGTCTGCCTGCCTCTCAAATTTCATTTCTACGTTCCAAATACAGGCATCGTATACTCTCATGCTCCTTATACTCTAAAAGAACGCATAGAAAAATTAGCTCTTAAGAAAACACTCAAGAGCAAAAGAAGTTCCACTCAATATTTTCGTCAGCTATAAAAAGGCGAGTCAAGTGCAGCGCTTGATCAGTTGCATTTCTAAAGAGCTACAGGCAAGTCTTCATGTAGTCCAGTTACATAAATATTTAAAATAATTCTTTAATTTTTTTTCATTGCGATTTGTATTATACAAATAATTAATAGTATTGCCAAATATATTTTTTTATGATTAATAAATAAATTTATATTTTTCATTTCTGCAAATTTCTTAAATAAAAATGGATTTATTAGTTTAGGCTTCCGCAACATCGAGAAAAAATAAAACATTAAATTCAAATTGAAATTATTAAATAGCGACAATTCGGCTTTTTATTTTCATTTTTCATTTTGCAACATATATATCGTTAATGTTAAGAATAGGAATATTTAGAAAAATATAGAAAATATTTAAATAGAACTCGTAAATATAGCAACTATATAAAGTCGCTTGAAAGCATATTAAAAAGGTATTGGTTTATAAGCTTTATATTTTTCGATGTTTCCAAAAGACTTTATAGTACTAAAACTTGTCAATTAATGCTTATAATTCTGTTGATAAATAAGCACTAAATCTTAGAAAATTTCAATAAATATATTAATATAAGAAAATGTATGACTTATTGATATTAAAAATTGATGCCCTATTTAAATAATAATACAAATAAATAAGCACTAAATCTTAGAAAATTTCAAAAAATATATAATTAATTAATAATAATAATTAATATAAGAAAATGTATGACGTATTAATATTAAAAATTTCTGAATTATTTAAATAATAATAAAAATTTATTTAATTAATACATTATTATTAATATGAATTGATTACTATTTTAATATTTATTGATTACAATATTAATAAAGTTAATGTAGGTTTTAATTTATCCGGTCAGTTATATACATTTAGAGCCACTGTCCAACTGCCAAACTTGTTGCTAAAAACGCGCCAAAATAACTGGCCCGCACACACACACACACATTTATACAGACACCAACACAGACACCAACACAGACACCAACACCCACAATGGCAGTCAAAAAAGAAACACAAAAAGAAGCGCGACCAAAATGCGCACCGCAGCAGTCAACACTGCAGTCATCGCGATGAGTAATTTTCACCACCCAAAACAACAGAAGCCGCCCAAGCTCACCCCGCCCCAACCCAGCCCACCTCACTCTACAGAGTGCGCCTCAGCTGTCAGCAGTAGCGAAACTCACCTGTTAGGCGCAGGATGCCTGGTCACAGTAGCTGCCTTCACTCTGCTGCCCACCTATTCACCACGGCCAACCGAAACTGGGGTGAATTCAGCGAGAGCTGCTCGGGTTGCTCGCGAGCACTCGACCAAAACAGTTGCGACGCGACTAAGGAACGTGACGGACGTGCGAGCGCTCGACGCTTTTGCCCGCAAAAGCTCAATACAAAAAAGTTTCTGAAATAAAATATACAAAAATTTTCCAAATGATTACAAAAAGTTGCAAATTTTCCAAAAAATATAAAATTGAATATAAAAAACGCGACTTTTCCAGAAAATGTTAAATATCTATTTTACAAAATTCTATAATTTCATAAATATTTTTAATAAAATGCGAAACGTGTGTTGAGTTTCCTGATTACGAATTGGTTTGGTCCAAAAGTTCAGTTAGTCGTCAGCTCTCGCAGACAACGAACGTACGCCAAGAACGTGGCTTATACTGCCTGATAAGAGAATGGAATAACGGTAAAGATTTCAAATTTATAAAGTCTAAGGACTACAGAGTAATACTAAGACTAAAGACTAAAGAGTAAGGACTAAAGACTAGTGTTAGAGTTAAAACAAACTCCACAACTAAAGATCAAAGACTAAAAATTAAAAGTTATTTAGTATTATGTATTTACTTTATCTAGTATTATTTTAAAATATGAAATATTTTGCAAATATTTTATTTTATTGAGAATTTCTAAATATTTTTTTTTACTCTGCATTTATTTTATGTGGCATTTTTAAAGACTATTTAGCATTTATTTTCTTTTATTTAGTATTTAATAGTATTTTCTACTTTTTTTTTTCTTTATGGTATTTTTATATAATTTTTTTTTTGATTCAACTTTAAAACTTCCCCAAGCTCGTATATTTGTATATCAACGCTTTACGCACAATCTCAGCTCAAGGCTTTGATGCTCAAGACTTTCGATTATACTCTTCACTTTTACCTCCTGGCAATTCCTGACCGCATTTAAGCACAGCCACATTTAACACTTGTGCTGCGATTCTGTTGGCAGTTCAATTAGTTTCAAGCTGTCTGCACTTCTCCACTTCAAAGTTTAATTACACAAACTTTTGAGCCAGCCACAGAAAAGAAACCGGGAAAAGAAACCACATGAAGTGCAAGTTATATTTGAACATTTGGCGCCCACACACTAATTGCGTTTCTTCTCGCTGACGAATTGCACGAAAAATATAGCCCAAAACAAATCCTTCAATAACGCGTCAGCCATTGCTGTTTCCGTTACGAGCCGTCGTGTTTGATAAGCGCCTTATCAGCTGTTATCTAGCCAAAGCGGGCCATTGATAAGGTGTTTTACTTGCGCACACAGCGATAATAATGGCATAAAATAGAAAAGCGATGTACTATAGATAGATAAGTCTATGTATATTTGATAGTTACCTGTCATGTGATGCGAACGCAACTCAACTCAATTATGAAGTTAAAATTTTTTGTAGCATACACCACTGCGCATTGCATTGTCATTTAACGATTGGAAAATAGATTAGCGTTAAACGTGCTACGAATTGGATTTTCCCGGTATTGATATGGCAGTCATTTAACGAGTGGAAATAATGTGCACACTAAATGAATCGAATTAGCAACTATCAAATTTTAGCTACATAGTATTGAAGTTGTTGGCATTTTATATTGAGTACAGACAAGTAAAGTAATTAGCTAAAATTGTTATAAATTATATTTAACATCAGTATTTATTCAATACGTATCGAGCAATCTTCTATTGAGTTTAGGTAATATTTTACCTAATATATTTCCTCATCGTTGACTCTCTTTCTCTCGCATATAGCAAGTTTTTTTCTTGAACATTATCTTTGATGATAAAAAATATTAAACATTTTTATAATAGTTTGGAAGAAAAACAAAACACTTTTTATTCAAAAGCAGCTAATCTTGTCTTAAAAATTATTTACAATTTTTCTAAAAATAATTTACCTGCCTTAAAAATGTAACTGTATTATCTAAGATGAAGACAAAATATAAATATATAAATAATTATAGAAAATATATTATATATATTTTTATTTTTCATTTGGAAGCACGCTGCTCTATAATCAACCATGTGTCTAATTTACAACGCCATGTTTAGATCAGATACTAATTTAAACCTATACATTCAACATAAAATAAAATTTGTCAGCTGCTCAAATTTACAGGTATTGGAATTTATAAACTTCTACTTCACATTGAACTGACAACTAATATAAGGTTTCAACAACAGATAGTTACGACTCAATTCAAAGCCATCTATTAGAATAGCAAATCATAGCTTGCGGGCTCAGCTCTTACTGAGCTAGTTGTCAATCGATTCGTAACTGAACGGATACCAATACGAATGTAATACGCAGTATCAAGTATACGCAATGTGCAAACGCACGTCATGCGTCAGCACCTTTTATTACATTTTTATTCTGTTTTCGTTTTTGAAAAGCTCTGTAGTTATGCATACAACGTTGATAACATGCATTCAAGCTCTCACACAGTCACAGTTGCAAATGTGCTGTAAAGAAATTTTGCTTTGTTTAGGGCCAACATGCATTAAGCCTGCTGGGCAGCTGTCAACAGTGGGCAACAAGGCACATTAGCAAATGTACACACACACACACACACACACACACACATGTGCATAGAACCCCTTTATTTAGAATCCTGTAAAGTCTGCTCAACAATAACAATGCGCATTACTTTGGCTTTCATTTGTTGCCAACTAAGCAAACATAAAAATACATTTCCAGTTGAGCCAGTGACTTAAGTCCCTTTAGTGCAATAAGTTCTCTACTTTCTCTGTATTATTTTTAGAGATTGTTACTGATTCTACTACCAAAACTTTTAACTAATAAACGTTCAACTGAATTCTATTTACAGCCGCAACAATTGTCGAAATCGAAATCGAAATCGAAGTCGAAGTCATGTCCAGGCCAAATCAGCAAAGTATCTAAAACAAAGCGCAAATTCAAATTAAAATTCAATTGTGTTTTTTCTTCGTGTTTATTCCCAAAATACTTTTCGTTTTCGTTTTATTGTCTGGGAACATTGAAAAGGAATTATAAATTGAAATCCGCGTTGAGTGCAAAGTGTTTACAATCAGCTTTCTGCTGGGCCACAGCTTTCCGCGGCATTTTCTTTTCTCTTTTCTGCTTTGAAATGCAACATTTATTTCACAACAACGACGACGTCGGCAATTTAACAGCTCAAATCTTTTCGGACCTCGACACTTGTGCTAAGCAAATACAAAAATAAATTGTGGTTTTAATTTGAGTTCAAGGTTTTCTATGAAAATTATAAAAATTTAACAAAAATTCCGAGTTTAAAATTTCAAATTATAAATTAAATAAATTAAATAAATTATTTAAAAAAAAAAGTTTTAATAATAAAATTTCATCATAATGGCGATGGAATGGATAACAGCCATGGACAAACGGTATGTGGTAAAAAAATTATAATATTTTAGAATCATAAATAAATAGTAAAATAAGATATTTAAATCGATAAGTATTGATAGTTATAGTGCTATCCACTCTAATTCTTATTGGCCTATTACATAAGTAGAATAAGTTTTATTAATTTAAAAAAATATATTTTAGGTAAAGTTTTTATTATAATAAATAAAAAATATCTGAATTTTTAGTGCAGAGTATCGGCTGACAGCAACTGATTTTATTTTGCATTATATGAAGAGACGGAGAGAAAATATAATGTAAGCTTAAAGTTTGAAATGAAAAAGATTTAAAATTGTAGCAATGCAGTAAACTAAACTCGATGTGGGGGCAAAAAAGTATGCGAAATAAGTAAGAAATAAGAAAATATTATAATATTAGTAAATATTATTAAACAAGTCTGACTACAGCACATGAGAATCACATGGAAAGGCGCTATGCACTGCAGCGTGCATTGACATTTTAATCTAGTTCAGTTTTAATGTTATTCATTATCATTTCATATCATATCATATCACATTTTTCATTTCTTTTTTTTTGACAGCCAACAAATGACATGAACTTAAATTAGTTCTGACAATATCTCAAAATGCATTAAGTAGTCTAACAAAAATGAAAAGAACAAAAAACTTCTTTATCTTTCACATTTTCTGATGCATGAAAGTACTCAACAAAGTAAAACACAAAAAAATGAAAAGTAAAACAAAGTTACATTAAAATTGTAGCCGAGCGTAAAATATTACTATGAAATAAATAATGCGAGATGCACAATCATATTTCAAGCTCGAGTGAAATTAATTGAATTAAAATTTAAAATTCATGCGCTCACGAAGCGAACATTTCCAATTTGTCAGCTGAGAGAACTTTTTGGCTGTTAGCGCTGCCAGGCGACATGCTGCTCCATCATTATTTAAGCAACAGCAGCAACAGCAACAGCAGCAGCAGGAGAAGAACAAATGTCGTGTATGTTAGACTTAAAATGTTTATATCATGCTCGACATTCATCTGTCAAATGGCAACAGCTGGGCAACTGAGGCAAATCTAAATCCAAATCCAAATGCTGGACACGGCTGGCAACAAATTATACGCTTTATTAAATTACAATGGCATTTTAAGCTCAATTCTTGGCCAAATGCAATTACAAAACTCCTGCTGCTGCTGTTGCTCACTTGCCCACTTTTTGTATAAAGTGCTTCCCCCTGAGCCCCAACTAAATGTCCTCGGGCAAGGACCAGCTAGGCGGCCCCTTTCCACTTGATTAACGCACTGGAGTAGCAAAAATTTGTGAGCTGACGAATTGAGATGGGCGGCATTTGGCTTAAGCTTTCAAGGGCCGCATTCAAGCGCAAATTGTGCTCATTACAAGACCAAACTAAAGTAGCAAAATGTATACACACACACACACACACACACACACACACACACATACATATATATGTATGTGTGTATGAATCTACTTTTCATGGCACTCTGCAGAATAGAAAGCATCATTAGCCCAAGTGGCAAAACGTTTCGGCTCGATTATTTCTTGCGGCAGCTGCTACTTGGGTTTCAACTGCATGTACCGAAAAATCGCTACAATCTAAATGCTATATCAAGGGCGGTTACAGTTACGCTGGCCACGCCCACACACACACAGGCACACACACACACAATCAATCAGCACTTGCCCGCCGGCGGCTTAAATGAACAGCGTAGCAACCTGCCAAAAATCCAGCATACAACAGGGTCAGCTAGCTGGCTATATATGTTAGCTAGCTGGCGAAAAAGGTCGAGGGCAAAAAGGGCTTTAAGCCAACACACACACACATACGTACACTTTCACGTACATCAAACTGTTTGCTTTGTGATTTTGCGACGGTTTTTTGTGTGTGCTGCAAATATTTGTGCTTCCCGCATTTGTTTAGCTCTTTCTTTGTTGCATTTTTTATTTGCACGCTAACTGAAACAATAAGTACGTTGTGTAATGGCCAAAAACCAGCTGCAAGTGGCGGCAATTGAAAGAGTTAAAGCGTTGGCAGTGCTCGACTGGCGGATGCCCTGTGGGCAGTTGTGAAAAGTTGCCGTTGAAACTTTTAGAATATAAATTTCAGATATTGGGAAACTTTAGATATTAAATATATATTTTTTATTAGCTGTTGCTTTGACTGGCGATACTCTGTAAAGGGGTTTAAGTATATGCTAAAATATGTATACGTACAGGGTGGGGCAAAAAAGAAAACAGAGAGAGAGAGAGAGAGAGAAAGAAGGATTACTTCTGTCCCACCCTGCATATTAAAAGAGTGAAAGGCTTCTAGCTAAAGGAGTTTGTTTATAAGGAGCTTTAAATATTTGAGTTCAATGCTCAACTGGAATACACTCTATAATGGGCTTAGAATATATATATTCTTACTTGAACATTTGCATGAAATATGTTACTAAGAGAGTGAAAGCCTTTTTAATACAAAATTCATATAAGAAAACTTTTAATATTATAACCTTATTTTCCACTAAAGGATACTCTATAAAGAGCTGTAAATGCAAGCATTCTATCATCAAATTTGTGATTAGGGCTTCCAAAGTGCAGAGTTTGCATATCTTGTATCTTTGAGCATCGAATAAGAGATACCCTGTAATGTGCTATTTGAAAAATTCTTGAGAAAAATATATGTAAAAATTTGAAGCTGAGGAAATAAAATGCTTTTAAGCAGAAGAGTTTGCATTTTTAAAATATTTAAGTGTAAACGTTATATATTCCACTATAAGAGAATTGAAAGTAGTATTTTTGGTATTAGCATAATTTCTAAAAATAAAATAAAAGAGTTATTTAGCATATTTTCTAGCTAATTTAGCATATTTTTTTTAAGCTAGATTATCTAATTCACATAACAAATTCCTACCAGTTTACCGTACTTTCAAAAGTATATTCTAGCTAAAAAATTATATAAAATATTTTTAACAGATAGCAATACATATAAATATACATATTTCTAAATATATTTAGAGTAATTTCTATTCATTTCTATTTCTATAAAAAATATTTTATATAATTTTTTAGGTAGAATATACCTTAAAATAGATTTTTTAGATATTATATCTTTTTGTACATCTTCAACTTCTTCTCAAATTCAGCTAAGCACAGCATACTCATCTAAAAGAAAAATCTCCCCCATTACAGAGTATAATTAACTGTTTTTTCTTCCATTGGCATTACAAGCGAAATGGAATGCATTCTTCTTCCGCCAAGTCAGTGGATTTGCATTTTAGCCAAGTAACGATTGGCCATAAACCAATGTCAGAGTGGCGAAAATACGCGCACCGCAATTGCCACAGAATAAATGATTTAATTTGGGGGCCGAAAATTAATGGCAACAGCTCGAAAGTCACGCAGTCAAATCTTTGGCTCGTAATGCGGTAATGCGGCTTATCAGAGACGATCAGAGCAGTTTAGCAAGGGAGCAGCACAGCACAGCACAGCTCGAGTGGCAGGACAGCCAGCCAAGTTAGCCGGCAATTGATATTGATGATGCTGTTGGCTCTATCCTCAAGTGCTACGTGGCGTGTGCGTGTTGTTGCCACATATTTATCATACGACACGTGTGCGGGCCACATGAAGAGCCGAATGCACATTAAATATTTAAATTATTTTTTTACGCTACTTTACAGTTTTGTTGTTGCCTTTTGGCTTACACAGGACAATTATAAAAAAGGAAAACAAACAGAGGCCGCTTTGCATTCAGACAGAAACCACAAAATGCTATTATAATAAACAACAAGCTGGGGAGAGAGTGAGCGACGCTTCCGGTACCGAAATTCCCTATTAAGCAGGCTACACTTTGGCTGCTTTTATACATATATAAGTATGTATATATATATATATATATATATATATATATATATATATATATATATATCTATATATATATATGTGGCAGACATGGCACTTAGCCGTGCCGCTGTTTGGTTAACGACAGCAACAACTGGCAACGCCCAGCCGCTGAGGGCCCATACACAACATGGCCTATAAATTATGTATGAGTGCGGGCAAAGACAAACTCCAGCTCCAACACGGCTACAGCTCACCTTCCGCAGCGGCAAAAGTTGCTCAGCGCCAGCGTCAAAAAGTAGACACTACAATATTAAAGTAGCATCAAGACACACACACACCTACACACACACACACACGCACAGCTGGTGCACACTCACTAACAGCCAGCAGCTTTGTTGATTTTGATTTAGAGCGAAAATTTCCTTTCGGTTCTTGCATCTGCCTATTTTATGGCATTTTTAATTAACCAAAAAACACAACGAATTCAAGTTAGACTGTCTATGCTGTAGAGCAGTGTTTGTTCATTTGCCTGTCTCACACACACACACACACACACACACACAGACACACACACTCACACATTTGCCATTTTCAGCTGCACTGCAGCTGAGCTTTAAAAAGCAAACAAGCAGAAGAAAAAGAATGAGCTTGAATAACATTAGCCAAAAGCAGCACTTCAATTTTAAATTAAATTTCATGCCGAGAGCGAGCAGAGAACAGAAAACTTTAGTTAGTCAAAGGCTGAAGTTTACGGTGGTAAAACGAGCTTTAAATTTTATGAGAAAGTTTAGTGCGCTTTTAAAGCAGCTTGGTGTTTTGCTTAATATTTTTATTTTTTTAATATTTAATTTACTAGTTTTTTTTTTAAATTTATTCTTTACATATTAATATATTTTTTAACTCCATAAAAAGGGTTGTGTTAAAGATAATCATTTTAGCTATTAGGTGACCAAAAAAAAAATCCTTGAAAAATCATATTTTAAATCATATAAAATTTCATTAACTTTTGAGCCATGTTTTATATTTTTCATATATAAAAGTAGTACAGCAAATATTTATGGATTAAAAACGAACAATCTAAAAAAATTACAAAAAAAAGCAAGCTTTATTTGATTACAATTTTTGTATTTTAAATTTAAATTTAAAGGAATTATATTATATTCATAGAAACAAAGAACATCTCAAATAGTTGACGAGCTAAGCAAAATTTTTAATGTACTTGCGCTAGTTGCAAAAAAGAGGTTTTCAAAGCCAGAGCAGAGCTTTTAATTTGCTATAAAAATTCTTAAGAAACAAAAAGAAAATATATTGTCAAAGTCGAGCTGAGTTTTTTTTAAGCATCAACTTTAATATGCTTTGAAAACTACGCTTGAGCAAATAAAAGTGTAGCTCAGCTTTCAAGAAAGCTTACGCTTGAATGTGCAAAGCAAAGCTGGAATACCAAATAGAAAATAAGGTCCTTTATATAAATAACTAATAGAAAATATGTTTTCAATGCCAATCAGTGCTTTTATATAAATTTAAAGCTTTAATGTGCTTTAAAAGCAAAAGTTCAACAAATAAGAGGCAGAGACTTTAAAAGTCAAGCACAACTTTTAAATAAAGCAAAAGGCTCAATATGCTCTGAGAGCTACTCCTGAGCTCGCCATAAATAATACAATAAATAATAAATTCCCAAAATAGATCTTCTGCAACTTTCGTTGCCATATTTACAGCTGTTGTCCATACGATTTAAAAAGCTCCTATGTGCAACTTAAAGTCGAGCTGGCAGCACACAGTGGCAGCTCTCAGTGGACCAAGTGTCCAGTCTTAAGTTTTTATAGATGAATCCGTGCTGGCCTCAGTCGGCGCAGCCACGAACTCTGCCAGCTCCTTGAGAGGCTGGCCAAAAAGAAACTTATCTAAAGTTGAGCGCTGGCCAATTAGTTGTTGACTTTCACTTCTTCTTCTTTTTCCTCTGCTTTTCTCAGCCAGAGCATCCGTTTCCGGTTAGCTGGTTGCTCTGCAGCCTCTCTTCTTTAAGTGTTTACTTATGCATTTTTATTTCGATATAAAAATAAGAATATTACCGAAAACGAACCGAATTGCGAATGTTTTATTTGCATATTTAATTCGGGCACAAGCCATGTCCAAAGAGCATTCAAATTTTTAATTTCAGCATTGTTGTATATAAATTTTTTTTATACTTTTGCGTTTTTCTTGTTCCATTTGTATTTGCATTTCCATTTCATGGCATTCTTTCATATTTCTCTTCTTTTTTTTTTTTGTATTTCTCTGGCCTTGTCTGTTCGCCTCTCGCAGCTATAAAACAAATACAGCAACAGCTCTTTGAATGGCAGTCATTTAAAAACTGCAAAATACTCAAACTCATTCGCATTCCTTCTGGGCTTTGCGCTTTTTTTTTTTATTTCTATTTTTTATATATATTTTTTTTGCGCAGTTTATTAGAATCTATTGTTCGCCTATAGAGAGAAGGCGGCGGCTTCTGTGATTGATCTAGTTCCGCCATTTACTTTGAGCTCTTCCTCCAATCACTCGAAAAAGTATTTCTTTTGTATCTTGGAATAATTCACAAAGACTTCTATAATTAGGGAGGACTGGAATGATTGTGTGTGAGAGAGAGAAAGAGAGAGAGGCGCTTGTGTATTAATAATCACTCTTGGCAGGCGCTCAGACAACAGTTAAATAAGGCATAGTTTAATTGTAAATATCATAACTGAACGGAAAGAAACAGCAGCTAAATTGAACAACAAACCTTTTGATAATTGATGCAAAAGATTTCCAAGAAACCAAAAATTATAAAGGTTAAATGAGAGAGGGAGAGAGAGAGAGAGAGAGAGAGAGAGAGAGAGAGAGAGACAGAGAGAGAGAGAGAGAGAGAATTGTTAACAAAAGCTGCTTAAGGACTTGGAAAAAAACAATTAAAAGGAAAACAACTGTTTATTATTATTGAGAGCACAGGAATAATAAGTAATGTATAACAGGGAGAATTAAAATAAAAGTAAATGTAGAAAAATTAGATTAGTTAAACGAAGCATGACAGCGAATTGCATGAAATTAAAGTCGATCACAATCCAAATACAAAAAAAATCTAAATTTAATTTTAAATTTATGCAAAAATTACTTAATTGACCGCTAAATCAATTGTTTTATATATAATAATATATAGACATATATAATATATAAGAGGAAATATAAATACCATATAAATAAATATAAATACCAATAAATATATGATTATTTTATATATATTCAACATTAACGGCAAACATACAAAATTCGCTATTCTAATAATGTGTAGTGTATAACAAAGACAATTTACAATATTAAATTATATTTATATAAATATTTATTATATTTTTGAGAAGAGAAATATTTAAAATTAATCATTAGATAATATATTAAATATTATATTTAAATTTAAAATTTTATTTAAATATATACTTTAATTTAGAAAATATGAAAGAAAACTTATTTTCGCTATATACAGTTATATAT